>CM060879.1:1960727-2522576 GCA_030737845.1 Acorus calamus | reverse complement strand
TTTTATATTTTTATGGGAAGTGAAAACAATAAACCATATAACTCAATATTTTGAAAACAGAAATAAAAATAGAACCGTCCATTGGAGATATGATCGGATTATGGCACCGATTCAACGTTGGGATAAAACAAATTATGATTATATTTTAAATTTTTTTTTTAAGGGAATGGCAGACTATATAACTCATCCAAAGGTTACAAGTCTGAAACTTACTTTAAAGCAAGTAGAGGGGATGATGATAGAATGTTGGAAGATTAGAGAACGAAGAGGAAGAAGAGATTGCTCACATAAGACGTGGGCCGCAACCCAATCTCCCCGTAATTACAAAGGGTAAAAAGAATAAAACAACCTTCACCTGAGTTCCGAACCTCTTTAGCCTGGCTCAATTTGTAACTCCTCTCGCACCATACAAACTCTGCGTGCTCTTGCAAGTGAGCAACCCCAAGCCGATATAAAGAATAATACATTATCCCATATGTTTTCGACATAAAACCTCTCTAGCAAAGAACAGTTTCTACTTCTAGCGCTCTTGCCGAAGTTGGTCCAGAGAAGTCCCACATCTGCTATTATTATTATGAAAGAAAATAACTATTGTTAGCTTTAGTTTCTTATATACCATCATCCTAAAACATCTTTTAATACAATTGATTAAGATCCAAACATATTATGGATATTTTTTCGAGCTTTGCTTCACTCATCCTATTTTAACTCCATGAAGGTTATTGTTATGGTATAAAAAAGTATGTTCAATAAGCATTCAATATAAATTATAAATTTTAAGATACATCTAAAGCATGTATATGGAAATAATAATGATTTTTAAGCCCCAACTGGTAGACCCCATCTCAAGTTCCATGAGGTGACACGATTGAATTACCCATTTTACCCCTCCTATCTAAATGGACATGCTTTTTTTTTTCTATAACCGATTTCTTAAATCTCGAGATGGTTACGATTTGGGATATTCTTTCTCTTTTTGAAACAACCAATTCAATTGGATGCCAAAAAACAAGATTTACATTTTTTTATTTATACAAATTGATATGTGGAAATGATAACAAATAGCAAATTCAATTTTAATGGGGATTGGAGGAGAAGATTATAATTACTTGTGTAATTTGTTTTTATTTGTGATCTGATTATGGTGCAAACAATGACAATACATTTATGTTAGATTTTTCGATATGAATAAAACATATTGTTCTGATTTTACATTCATCTTTGAATCATCCTATATTTTTGAGATCGGATTTAATTTAAATTCAAATACATAGCTATTGTATCTGAATTTTTAGCCTTGCATATGATTTTTGAAATCTTAATAAATACGATTTGTATAATCATTTTTGTTGTTGTTTATGTGTATAATTATGCATATTGAGTCATTCAGTATATTTTTAGCCTTGCATGATCATTATTCAACTCATTCATATTCAAGATACACTTTTATCTAATATAAAATTGTTAATTCAGATTCTAGATACATGTGTATCTGAATTATTACCCAACCCAATCTGCTATTTGTTATTTTTGTTTTGATGGATTTAATTAATGTATATCTAAATTATATTTAATTATTTTTTATCATCTATATTTAAAGACTTTTATTAGTTATCTATGCAATGCCTCATTAGCATGTAAATCATAATTGTTATATTTTTAAACTCATTCAGATTATAGATACACTTGTATTTAATGTAAAATTGTTAATTTAGATTCTAGATACACGTGTATCTGAATAATTTATCTAATTCAATTTGCTATTTGTTATGTTTGTTCCGATGGATTTGATTAATATGTATCTAAATAACATTTAATTGTTTTTGTGATGTATATTTAAAGATTTTATTAATCATCTAAGCAATACATAATTGTTCCACATTCAATCAAAATTAATATTATATCTAAAAATTGTATCTGAAATTCTATTATATTCATTTGTGCTGTAGCTGTATCTTAAAAAAATGAAAGTAGAGGTCCGAGGAGGTGGAGGTGAGAGGAGAGTTCGAAAGGTAATCGATACACCTCTCATATGATGGAGGGCAACAAGAGCAATATAAGGGTGGTGATGCCGGTTGCCGGAGATGAGGAGGCTGGCCGAAATGAATTTTTAAAGTGGTGGATGATTTATGAGGGTAAAAATGAATTTTTTTTAAAAAGGGAGTGTTATAAACAGTTATACAATCCCAATTAATGAGTATATATATATATATATATATATATATATATATATATATATATGATTAGGTGCGGCGAACGGCGGGTGCGGCAGCGATCACGGGCCGTCGATCACGGGTCTATCGCATCGGAACAGTTATACAATCCCAATTAATGAGTATATATATACGCGACCGATGAGGTGCGGTCGTGCGGTCGGGTGCGAATCACGTCGACCGTTGGATGCGATGGACCCGCGATCGGACGGCCCACGACCGCGACCGCACGACCGCACCTCATCGGTCGCGTATATATATATATATATATATATATATATATATATATATATATATATATATATATATATATATGGACGTGATTGCGTGCGGCGAACGGCAGGTGCGGCAGCGATCACGGGCCGTCGATCACGGGTCCATCGCATCGGACGGTCGGGTGCGATTCACGTCGACCGTTGGATGCGATGGACCGGCGATCGAACGGCCCACGTCGCGGCCGCACCTGCCGTTCGCCGCACGCAATCATTTTCATATATATATATATATATATATATATATATATATATATATATATATATATATATATATATATATATATATATATATATATATATATATGGTCGCGATTACGTGCGGTATGCGGTCGGTGCGGTTTACGACGTGGGCCGTCCGATCGCGGGTCCATCGCATCCAACGGTCGACGTGAATCGCACCCGACCGTCCGATGCGATGGACCCGTGATCGACGGCCCGTGATCGCGCACCGCACCGACCGTAAACCGCACCTAATCGGCTCCCTATATATATATATATATATATATAGGGATGATTAGGTGCGGCGAACGGCGGGTGCGGCAGCGATCACGGGTCCATCGCATCGGACGGTCGGATGCGATGGACCCGTGATCGAACGGCCCACGTCGCGGCCGCACCCGCCGTTCGCCGCACCTAATAATTTCTATATGTATAGCGGCCGCGACGTGGGCCGTTCGATCGCAGGTCCATTGCATCCGACGGTCGATGTGAATTGCATCCGATCGTCCGATGCGATGGACCCGTGATCGCTGCCGCACCCGCCGTTCGTTGCACCTAATCGTCTATATATATATATATATATATATATATATATATATATAATACATTCAAATCCTACTGTTTGAAAAACGGAATAAGCGAGTATAAGAGTGGTATAAGAATGAATAGGAAAAGTGGTTGTTTGTTTGCAGGGTGTAACTTGGTATTACTAAGCCAAGTTAATCGAGTAGAAGAGAGTATAAAAATTCTAAGTAACCCCTAGAATAGGCTATACTCAGTTTATCTATTCCCATGAGTCCACATGTCAAATCATCTTTTTATATCTTATCACATCAAATCACCTATCAATACCTCTTATACATCAAATGGCCCATATGTCAAATCAACTTTTTTACACTTTATTTATATTTTAATTTTTATCAACTAAACAATTCAACCTTTATTCTTATTTTTCCAATGAGAATAAAAAAAAAACACAACCAAACAAAATCTATTATTCATGTGGATTTGTTATTTATACTAGCATAATTATCTTTCTAGAATAACTCAATTCCGCTATCCAAACGGGGACATAAGTTTAAATTGGAATGTAAAATTGGCATCCTTTAATGTACATAATTGCCTAATTGTCAAAGCATAAAATTAAAATTTAAAATTAGAATAATAAATAAGATGAATACATAGATACGAGTCATTGCTCACTTTTAGGAGGATAAATTTGAAATGCAAAATTAAAACCCATTCTCTTTAATATATAAAAGCAACAGATTACATTTTAAATACATTTATTTATGTGTTTATATAAAATTATACATCCCCAAAAATATATACTTTTACAAAAACTGAACTACACAATCAAATAATTGAATGCATAATATCAATAGATTACATTTTTAATTAAGACTAATTTGACATTCATTCTTGAAAACACCCAGGAAAATTGTATTTATAATCCTCTATTCATGTGTTTCATTTCTTTATAAATTTCTCTTTCCACGGAATCAGAAAGGGGGAATTCGAATTCTCATTTTGAACCAAAGTTACCAAACTATACCTTTATATAAAATATAACACTATTTAGAGATTTCCCTGCAGGAATGACTTGCAATAAAACTTGATTAATCTATAAAAAAAAGAAAAACTAAGATTTTATAAAAAGCCAAAAATGACAATTTTAAATCTAATAAAACTCTTTGACCTACAACAAAATACACCAATATAAAGCAAACATGTCCCAGACAATGGGAAATCATTAATCTGTCCCTCATGGAACTCACCAAGCCTGACTTGAGCATTTCGGATTTGACAAAAGGAGTGTTATTTGAATTACATTTCAATCTGATCCCAGTCGAGGGATCGATCTTCGTAGGAGAAATCCGGTTGGTGAAGCCGGTTGCGAGCTAACCTGCTCATCACAGCAAGACCTGAGAGAGCAAACACCACCACAAGTCAAAACATAACAGGAGAAAAAAAAGAGAGTACAATATAACCTGCCAAGACAAAAGTATCAAGAGAATGAATTGGGTGATCAAGAAATGCCAGCCAGGCCTTACAGACCAAGTACTTCAATCTGAATGTGTTTTCTCAGATTAAGAACAATAAATGGGTACTGATTACTGCTTTAGAGACAGAAACATTTTAAATGAATTGCACGATTTTATCATTCTCACTACGTTTACATAAGATTAGAACCAACATCAGGGTCTTGTTTCATTTTTTCCCCATAAACCAAAGAATAAAGATACACCCAGTCTCACTTTTAGGCTCCGGGGTATTAAATTTACAAGAAACTTGTGAATGTATACGCACCTGTACGAATGCTTACTACTTTCATAGGGCTAAAAGTGAGGCAAAAAATAGAGCAATTTTTAGCCTCACTTTGAAAACAAAACAGGACATGACATATGTGCATTGAATGCTGTGTTACACACAATACTTATATAGTTATATGCTGTCCTACGAGGTAAATGCTTCTTTAGATGCTTCTTTGCGTAAGTGGGTATACACAATCCATTGATAATTTTTTTAGTAGGTCCTTACTTCTTTACATGAAATATGCATGAGCAAAATAAAGAGTCAAAGCTTGCGTCCCGAGACTGCATGTGGGACTGTTCCTAGCATTATCCGGATGTGTGCGTGCACACATATATGTGTGTCTATGCATGTGCATATATGAATGTATGAGTGTGCGCACACACATGTATTCCTTCTCAGACATTTGCTTTTGAGTGCAACAGCTGTGTGTGAGTAGAGTGACACAGAGAGGTAGGGGAGGGAGCGATAGATACCTTCCACCACTTTATATAGAGAAGACCACCATCTGTCTCTAGGAACATGGTGCTCATTCAGAGTCTCTTCGATTACTCTATCATGTTTTCCTTCAAGAACACTCTGCAGAGTGATAACGGCGTCCTTGGTTTTCCTGAGGATGCTATTCTCGTCATTGATCTCCAACTGTTGAAGATCGCTCTGAGAAGAACTGAGGCTGACAGCCAGCGCAAACTGGGCAGCAGCTGTCCATCGAGTGGAAGCGAGCCATCTCTTCTGCCCCTCTTGCCGCTTCATCTCCTCTCTGTCAAATTTATTTTCCCCATCGCCAAGTACTAAACTCTGTTTTCATTTGCACAAATAGAAATGCACATCAGAGTACTAAAAGTCTCTCTCTGTTTTGTTTTGTTTTGTTTTTCTTTTCTGGGGGGGTGGTAATGTCATCAATTAAAACCAGTATAAAATGATAATGACATTTATCATCAAATTACCCATCCAATCAGAAATGCAGAATGCTTCACATCCCATCTTAAATTGCATTTGATATATATCATTAATAAAACTTATGCACCCCCCTACAGTAAATTGTGTATCTGCAAGCCCTCTTAGATGAATAATACCATTTGGTATAGATATGAGAAAATTTTGTATTAGGTTGCAAAAGCCATCTTATAGTCAACAAGCAGCATGTATAATTTCTATAAACAAACAAAATCATGTGACATTTGAATTCATTGAATAGAAAGCCATCCACAATCATTACCCGCAAGTATTGAGCATTTGCAGGCCCAGTACTTTGAATCATCCTGGAGAAAGCACTTTGTTCGTTTAACAAGAGCTCCTCCGGTGCACCGAATTCCAAAACCTGTCAACAAATGAAAATGATGAATGTTGACAATACACTAGAATATCTTTCACAAACCACAAAGCATCAAGAGCCAGTGTAACAAGCCTTTCCATATGTATATACAAAAGCATGAACATTGTTCTCTTGAACAACCATGTTTTTATCTGATATTAGATAATTTCTTCAACAACCATATTAGATATTTCTTTAATTTCTTACATGTATCTTCAAGGCCCCACCGCCTATGTGCAAACTAATATGCCTTTGTTTCATTTTAGCTACAGATAGCAATAAATAAAAGGGAATGGGAAAAAAGTAGTAATGTATCAGTGCTTTAAGTTGAACTACTTAAAAATGAAATCCAAAAAAAAAAAAGACTTACCCGACCAGCATCAAGGAGAAGAACACGATCAGAATCTATGATCGTATTCAAACGATGGGCGATGATGAGCATTGTGCAAGATTTAAATTCTTCTCTTATTGTTTTCTGAATAAGAGAATCAGTTCTAACATCAACTGCTGCAGTTGCTTCATCAAGAACAGAATTTTAGATCGCCGGAGAAGAGCACGAGAAAGACTTAAAAGTTGCCTCTGCCCAACACTGAAATTCTCCCCAGCCTCAGACACCTTGATGCCAAAAGATGATGTAGAAAATGTTTAGGCCTCATATATTCAACTTGGAAGAGATTAATAGATGAAAAAAAAAAACTTGTTGGGATTGAGGATCAAAGCCAGGCTTGGCCACTGAAAATGTGATACTTGTCCAGTGTCAATTAGTTAGGCAGATATAGCATAAATTCAATGAGTTCTGAGAGACAATACTTCTTGTAGTTTGTATATGCAGATCATAACAACTAACATATTTTGGCACGTACCTCAGCATCAAGCCCCATTGGGTTCCTCTGGACCACCCCTTTCAAATGGGCTCTCTCTAAAGCCTCCCAAAGATCAGCATCACTGTGCTCATTAAAGGGATCCAGATTAAATCGGATAGTTCCTGAAAACATGAGAACACCTTTGAAAAAACTGAAACTTAATCTAAAACAATATGATCTAACATCCCATGACACATGTGGAACTCATTAATGGTAACTGAAAGGCTGAAAATTTCATAGGGAATATCTACTTGTTGTATGAATCGAAGTACATGAACATAAATCTTCTTCGTAGGTCAACAAACTGGTACAATGGCCATAGAGTGCTCATCGTTGAAAGTCATTTAAATTATTTTTTCTAAACTGAAGAGGATTGGCCACTCACTAATTAAAAAACAAGTAATACATAGCCAGGACATAAAGTGGGAAGGGGCATAGAGGAAAGAAAAGAGGGAAAAAATTGGGAATTCCCAACACAAAACGGTCCCAATCCAAAATGAACCTCTCTGTAGATCCCAAACTTTCTCAAAACATAAGGAGGCACCACAAAATACAACTTGATTTCTCGCAAGCCAAATTGCCCAAGTCATGGCTGGGATCATTTAAATTATTAGAAGAATTATTTGAAACCAATATGCATGTGATTATGAAGTGCATCATGAGATGGCCTGGAAGACAAAAGGAACCAAAATATATACAGTATAAGCCATAATGAAAAAAATGCCAAGACGTACTTCTTGATAAGATTTCCTTCGTTTAGGTCTGCAATAATATTATCCAGTTTCACGTTATTTTCAAAACATGCTAGTAAAAAAATATTTACAAATTCCTTATTACTAAAAGGGCATGATAAAACAAGAGATCAGATCTTAAGTTTAAACAATCACATGTTTAGTGGTTTTCCATGACAATATTAAACCATATTCCATATCAACAAGCATCTCATTCAATTTCATGGACACTATAAACTATTTACCTGAAAATAGAACAGGTGACTGTGGAATAATGCCAAGAACATTGCGTAGATCTGCAAGCCCAAATTTCGCAATATCGTAATCATCAATGAAGATTCTTCCTCTCTCAAGTTCTACAATGCGGAATAAAGCATTGAGCATGCTCGATTTTCCAGCCCCAGTCCTCCCAACTATCCCAACTTTCTCACTTGCTGATATCGTAAAGGATATGCCATGAAGAACAGGTGGAAGTTCGGGCCTATATCGCAACGTGACATCTTGGAAACGAATGTTCCCCGAAGAAGGCCAACCCGGCGGAGGTCTGTTGTTTTCAATGACAAGAGGAGCCTCCGAAGGCAACTCGATATATGTTCCCACTCTCTCAACAGCATTTAAGCTGTTCTCAGCCAGGCTTGCAAGTCGCAAAACGGCTGTCAAAAGGTTTGTGATATTTAAAGCATAACTCAGAAGTAGACCCATAGTAGATGCAAATGCAACCTGGTTTTCTGCTCTTTGGTTTTGCACGACAGCAAAAGTCGCTGTTAGCCAAATCATGGTACCTCCCAATGTTTCCAAACGAATAGCAAGCCAGCGGTTCGCACCCATATTCACAAGTGTGTATCTGACATTGTTGTCCATAGATTTTCCATTGATTTTAGCCATCCTGTCGTATGCTTTGTATGCACGGATTGTTGACAAACCATTTAATGCTTCTCCAAATTGCGCATAGACAGGGGATCTGGTTATGGAGTCCAAGCGTTTTACTTCACGAGCAGTACTCTGCAAAGAAAAGAATAGATCCACCATGAGATGGTTCTAGATATTTCATCTATATGTCTAATGCAATCAGTAATTCAAAGTCAAAAATATTGAAGTGCTCAAATGCAGATGTACATAAAAGTTAACAATAATGGCATGCCGTATACAATCAATATATTATAAGTTTATAACATCATTCGTGCATGAAATTCCGTAAGAAATATGGCATGTCATATACAGCTCTCTTGTAACACATTTGTAAAACTGGATGTCTACACTTTTGTGGTGCAGAAAAATCTTACAAGATGCAGAAGTCAGTGTTATTGAATGAATCACATGAAGGTGTGCAAAGGATATCTCCTCCACTGGAGGTAATAACTTCAAAAGCTTCTCCCAGAAAATTATATGTTTGCTTTTCCTTCTCTGGATTTTCATAATTTTCAAGCTTTACATGCGCATTAACATAAATAAATAAATAAATTGAAGCGAACCATATGAAACAAGAAAAAATTCAAGTACAAACTATCATTCAACACCCTCCAATACATATGCCATACACTGGTTAGTTTTCCAGAATTTATACTTTATGTCATAATCCCATCTGACAAGTTTATTAGTCCAACATTCTTTTGATTTGTTTCCTCACTTTCTATATGCTTCAGCTGGGTAAACACTTCCACATTTTATTGATGAACATAACAAGGTCTATGATGAAACTACAGATAATTATAAATAAATAAAAACGGTCCATAATGTTTTTCGTGAAGAAGTGAATTATACTGAAGGCAGGAAGGCAATGGCCTTAGAAATGACTAAATAGAATTTAATTCCACTACACAAAATAAAGTACCAAAACAAACACACACACAACTGCTTGCATGTCTAAATGTACGAAGTCTGGTGCATATGTGTATGTGAATGGATATTACAGTGATATGAACATCAGGTTCACGTGAGAAAAGGGAAAAATGTGCATCCGTATAAATAAATGTGCAAATGCATGCAGGATGTTCAGAAAATAATGATTGTGAAACTTAAGGCAATAAACCATACCTGATAATATAAATATGCCGCATAAAACAAAATCAGTAATGGCATTATGGCCCATAGAGATATGGTGCTCACGATGCCAATTAGAACAAAAGTTGATATGAGCTGCGACACTTGTCCCAGGAACAAATTCACAAATACAGCAACATTCCGATCTATATCACCAAGATCCTTTGCAAACCTATTGATAATTCGCCCAAGTGGATTGGTATGAAAGAACACCATTGGAGCTTTCAGTATAGAACCGAGCATAGCATCATGCAACCTCTTTGCAGCATAAAGACTTGAGATAATTAACCAATAAGAATTTGTCAAGGTCACCAGTACCTGAACATAGATATAAATGAAGACACTGAAGCAGTGAAGAGAATATCTTGCGATATGATGCTAGCAAAATATGACAGGCTTTGACAGAGAGGTGTCCTCTTGAAAAAACGTTGATAAATTAGAAATCAAGTGCTTGCTTTACCTGACCAAAAGAAATTAGCGCATATATCAGATTGTAAAATCCAGCCCCATGAACCTTCGGAGAGCTTAGATCTGTCCAAACACTTAACCATGTGCTACTTGAAACTCGAAGAGTTTCAGTCAATATATAGCAAGAAAAGAGTATTATAACTACCCACGTACCGCCTAAAGCATTTTTGTACCTACAAGTATGAAAAGATTTCAAGATTATAAAATAGGATCAAGCATAACGTAAGTAATCAGATGAAATTTCTAAAGACTTATCATCGCCTTCCAGAAGCACCATTAAAAAAAGGATTGGATAAATTGAGAAACATAATACACTAAAGCAAGTGCCAGGAGCTCATTGTATTTATTCTAAAAAAAATACACTAAAGCAAGCAAATTCTAATTGACATCTACATTAGAAAATATGTCTCTAATAAACAAATTTAACCATGTGAATATACATGATGTTTTCCACATAATAGAAGAAACTCTTTTGACAATGTCAGAACAATTACTCTATATAAAAAAATAGACAACTACATCCAAGCAATCGATTAATATTTTCAGAGGCTTTATCCCAGCAGTTTAAAGTGGGCAACAACTTGAAATCCAAAGGTCAATATAGGACCTGCCACAAAAATACTTTGGGGAAAGTTCTAAATGCCAAACAACTCTGAAGTTATTTTCCTTAATCAATATTTCACGAAGAGGGTTCATTTATTTGTGGAAATAAATTTCAATCAAAAGAAAAATTAGCAATAGCAAAATTTAAAATGAAATACCATTTTGCAGGGCGGAGTCAGATATTAAAAAGTCCACCAAATGCCGGAATAATTCCGCTTAAAACAGGTAATGTTTTTTCATGGACTTCTCACATGTTACGTCTTGCATTTCATGTTTTTTTTTTACGCACACAAATCATTCCCTCTTGCATATATTAAAATAATACACTGTACAATTCACATTCAGATTTGTCAACCAAAAAAGAATATTGTGGTACCTTTCAAGGACATTCCAACTAACTACACCAGTTTCCCGCTCCTCTTTCTTGATAAGGACAGACTTTCCTTCCTTAATCTTGTCTGCACTGTTTGCAGTTTTTGACAAACTATCCTTCGTGACAGATTCACCATTGACAGCAGGCTTTGAAGTGTCTTCTTGTCCCTGATTTTCTTCACCATCTCCTTCTACTTGTTCCTCCATTTTCCCTGCATTCTCCATTAACTTTTGAAACAATACTCCATTGTTGCTCAACTCCTCATATGTTCCCTCCTCCTTCACCATACCTTCATGAACTAATACAATTCTGTCCACATATGGAAGAAAATGGAGCTGGTTTGTAACAAGCACTCGTGTTTTTCCTTGCAGTTCATCCTTGATACATTTATCAAAAACCTGAAAAAGGTAAATTGTAATCAACCTCGAAGAAGCAGTCACAGAAATTCACATGCTCCGTTATATGCCTAACTGGAAAAAAAATCTTTATTTAGGCAAGAGTTTGAAAAAGTATGCAAAAGAAATGAGGCTGTCCATGTCGAGTCTTCTGGGCAGCATTTATGCCTACAGATATCATGCAAACTAATATATTAATAAAATAGGAGCCTTTGTTTTATCACTCCTGTAACACTTTGCTTTTCATTTGTAAACCCAATCATAGACTTAGCAGAAGATCTGGCACATTAACCCAACCTGATCCAACCCAAGCCACATGGGTAGGTAAGCAATTTGAAGCCCACAACCAAACTACCTCTTGAGAGATTAGTGGAGGAACCCCCTCTTCACCCAAGGGTCCTAGGTTCGAATCTTGCTCCTGGCTATAGGAGAAGATTTGACCAGGGAAAAAAAAATATCAATAAAAAAAATTTGAAGCCTAAAGGCCAGTAATAAAAGACCTCATGTACAGATGAAATTTCTTAGAGAGTTTAAGAACATATATGTTCTCATACATTAGGCATGTGACCGTCCATCAATGCATGAGGTCTTTTATTTGAAGGACTAGAAGGCATATTTTGACTGCATCCAACCTATAAAATTCAAAAGTTCTATGTTTTTCCTAAGAGCACCTATATCAACTTGTTAGGTGCACTGTAATCAGAGATCTATATAATGTGATTTAACACACAAGATACTCTTTATAAATGTGAAGGAAGTTAAATAAATAACTTAATTCTTAGTAGGAATTGTTAAAATTTTGACATAAGCAGTTACCTGTCGACCAACATGAGCATCAAGTGCACTTAGAGGATCATCAAAAATGTATACATCTGAATCTGAATACACAGCCCTTGCCATAGAAACTCTTTGCTTCTGTCCCCCACTTATATTAACTCCTCTTTCACCAATCTCTGTGAGATCACCACCCTGATAAATCGAACAGAATATATTATATGATTAAGAATGTGCAATCACGCAAAAGAGGGACATTGAATGTTAAAATGCATATCCATATTTGATACAAACATTAAACTAGCACAATTCTTAATGATTTTCTTCACCCAATTTATATTGTATAGTTGCATTTCATTCAAGAATGTCCACTGGAAAGTAAAATCTAAATACTCACTGGCAGTAATTCAAGATCATGTCGCAATTCAGTTACTTCAATTGCCTTCTCATAACGAGCTTGTTGAAAAGCCGATCCAAATAATATGTTGTCGCGTACCTGCATAGTTATGTGTTAAGAGTTTCAATGAAAACTAAGGTTCTCATAATGAGAAACAATGCTCGATTAACAATTGCAGAAATTACAACTCACAGTTGCATTGAAAATCCATGAAACTTGTGGAACATAGGCAACAGTTCCTCGGACAACAACAGTTGAGTCTGCCAATGGTGGAAGTTCCCCAAGCATTGCTGATATCAAAGATGTTTTTCCTTCTCCAGTACTACCAACAACTGCAACCAAATTACCAACATCAATGTCCAAATTGACATTCGATAATGTTGGTTTTTCAGCCTGAAACAATTCAAAATGTCAGGGAAGTTTCTTCAAAATGCAAAAATAAAGATGAGTGAACATGAAAAAGACACATATGATGAGAAAAGATTAAAATAATAAAGCAGTGCATGTGCACAGCACATGGAACCAAGAGATAGGAATCGCTTGATAAGGATATTTGGCTACATATTTGGTTAATTCATTTTAATTTTAGTTATAGCTAACTCCAATATTATATTTTAGAGATTGTTTCTAGTTAATTCTAGAAGAATTGATTTAGGAGTTGAAGTCCTTTATGAGCCGTGAGATCAAAAAAACCTGTGACCAATATTAGGTAGGGTATTTGTGGAGCCATTAGAGGACATTTGAGGGGAATTTTAGTTGTTAATGTTATTAATTCCGACTTGGAGATATTTTCTCAATTTTTCCATTTTCTCATGGTTTAGAAGCTTCAAGGAAGCCTTCTCGTGGATTTGAGAAGTTCTCTCTCTCGTGGATTCAAAAGACCCTTTGCAGATTCAACGGGTTTTCGTTGGTTCGTGATTGAGGGCCGATGGTGATCCCCGCAGTCTTGTCCTTCACGCTTCAAGCTGCGTGGTTTAGATTAGTTATAATGGGAAAACGGATAGCATGTATAATTTCTACACTAGCTACCTATTTTGCATGTTTGAATTGGCATGTATGCCTTTGGTAAGGATTCAAGTACAGTTGAAAATGAAGAAAACTACAAAAGTATATTTGAAGATTAACATCACAAGGGCATGCATGGACAAACATAACATAAAAGCATCTTTAGCCAGACTTGGAAATCATCATCAATTAGGTTGAGCTCATCATGCATAATTTAAATATATATTGAGAAATTCTAAAGCAATGCAAGCTGAATGAACCTGATAGACTCAGATGAAAAAACCCAAAAAAATAACAATAATGCATTTTAAGTAACCTTTGAATCCCAAGAAAAATTTCCATTATTGATTGATATAGCTGGAAGTCCTGGATCAAGAGGTGGGTTCGGCAAGAGAACCCTTTCTTCGGTTAAAAAAAGCTCTTCCAATCGTTTTAATGACACATTTGCATTTACAACCTGCAGAACATGAATAACACCCTCATTCCTTAAATTGAGAAGAAAAGGCCATATAATGATGAAATCTGTAAAAAATATACTATCAACTGACACAACAAGAAAAGATGAAGTCGATCACCTGTGTTATTAAATTGGGGAACATGAATAGAGGAAATCGCAAGACTGCAAATAGCGAAAGGGACGTAAATGCTTTTGCAGGAGTCAATTCCCCACCAAGCAAACTATACATCCCAAATGAAATTACTGTAACAAAAACTGGAATGCTGTTCAGGATAAAACTGTTGCACTGCAAGACAAACCAGAATGAGTATGGAAAATCAGTTTGCATAAATATAACTGCAGCTGTTGGAAAAGGAAAAACAGATATCAACTTAATTATCCTATGACATGAAAAGTACAAAAAGCTTGTAAGATTTATTTGCAAAAATACCACCAAAATTATCATATTTTGTCAAAACATTGCTATTGAAACTCTATTATCAGCAATACCCCTCAGGCGGTTTTAAGTAATGCATGAATGCCCTTTGGAGGGGTATTCATGCACAAATTAAAATATATAAAGGAAAAACAGATATCAACTTAATTATCCGATGACATGAAAAATACAAAAAGCTTGTATGATTTCTTTGCATAAATACCACCAAAATGATCATATTTTGTCAAAATATTGATATTGAAAATCTATCATCAACAATACCCCTCAGAAGGTTTTAATTATGCATGAATGCCCTTTAAGGGGTATTGATGCACAAACTAAATTTTTTTTTTTTTATGATGGAAGGGCACTCATGCACAACTTAAACCCTTTTGAAGGGTATTGCTGGGAATAAAGTTTCAATAGGGGTATTTTGACAAAATAGGATTTTTAGGGGTGTTTAAGCAAATATCCGAATTTGTAAATCGGTAAACACAGTCATTCTGCCTACCGCTGCTAGTAGTTGTGCACTTCGAAACCATGAAAGCTCATCATCTCGTATGCTTTGAACTTTGGTTTGAAAGCTCCGTTCCCATGCATAACATCTGTTGCCAATTTCAGATAGAGTTTGTACAATCATTCTGGTATCTACCTCACTACCCAAGAAGGAAAAGTGAAATGTTGCTCATAATGATACATACTTCACAGTGTCCATTGCAGCCAATATTTCATTCATTAGACCTATTCTCTTGTCAGTACGTTGCAGCCCCTCCCTTGATAGTTTCTGCATCTTGCTTATCACAAATGCCTAGCCCAAAAGAGCTAAAGTATTAGCCAATCATGTACATTTCCTTGAATATCAAAGTTCACAAAGTGCAAATAAAGACTCAAATGTGCAAGAACTTAAAAGAACACATGAGGAAAATAGCTACCTGTATAGGAATCATGAGGACAAGAATTAGTGAACCAACAAGCGAAGCAACTCCCAATTGCTCATACAAAAGCACCATAGCAATGATGATACGAAATGGAGCGGACCATAAACTATGAAGTTGTTGGCATATTTGCTGTAAAAAGAAGTTAAAAAACATTGCATATTACAGATAATAATTAATAAAAAAATATTTATTGAAAACACTGTGGTGTAAATATGACGTAGGAACTTCAATTACACAAAATAAATCCAATAATATTTGGTACATGAAAAATCTAAGGGCGTAAAGACAACATGCCTGCAATGCTTCAGCATCAGTTGTCATCAAATTGGTAATCTTTCCAGAGGCAAATTTTCTGCGACCCTCATGCGTCAATCTGAGTGATTTACGAAATACTGCAGCAACCTGAAACAGGAAACAGAACAAAAATTTATTGGTGCTGAGATGACTGGAATGGTTCTATGATTCTTTTTTTTTGAAAAAGCGGTAGGCATTCATCTTCTATTGAATAGGGATAAGTGCCCAAATGGGAATACAATAATTAAAATAAAAGTGGAGATTCAGTGGGAGAGAATCCGACCGAGTCTCCACAAGCCTCTACCAGATCACTCCTGAATAACTAAGACCCTCCCCTGTAGGAAAATAGATGTCGCCCCCGCACAGACCCTTCCCCAGTCACGAATGAATCTGATGGTCGATTCCCATACATTCACTAAAAATGGTTCTATGATTCTAAATAGGAATAAAATTAAATAGAGAACATTCACTAAATGTATAACTTGAAAAAGCAGTAAAATTAAAATATCAAGATCATATATGGAAAAGAAAAGAAAAAGGGATAGAGATGTAGACCCAACTTCAAACATTTTGGGACTAACTTGAAAAAACAGTAAAATTAAAATATCAAGATCATATATGGAAAAGAAAAGAAAAAGGGATAGAGATGTAGACCCAGCTTCAAACTTTTTGGGACTAATTAGACATTCAAAATGAGGTTGGGTGGTGCCCTTGTCCATCCATGGGCTTCTCCATGAGGACTTGTTATTCTTGGCTCCATTGTGCGAAGCCAATTGCCCCGGCCACTGCAAGGAAGTTAAAGGAGGTGTGGAGTTGCCATGTCCCCTTGAAAGTGTAGGGCTTCATGTGGATGGTACACCTAAACAAAATCCTAACTAAGTCCTATCGTGCTTGTCGGGTTCCTGAGGCAGATACACAGTGTGTGATGTGTAATGATGCAGAGGAGATTGTGCTTCACTTGTTCATTTCATGTCCTATGGTGAAGAAGATAAGATAATGGTTGCAGTATCAAGGCCAAGGTGTCTCAAGTTTTGATTCCTGCCGTGCTTTGGTCCATCTGGAAATGTAAGAATCACGCGGTCTTCCGTGGTTGCATTCCTTATATTAAGAATATCTGGGAAGCTGTGGTGTGTTGTATCCGGGATTGGGGGAGATTTTGTGTTGGTGCTCCTTCAATTGTTTTCGCTGGGGATACCCTAATTATCGGTGATTAGTGGTTAGGGGTTTGGGTGTTTCTATTTAGGGGATGTGTCCTATGTAGAGTTCTTCTCTACAAGGACACATCTTCTTGTTTTCCCTTCTTGCTTTTTGTATGTTTTATCCTGGGCATTTCACTCTCTTAATAGATTGGAGCATGCCTACCATTTTCCATCCAAAAAAGAAAATAGATATTCAAAAGCAACACACAATAAAGATGGAGATATTTGTGAGCTGTAAGAGCTAAAAGTAGTTCCAGTACATGAAATAACATGGTTTAATATCTGGAAATAACATACAGAAAGATAAATCCGGGAAATATGAATGAATAATGATTATACCAGGGTTGACCTTAGCCGGAACCCAACTCGCATGACATTCTGGAAATACTGTGCTTCACATAGCACCCCCAATGTCTGAAATTAAGATAAACAAAATCGTCATGCTATAGCAAATGAAAATTAATGAACTCAAATGAAATTGAATCAATATTTCCAGGGAAAAAAGAACATGTTCACTTTTTTTCTTTCAGTGAATTTCTGAATATCTATTGACTCAATGGAATGCTGGAATAGATAAGTTTATTCAGGCCATGCAAACAACATCGTACCATTAAATAAAATTAAAAGAAAAAAGGCCATTTTAGAAGAAGAAAACCAAACTCTAATATGATTATCAGGGAATTAAATAACTAATTTGAACAGCAAATCTGCAAATATATTACACATTTACTGGGATCTATGTACATATTATGCAGTAGAACAGTTCTCTTTCACTAAAACCATCATAGAATCCTCCTCTTTAGCTTTTTCACTCTTAGTCGTTTGTCCGGAGATCCCCCCATCTCTGTATGTTCGGGGCTTCTTTATTAATAAGATTGCTCATACTCTATTAAAAAAAAAGAGCCATCATAGAAGGGTATCATTCATATTAATATCAATGTAGGAATTAGAATGAGAGGAAACTCATCATAAATTCCAGTATACTATAGGAATTAGAATGAGAGGAAACTCATCATAAATTCCAGTATACTATCTTCAAAAAAATTCATTAAATGTTTGAAGTTAGATAATTAAAAAGAAAAGGTGAAAAGAAAATAAAACAAAGTTGCTACTATTGATAAATGTCTTCAAGGTGGCCAGATAGACCCAGATGTTGTATTGCCATGACATATAGGCAGATCTGCTTAGTAGCATTTTCCAGCCGAAGAACAATAGCAATTCATGATGTCCGAATGGCAATGCTATTGACACCATATATTAAAACAAAGATGTATAACATCAATATAGATGTTTTCTTTGCAGTTGGAGATGTTTTCAAACTTACCCATCAATAGACAATATTAATAACCCTCTTTCATATTGACATTTGACTTTATGCATTAAGGATTTCAGAGTTATACAGAAAGCACTGAGAGACTCCAATGTAAGAATCAAGTTGTAATTCATTAGCATGTATAAGATACCGAATAGGAATTTTATATAAAGCATTACATGTGTGAATAATTGCAAAAAAGCAATATGTTTGCAATACAACAGCTACATAATACAGAATAGAGAGGTCACTTGACTACTTAAGCAGGACTATACCCAAGAAAAAAAAAAGCAGGAGTATCAATTGTGGCAGAGAAAGTGGCTGCCTTGTTTGATAATATAATGAGAATCTATCATCTTTAACTACCATATTGGATATCAAAAACACACTAAACAGACAAGCATGCATAGAATCAATAGGACATTCAACTAATGATGTAAGTTGAGTTCTTATGAGAACATACCACTCCTGAAAAAATTGAAAAGGCATAGATGTAGCCGATCCAAGATGGATCACCTTGTTGCATAGACTGCAAATAATGGTCAGCCATCAGTTACTAAATTTAAGTGCTCATATGTATGTAACATATATTAAAAAAGAGAAATATATAATCGCACTGCATTTGAAACACTTAAAGATATTACCAATAAATCCATAACACAATAGAATATATCAGGGACAATTGACTAATTGAAATGTTGCTCTGTAACAGTAATGTATAGAACCGTCAAGGTGAAAATTCCCAAATTCTGATCCCTGTGGTGGTTTGGAGTATTTGGTTTAGAAACCAAACAATTTTTTGTGTGTCTCCCCGATCAAAGAAATTATTTGGGAGTCTACTGAGAGGGTTTATCATGGACTGGGGGTGATTCGGTGCTGGGGCTGCAGGTATTTTATATGAGAGAGGGAGGCTGCGGATTGAGTAGTTGATTTTAGCTAATAGATGTCACTACTGGCTTTAGTTTTCTTTTCTTTTCTTTGCCTCTTCTCCTTGATAATCTAATACAATGGCGGTGACAAACCAATCTGTTTCATTTGCAAACAACAAAAAGTACCACACTCATAGTAAATGGGTTTTTCTTTTTTTAGGTGTGCGCACGTGCCTAACATGAGTGGTGCAAATTTAACAAGTTGTACAAATTCAGTTAAGAATAAAAATGTAGAGCATTAGTAAAGTGGCTGTCACATGAATCTCAAATTTGGAGATCAGTTTCAGTTCTTGCAATTTTCCTGGGTTTGGTACAGATTTCAGGTCATCCCATAAATATAAATAACTAAGCATGAGAAGCTCACTATGGTATTGATCTACATGAACAAGTTCTCATGACACAGATTTTCTAAAATAAATTTAAGAATCATGTCATGCTAGTGTATAACTAGTTACATATAAATTTTTCGTTTATGAACATGATACATGAGAGTATCACGTAAACTTGAACATGACAAATGTCTCATAAAGCATCTGTTTGGGCGGAACAATATCATGCAATATATGGTCAGTGCATTGTGGCAACCAAACTCCTTTTTCTGACTCTTTTTAGGTTTGTTTGGCAGAAAACTCTTTTGTTTTGCACTGAAACAACCCGAGTTTCATGGTCCATAATTTTAGAAACTACTTCAACAAAGAATAAAATATGATGTTTTTATATAATGGTAATGGTTTATAAAAATCTCGTGGCAGCGTAAGATTTAGACTGAAACTCCAAAATACAGGAATAGTTGTAAGAGTTGCTAGTGGGAACTGTGAGATATCTATAACTGAGAAGGAATATGATCAATGACTTGACAAAAAAAAACCTGTACAGGAAGAGATATCCACAACATGAAACATGTTATGCCCGAGAGGAAACAAGATATAAATAAAGGGGAATAGTCTGTGCATGAAAGGGATAAGGAGACTGTAATTACATTTAACATATTAATATTAGCAACTCAAGACGCACACATCCCAGCAAATAAGGATGCCCCGGGACGCCCAAGCAGGTTATGACAAGGTGGATGGTTACGAGGAGATCGGTTTTTGGGAGGTTCAGGTGAGGTGTGGAATCTAAATAATGACAAGGTGAATAATTGCTTGTCCCTATTGGAGGTGCTTCCGGAGGTTTTGGTAATCCCTGCTAGATATATTAGTGTATGGTGCATCCAAATTGGCTATGGAGCAGGGTGGTCAGCAAGAGATATGAGTGTGGTGGGTCTAGGACTGTCAAGTACCCCCAAGTTTCAAACATGCAATCCAGACTATGGAGACGTATCATGGTAGGGGTGGAAGAGTTCTTAGATAATATTCGTTGGGAGGTAGGGCCAGGGTCTCGGATCAGCTTCTAACGCAATGTTTGGCTTGGGGACTCTACATGCTCAGAGAGAGATTTCCAAGGATCTTTCATATCGCTTCTGATCGGGAGGGGGTAGTTTGTCAGTTTTGTGAGGAGAGGAGGGGCAAGTTTTTGGGAGGTCCAGGTGATGCGGAATCTTAACAATGACGAGGTGGATAGTTACTTGTCCCTGCTGGAGGTGCTTCAGGAGGTTTCGGTGGTCCCTGCTAGGAAGGACAGTGTTGTGAGGAAGATGATGCCTACAATGGGGTTCTCGGTGCGGGGCTGCTACATCTGGATGAGGAGAGAGAGGCCATTAAATAATGTGACTGTGACAAAGCACAAGGAGGTGTAGGGATGTAAAATCCCGCTCAAAGTGAAGGCTTTCATTTAAACAATGTACTTGCGCAAGGTTCTAAGTTTTAACCAAATCTCGCATAGAAAGATGGGCCCTGGAGGTGGACAGGAGGTGTATGCTTTGCAGAGATATGGAGGAAACAGTCGAATATCTTTTCACTTTCTGGCCAATAGCCAGTAGGGTTTGGAGGTGGTTCAATACAGCTATGGGGATAGACATTAATTTCACTTCTTTGGATCTGTGGGAGACAGGAAAGAGACAGAGAAGACCAGGGGATAGATCCATCCAAGCGAATATTTCTCAATCATATGTTCCGGCAGTGGTTTGGCCCATTTGGTTAAATGGAAACCATGCCTTGTTTAGAGGGAGCACTCCGTATGTGGAGAACATCTAGGAGGCGACGATCAGGTGCATCCAGGATTAGGGGAGATTCTGTGAGGGGGCAAGTTCAGCCATGCTCTCCGGTTGTTTCTCTCTTTCTCCTGCTTATGTATTTCCCATTTGGGCACTCTCTTTTTTTATTTTAAAAAAAATGATAATATCTATGTTTTGGCACAGTTTGTCCTAGTATGACTATCTTACACAAGACATGCTAGCATATTTTTCACTTGAGATAAACTAAGTTCAAAACTCAAAACATGCCTTTGGAGATAAATATATTACAAAGAAAAGTGGACACCTTCCATTGCAGAAACAATTATTATAAATTATACATCAAATATTAAAGAGAGTCCACGTAAGAGAATCACCTGTAGGAGAAGGTTTAGTATCACTGGACCCACAAATTGTGAACTGTCATTGCCAATCTAAATGTAGAGAGAAAAATTAACATCAAGATTTAAAAAAGTAAATACGCAGGTATGCACACACACTATAAATAATAAAGTTGTCTTCTAGGTGACATTTTTTTCAGTCAAGTGCTAATCGCTAAAGCATCAGTATTTCGGCAAGATGAATCACAGCATGTCAGCCATCATGAAGAGAGATGCCAGAATGTTCAGATATTATATATTCCACAAAAAAATTGAACCAAGAAAATTCCCAGATAAGTGGTCCATCATCAGTTATTCAATTTTCTCTGTGAAGAAGGTGGCATCTGCATCTTCCACAGGTAACTCGATGTATCTTACAGATTAGTTATTTAATATAGATAATAACAGTATGAATATTACAAAATTCATGTTTTCCTTAGCGTGCATGGATCACGGAGCTCTACACATGATATTATAAGAAATATTTACAAAAATATATGCAGATAGACTTGAAATAAACTCAAGTCATCACACACAAGCAAATAAGATATAATTGTATGTCGATGGAAGGGGTCACAGCTTGGAACAATAGTAAAGTGCCTGGGCTAACAGTACAAAATCTTTGGTTAGTAGACAGAGCGGTCACTATGTACAAAAAAGCCAAAAGATAGAACTGTTTCCAGCCCCTTTCCTCTTAGCACTCTGCTATACAAAGGACCCCCTTTTAAGTATGCTTAGTAATAAGAAAATGCAAAAAGGTGGTAAAAGTAAATATGCTAAGTATGATGGCTTCCTTCCTCATGTGGTATACTGGAGATCGTGGCTAGCTCATAATGAAGCTATCTTCCAACATAAAAGGATATACATTAAAAAATTAAAAAAACATTTGGGAGACGATCAAGGCGACACTTCAAGCTTGGGATTTTGCTCTTATAGGGAGAAGGAACTAGAACTACTTTGTAGTTTGGGGGCACTATGGGAGGGAAGTGGAAGCTCTTTTCTTGGCAATCTTCACCTTGTCGCATTCTTAAAGGCGAGGGGGGGGGGGGGTGTTCTTATTTTTCTTCTCTCTTTATTTTCAATGTTTGGTTCTTTTACTTCTGCAGATACCTCATTTCCGATTTTGTTCAAGGGACTTCATTTAGATTATATATGAAGCTCCAACCATTTCTCAAATAATAGAAAAATCCAAAAAGTGAGCTGACCATAAAATAAAGTAGGAACACACAAGTTAGCAAATTCAAGAATAAAGTAAAATTTAACTCTGATCAAATATAGAATAAATAAGAGTTTCAGTACCTTGAAAAACCCACCCAGCCAAAACCTGCAGACAAATGTGAAGAGAAAGTCAGTGCCGTGCGGGGTATCATACTCCCATTCATGTACAATGTACACAAAAAAAAAGATAAAAAAAAAAGAAAGATAAAAGAAAACATTGCTGCAGGAGCTTGCATTTCTGATCCAAGAAGATGCAAGGAAAGATATTGACCATGACGAGCACTAGAAAGTTAAAACTGTTGATTCAAACCTTCCTCCAAGGCTTTTATGCAGCGCCCTTAGAAGCCATGGTTTAGGTTTTCGTGTTTCTTCAAGCCAGCACTTCTGAAAGCTAGAAAAACAAGTGTGATTGTAATAACACAGAAACAAATCATCATTGAGACTGTAGGTACATAGAGAATTTTGACACACATTACCTGCTGTTTAGAGTCTCGGTCTCATCCCATGAATCTAACTTCCAAACGTCCTTCTCAGTTATCGGTCTTTTAAAGCCTTGCTGCATCAGTGGGGTCATCCATGAAAAAATGATCTCTACAGAAGAAAAAAGAAAAAGCTGTTAAAAGATGAAGAAATTTCTTTATTTAAGATGAGGGATTATCGGCAGAACTACATCAAACATAATTAAAACAATAAACTGTAAAAACGCCGAACATGTTTTAACTTACTAGAAATAACATTAACATGTCTCTCAGGGCATATGTTCTCTCCTCCAGGGAGAGATTCATATTCGGTGTTGTCATCTAACATCTCAGTTCTGATGGGAGTATAACCCGGATAGGGATCCAAATTAGGAACATAAATTATCAACAAAATCCCGAACAAAACCTGAATTAGAAATAAACGAATAACATGTCAATGCCAAAGTCACAAATGAAGTACTGCCAGAACATATAACAAAGGAAGAAAGAAAAATATTACAAAAAACCAGAAATAAACCATGCTACCTTTTTTTGTCTTGCATAATACAAACAACAAAAAACAGAAAATATAATTGGTTTCCATTTTTGCATGATAAATAAGCTCTACCAGATTCCTACAATTTTCTGCTTATTAATAGACTTGCTGACTTGTTGAAGAGGCAGACGATATGCAATCCAATCACTTTCGTAAATTAATCCAAAAAAATGCTTAATTCATACAGTTGTCTGTTTCCCAACAATTGCTGATGAGGGGTCTACATTTTGCTTTTCCATGGATTCATAATAAGGTCATGCCATTTTCAATGAAATATATACTTCAAAAATTCTTGCTGAAAAAAAAATATATATGTTCTCCCCTCTTAACGATCCATATCCATGTATGGTTCCACTAGTTTATAATGTTATAACATATAAACACTACTCCAGGGCCTTCCCGAGTTTATGAACTTCTGCCGAACCCTTCCTAATTGCATCTATCTCAAATTCTCAGAATTCTCGTTTCAGCCAAACCTAATCTATAATATTCTATCCTGATTGCCTAACAATTTGTGATGAACACAACCAGTCGTTTTGCTTCTTGAGGAAGCTTACTTTAATCACGGGGCATCCAATTACCATGGATGTGATTATAACATCTTATTAACCAGTTCTGAAAAAATTGAGATTTTTTAACAATTTACCTACTCTTCGCATTCAAATTTCAAGGAGTGTGATAACATATTTTCAATAGATTTTCAAATAATGGATTCCATTAAGAAATTCAGAGATGCAACTAAAGAGTATCTCGAGAATAGAGGTGCCAAAAAAAAATCAATACAAGTAGTGTCAGTGAAACAAACCTGGCAGATTATTTCGCTGGTAAACAAATAGAAGACTGATCTGCACAAAGAGAATAAAATAAACTTTAAAAACCATCATCAGCAATGGCAGAATACAGAACAGAGCAAGAAGTGTAATTCAATATGATAATTCCAAACACTCAATATCTTGTTCAAGCAATACCAGGTTGTATTTGTTTTATTTTACTAATATGAAAGTTCTCCAACATTCAGATGCTGGGTCAAAAATCAAAGACGATAAGATATCTCTATTCCTTCCCACTGATGTAACACAGATCTGTGCTCAATAATCCATGGATCCCTCAAAAGACAGCACTATTTACATCTATGTCCCCCCCATGCCAATTTTTTTAAAGTTTTTTCACATCAAACACGTGTACACTTCAATCATTCCTTCCCACTAATGTAATCATAAATCTGTGCTCAATAATCCATGGATCCTCAAAAGACGACACTATTTACATCTATGTTCCCCTGTGCTAATTTTTTTAAAAGTTTTTCCAAATCAAACACGTGTACAACAATGGGAAAGGATCCTATAAGGTAATTATAATGGGCGTTGATACACTTGGTCCATTTTGCAGCCAAGTTTGAAGTCACCAGGCCACTACCACTATATGAAATCACATAATGCAATATGTACTCCACTATGTCAGTATATACTATATTACAAAAAAAGTAAAAAGATATGCATTCAAGTCAAACAAATTTCTTACAAAAAAAAATTCATATCATGTGTGCATTTTTTAAATAAATAAAAGTTTGCACTTCAATAGTCGAATATATACTTCAAAAAATAATCATAACATATGTGGGCTGCAATGGAGCTACAAAAAGGATTAAATTTTCCAATAATAATACAACAGTCAATGTATAATCACCAGTTCCCCACTCCCTATCACCAGTTCCCCACTCCCGGTGCTTATCCATCATAGCATCCACAACGGAAATGAAGTTGGTACCATGTCAACCCTATAAAATAACCAACACGATATTGCTGACTTGTTAGAGAGGCAAACGATATGCAATCCAATCACTTTAGGGAATTGACCCAAAAATAAATTCTTCATCCCTACAGTTGCATGTCTCCCAAGAATTTCAGATCAGCTTTCCACATTTTGCTTTGTCAACAGCACCCCTCAGTGCACATCCATTGTAATAAACACATCGCAGTTGCTGATATCTTTTAAGAGGCAGACAGGCCTAATCATTTTCACCTGCTTCCAACAAGTTGCTATGAGAAATAACTTGTTTACTTGTAGCTAACCTCAATCCTTCTCTCCCTTCTCGAATGCAAACTCGTGGTAGCAAAGCTTCAAGAAGGTGGGTAAGACATGAAGTGCAATCATTTTATCACCTACCATGATGGTGATTGTCTGCCTTTCTATGTCCCAATCCATCACTGCACCTTCTAGGTTTAATCAGAATAAATCATGATAATAAGTGATGTGCTCATATAATAACCACCATAAAAATGACCATTTACCCTTTCATTCTGCTCAAGATCTGTGATAGCTTTTTCAAAAGAAGCTCCTCTGTTTCAGACAAATATACAGAGATGCAGCCACTGCTGTCATGTTCTTGTTTCATTTTCAATTCATTTCCACCTGCCCATCAGTTTCTCTAATGTATATCCATATTCAACCCTGTGCCTCCCATATTTTCATATTATGTGGAGTTATATTCTATTGATCCACCACCTTTGCTTAGTCAAGTTTTTTTACTAAAAGCAAAAACAATGCACATACATGTTCTCCTCTTAAGGAAGATCCAAAACATCCCTCCACAGTCCACCCCCTATTAACAATAAAACTCTTAGAACTACACACTTCCTTGATCACCCTTCATAAGTTGTCATATATATGCACAGCCACCACACCCAAAGACATGCCCACAACAACCCATAGCCCCAAGTCAACTATCTGATACCTTCCTCTGAATAAACCTTCCCTGAAAATCCAAAACCATACTTCCCAACTTTACTTTTCTCTTATTTGATCACCCTTCATAACTGTCACATAACTGCACAAGAACCACACCCAAAGACATGGCCACTACAACCTATAGCCCCAATTCAATTATTTGATACCTTCCTCAGAATAAACCTTCCCCAAAAGTCCAAAACCAAACCTCCCATATTCACCTCACCTGGAAGCAAAAAAGGCAGTCTCAAACTGTTTCAGTCCCTTGTATAAAACAAACCTCGTCACCTCTAATGACACTATGCCAGCTTACTATTACAATCCGTGGAAAATGTCTTCAATTTGATCCAATAGTTATTGAGAAAGATATGACACCCTTCACCTTATCGGGGACCCAAAAGATGGAGTCTTTGTGATCCAAGGTGACTTGCATGTATTGGAGACTAGCTCTCAGAGGGGAGAGATTATTTTGTTCATATCTCTAAAAGACGACATGCACTTGTGAGGCTCCATTCAAGCTAACCTTCACGGAGGTGAAAGAAAGATTGCACCAAACCTTCAATTTGATGACCATCGGAAGAGGTGAGGATAGCAAGTGGTTCCTTAAAACACCCATCTATCAAACCAAAATTGAATGTGTGTCTGATTGCCAATTTGACAACAAGTACCTCTCATAAAGCTTTCCACTATGGACATTACCTCTTTCCAAACATATTATGAGAACCCCATAGATGAATGGAGAACTTGCACTCCCCTCTAAAACAGGGGCTCTTCATGACCTAACACCACAACAAGTTACTATTCGAGAGCAATCTCCAAACCCATTCACGTAGGAGTTAGGAGCTGTTTATCCTATAAAAACTCCTAGGACTTAGATAAGTAGAACATAAATCCTAAAACAACTTTTTAAGAAGTCCTAAAATGTGCCAAATGAACTAATAGAATAGATCTTCTGTCCAATCTGGTAGGATTTGAACTTATCAGTCTGTTTGCATGCCTTCAAAAGGCCTCTATTTCAGTAAGAAAGAGAAAAATAATAAGGGAAAAATGCATATAACACCCACAAACATATGAAAATCCAGATAACCCCCTGTCTTTTCTCAAATTCCAAATAACCCCCCACAAATATAACTAAAATCCAAATCACCCCTTCTGTCAATTATGTTAACTATGGGTTATCTAAATCTAACCCAACTATGTAAATTTACCTTTATACCCTCATCTAAACAAACCTAAACCTAAAATCCCCTTCTTCCTCTTCTTCTTCTTCTTCACCTAAATTATAAACCTAAACCTAACACCCCCTTCTTCCTCTTCCTCTTCCTCTTCCTCTTCCACTTCTTCTTCTTCTTCACTTAAACAAACCTAAACCCAACATCCCCTTCTTCTTCTTCTTCACCTAAACAAACATAAACATAAGTACATAACACCCCCTTCTTCTTCTTCACATAAATAAACCTAAAACTAACATCGCGATTATCGCCCCATTAGCCTCCTCAACAGTTCTTATAAAATTATTGCAAAGGTCTTGGCCAGTCGACTTCGGAGTGTACTTAAAGAATTAGTGGACCTCAGCCAATCAGCATTCATTCAAGGAAGATCTCTTTTCAATGGTTTCTTGATTGCCCAAGAATGTGTGGCAGGGGCACATAACTCGAGACGGACAGGTTTCCTATGCAAGTTGGATTTTGAGAAGGCTTATGATTCTGTTTGGCGGGATTTTCTTTGGCAACTTCTGAAGGATTATGGTTTCTCATCAAAATGGTTATGGTGGCTCAAGGAGTGTATTAGCACAGTCAAGCTCTCAATCCTTGTTAATGGCAAAGCAGTGGGGTATTTCTATTCGGGAAGAGGTCTTCGGCAAGGAGACCCTCTCTCACCATTCATATTTATTCTCGTTGCTAATGTCCTTAGTCGTATGATTCATAAAGGAGTGTCACTTGGTTGGATTCATGGTCTCGAGGTAACAAAAGGAGGCTCTCGTGTTTCTCATATTCAATATGCAGATAACACAATTCTCCTTTGTGACGAGAGGGAGAGCAATCTGGATAGTTTCATGTTTATTATTAAGTGCTTTGTATTCTTTCGGGCCTCAAGGTAAACCTTAACAAGAGTAATTTATTTGGTATTCATATCCCCTTGGACAAGGTAAATTCAATTGCCGCTCGCTTGAATTGCAAAGCTGCTAGCTTTCCGACCAAATACCTTGGGCTACCTTTGCACACCTCATCGCTTCAGAAGAGAGATTGGGCACCCCTCATTGATAGGTTTAGCAAAAAACTTGAAGGTTGGAAAGGGAGAGCACTTAGTTTGGGGGGCAGATTGGTTCTTCTTAATGCGGTCCTTACAAGCCTTCCAATTTATTTTCTCTCTATATTCAAGATTCCAATCGGCATTCTTAATGAGGTGGACAAGATTAGGAGGAGATTCTTATGGCGTGGTACTAAAGATGGAGGTTCGGGTCCATATTTGGCTAAGTGGAATCTTGTCTACAGGGCTAAGAAGGACGGAGGCATGGGGGTTCTTAACCTTCAAAATATGAATAAGGCGCTGTTGGGCAAGTGGCTATGGCGATTAATTGTTGACCATGATTCGCTTTGGATCCGAGTTATTAGAGAGAAATATTATCAGAAATGCACGAGATTAGAGTTAATTCCTCATTCTAGAGCTGCTATATCCAAAATTTGGAAGGATATTCTCGAGAGTGCGGAGGCAATTAAAGAATGCTCAAATTTTATTCCGGGCAATGGAGTTGAAATAAAATTCTGGAAAGATCCTTGGCTCCGTGGCGCGTCGCCGGCTAGTATTTGTCCTCATCTATTCAGGGTGGCATCTAATGTGGAAGACTTGATATGTGACTCTTTTACTTGTGGGGTTAACTCTATTATATGGTGTCCTCGATTGCGCCGAAATTTAAATGATGTCGAAGCCCTAGAGTTTACTAATCTTATGGATATTCTTCAAGGAGTGGAGTTAAAATTGGAAGATGAGGATGTGGTAATTTGGAAATTGGCACCTCTTCTTGGGTTCTCGGTGAAAACCCTTTATCAGAAGATTAACAAAGTATCATCTCCAATTCCGTCTGCGAACACCCATACTCTTATTTGGTGTACTCTAGCGCCTTTGAAAATAAGAGCGTTTATGTGGTTACTCTCCTTGAACAAAGTGCTCACTAAGGTTAATAGGGCAAAATGGGTTCCCAACAGTGATACTTCATGTTTACTATGTGGTGGTGCCGAGGAGGATAGGGAACATTTGTTCTTTACATGTCCATTCGTCTTATCTATTTGGTAATTGGTTGGGGAAGCTATTGGTTCGTCCTGTAATTTCCTTAATATTGATGAGATGTGGAACCTATTCCGTCAGAGAAAGAAAAAAGGGGACCGTAGTAATATGGCTAAATTTCAGTCTTTCATTCCTCATGCGGTGTGTTGGAGTATTTGGTTGACGCGGAATGAATGTTTATTCCAAAGAAAGAGGGTGTATGTGGAAAACACTTGGTGCATATTTCATTCTTGCTTAAGGATTGGGTGAAGATGATCCTCCAAGAAGATAATCCAAAACGGTTATGGGTCTATTGTGGTTCACGAGGAAGTGATTCAAATTATTTTTTATTCTCTGATTTGGGATTTTCCTCAAATTGTACTTTTGTAATTTTATTGGAGATCCCTCGTCTCCTTTTGTTCGGGGGCTTTAATCAATAAAAGTTCCTATCTTTATTAAAAAAAAAAACATCCCCTTCTTCTTCTTCTTCTTCTCCTCCTCCTTCTTCTTCTTCTTAAAGTTCAAAGTTTTTAATTTGGGTTGTTTAGATGGGTAAAAATGTAATTGTGAGGGGGTTATTTGTGTTTTTCCTAGTTTATAGGGGGTTATTTGAATTGTTGCATTTTGCCTAGGTTAGGATAAAGGAATATTTCAAGCAGCTTCCAATTCTGTCAATGTTTATTTAACACAAGGGGGTGATTTGACTTTTAGTTAGTTGGGGGGGGGGGGGTATTTGGATTTTAGGAAAAGGCAAAGGGTTATCTGGATTTTCATATGTTTGTAGGGGGTTATATCGATTTTTCCCTAATAATAAATATGCCAGCTATAAGGAGCCACATTTGGCTGAGAATAATGAGTTTCAGAATTCTTCAAATCTGCATTAGACCTTCAGACAACTTGCATACACATATCACAAAGTTTTATATGGGTTTATATATCTATATGAAGTTCAGGTTTCGCTCGTCTCTTGCTGTCAATAAGCATGTTTTAGTAAGTTACATTTCCTCACATGTAAAAGGATTGAAATAATTCCATATGATTCCAAATCCTTGCCCCATGTGCCAGAGAGAGTTAACAAAGGCATCATAACAAAAACAAAAAGTAGTAGCAAGAAAGATATGGAAACTTACTGGTTGTAGTATTCTCTGACAGCCAGAGCAAGATTGAAAATCACAGCTTCTCCAATTAAGATATAGATAACTCCAAATCTGACATACCAACGGAACTCACAAATGTAAACTTTGGTTTCAATTCCAATCAAGACAAACATAGTGCACCAAGCAAGAGCTTCAATGAGCAGAGATACTATCTGCAGGAAAACATATATTCATCTTAGAGGTACAATTTGAGATATGTATGTACAGGCCCATCTCAACAGGAACAGGATAAATGCAAAATGAAACCACTTTTCTTTTCATTGGAGTATATATAATAATTTACTAGTAAAAAATAGAAGATATTTGCAGCACTAATGAATTATGGTTCTTACAGATATCGCATTGGCCAAAGAAGGGTAGATAAGACAAGTGAAAAAAGGATTTTAAATCTTTTCAGCTATCATGTGGCACCACTCAAACACATTAGATTGACATTTTGGTAGAGACCTTGATAGAATCCACCTGGATGAAGATGGCCTTTGCTAGAGTTTCTCTAGATCTATTTTTATTTTCTTTATAGTTATCTAATTCTGTTAGGATAGTTATTATTTATTTCTTCAGTTATAAGGTTTATTTTATTTCCTAGTTTTTTGCTGTTGTAGAGATGAGTCTATTTTGAAGACTTCGTATTTTTTAAGTAATGCAGCAAATAATTTATCCTACATTAGGAGTTTGGCTCTCTCGAAGAAGCCTAATCCTTATTTTATCTTTTAGGATATCACATTTACACAATGCCCATGTACATAGCGTGACAAAAACACTAAGCCAATAAAAGAACTCACCTCAAAAGGCGCAAGCGTGGCCTCCCCATCGAGATTGGAAACAGAGATGCCCATGGCCAACCGGAACAAAGGCTCGGCGGCACAGTACGCGGCCAAAAACCCCAAGAAGTAATTGTAATAGTTCGATTTCAATCGAAACCTTTGAACCGAAAAGTCCTTCTTGATCCTCCATATCCGATAAATGCACAACCCCGTGAGGGCCAGATGGGATATGCATAGGACCAAACTGTTGATCCCGCAGGGAGTATACGCGCCAAACGCGTTCACCACCGCCTTGGACCACACCCCATCCTTCACAGGCCGGCAGTACCAATCCAACGGCTTAAAACCCATCGTTGAAACACCTCAATATGATCAGATTCACCGTTTCATCTACATCAAAATTTACAGCTTTTTCAAATGAGTGCATTATAAAGATGAACTTTATAAACCTTTATGTAAAGTGTCCATTTTAAATACTGCAAAAATATATCAATCATAATAAAAACTCTCTCTTATTAGTAATTTAACTCAGATTTTCTCACAATTAAAAACTTTCCAAAAAAATATCTTTCACCAAAAATCATTCACCAAATGAAACTCAAAAAGGGAGATTCTTTACTCAGATTCTCAAAATCAACACTGACCCAGTTAAACAAAAAATTAAACCAAAATATATCAATCATATCTAAATCGATTTCTTTTTAGTACAGTTTAAAACCAAAATATCAAAAACCAAAAAGAAAAAACCAGGAAAAACTAACTTCGGATACTTCATCTACTCTCAGATTTCCTCACCATTAACACTGACCCAATTAGAAAAACTTTCCAAAAAAAATTCAATCTTTCACCAAATGAAACCCAAAATAAGATATTCTTTCCTCTGATTTTCTCACAATCAACACCAACCCAATTAACAAACATTTCAAGAAAAAGAAACCTCAAATTTTCACACATATTCACTCACCAGATGAAAACGCGCGAACAAAACCTTCTTGGATCGAAAAACCATAAACAAAACCTCAATCGAAACGTAATAACAAAACAACCAAATCGAGAGAGAGAGAGGTACCTCGAAAGGTTTCGCCGACGCCGTATCTGTCCGTTGAGTCACTCTAAATCGTCCGATTTTTCAACCCAAGAAAAAATGAATAAAAAAAACGTCCGATCTTTTCACGAAATAATAATAATAAAAAAAGATTAAAAAAATGGTCCAACAACGAATCGCGACCACTCGAATGGAATCGTCAGCGGTGACGATAATATAATTTCGAATAAAAAATATTACGTAATAATAATATGTTATTATTAATGTTTATTTGTTGTTATTATTAGTGTTTATTTATTTATTATTATAAGAGGAAGGTTTTCGTCGTAAATTAGGGCGGCGTCTACTTCTCGGAAAGCGAGGGCGGGAGTTTATATGAAGGGTGTTTTGGTAATATCACCATAAAAACATGCCCTGCATTAACGGGCGTAAAATGGCATGTGGCATGTGGTGTTATCGTCCCCCCATGTTTCACTCTCCTTCGCCCTCCCTCATTCACATTGTTATGATTTGGGGAAAAATCGATATATAATATTCCCTGCAAACTGAAAACTCTTAATAGAAAGGATGTATGATTAAGATATTTAGTCTTTAATTCAAATTGTTGTCAGTTTACTGATAATATTTCAATAATATTTTATTCATTAAATGGAGCTTCAATAAATAATATTCAAATAAATTCTTATAAAATATAAAAAATTCGATTTAATCATTTTGATGACAAAAATGCTCCTACCTTTTTCTGAAAATTCTCTTGCTACCGAATACTCACAAATGATAAAAAAAAAATAGAGAAAAAATCGATATAACTTTCTGAAAATTTATGAAAATCAGAAAATGTTCATGTAAAATCAGTAAATCACCTTAAAGTCCATATCTATTATTTTAATTAATGAATTTAGTCTCTGATCAACATTCAGTCACTGCAAGAAGCATATTCCAAAATATATCGTTTAGTTAACGAAATCTCTAAAAACGGTCATTTATCATTTACGGTTAAAGTCAACCACATATCATGTCATATTCGGTTACGATAGTGTAGATACCCTAATTTTGACCGTCCAGAAAGACAGAAATACTTCAAGTAACACTTAGAATCAAACCACATTTGGACATCAAATGGAAAACGGAACTTAGGAAAAACCCTAAAACTGGAAACCCTAACCCTGACCTAAACCCTGGCCCGAACCCTGACCTAAATCCTGGTCCAAACCCTAAACCTAAACCAAACCCTGGCTCAAACCCTAACCCTAAACCCTAAAACCGAAAACCCTAACCATGGCCCGAACCCTGACCTAAATCCTGGTCCAAACCCTAAACCTAAACCAAACCCTGGCCCAAACCCTAACCCTAAACCCTAACACTGGCCCGAACCCTGACTTAAATCCTGGTCCAAACCCTAAACCTAAACCAAACCCTAGCCCAAACCCTAACCCTAAAACCAGAAACCCTAAACCTGGCCCGAACCCTGACCCTAAACTAAACCCTTGGTCCAAAACCTAAAAAAACATGGCCCTAACCCTAAAACCCACCTAGAGAAACCCAGAAAATCTAAAACCTAAGAAACCCTGGAAATGGACGGCTAGCCCTAACTAGCCGTCCCATACCAGGCGGCTAGTTGGCACTAGCCGCCCCCCTGGCCGACCCTAAACCGCTTCCCTGGATGGGACATAAAGCAGCATTAAATGCTGATCATTATGGTGGGTTGTGACTTTTAGCCGCCCTATCTTGCCTGGATCAATCCAAGTAACTGACTCGAGCCACCGCCTGTCAGAGATGGGACGTTTGGCAGGTAATGAGGGGTCTAATCAAACACACTATTAACCAAGCCATCCTATTACCCCCTGGACATTCCCCTGCCTCTTTTTTACTATAAATAGAGGAGGTCCCAAGCCTTTAAAGAACATCTAGAATTCCAATTGACAATTCACTCATAGTTCACACCCCCCTTCCACTACTAAAATCCCTAGAGAGAGAGAAAGAGAGTCCCTTTTGTGAGAGAAAAATCCATTCCCTACACAAACACACCCTCTCATTCCACCCTCCAGAAACCCGGGTTAAACCTAGCATAACCTCTGTCCAAAACCAAACTCATTTCCTACCAAAGTTCTGCCCAACCCAACCCAGGCCCCGGACGGCTAAAACCAAGTAGCCGCCCCATATCCGACGGCTCAAACACACTAGCCGCCCCATTTCCACACCCCACCTACACCCCTTTGTCCCAAGACTCTTTTAGTCAAACACCGGAAGCAGAATAGGATTACCTATTTTTCACCTCTGTGTACGGTATATCCGTGTCTTAGAGCGGAGACCCCACAAACTCCCCACGTAGGCGATCAAATCCGACCCAACATTTTCCTGCTTTTCAAAAAAGCAGGTGGCGATCACACACACCTTTGAATTCTCTCGAGCCGCTATCGGGCGCCTTAACCAGGAACGACACCACCCTTTCGAGAAATGATCCAACCGAGCCCGCCAGGGCACGCATCCAATCTGAATCCCCGAAGAACCCCCCCACATGCCCCCGCCAGATTTTTTCCCACACCGACAGGTAGAGACTAAAATAAATATTATCTAATAAGATAGGGACCTGAAGGGATTTACCAATTTTACAGGAACATTTTCTGATTTTCATAAGTTTTTAAGGAGCTATATAAATTTTTCCAGTGAAAATAAAGGGTGAGATCATTTTGGTAACTTTTAATGTATATTTAGGGTCAACCATATACCTGGTTAGTTGGGGTATTAGTAGGGACTGAAATAATATTTTTATAATAATATAAGGACATGTGGCGATTTTTCGATCTTATAGGGACCAAAACCGATTTAATTAACTTTTTAGGGAGTTGTATTAATTTTTCCCTTTAATTTATGGGCGTTGTGACTATAATGCAATCCGATCGGTTTGATTTGGTTTTTACAAATTCAAATTGAATAAATTTATAACATATGTAACCTGAAAAATTGAACCAAACTGATTGTTATTTGGTTATCCCAAATTAAACAGAATCGTATCGAATTGTTATATATATATATATATATATATATATATATATATAGAGAGAGAGAGAGAGAGAGAGAGAGGGAACTGACTGATTAGGTGAGACGGTGTGGCGATGTAGCCCTCGTGCGGCAGGCAATATCGACCGTTGGATCTGTGTGGAACTGATTGGACCGTCGGATGCATTCTCATAAAAAAAAATAGAGAACCGATTGATCCAGGTTACCAGTCACCCTTTATTAGCCTCCTTTTCACCAAACATACCCTCCTCTCATTTCATTTAACACCCACGGAAAAAAACTAGAGCACCAAAAAAAATGAAACCCTGTTGACGAAGAAGGTGAAGACGGCCACGCGCATTGGTCAGCCCTCCTCCTGCGCCTCCTCCCTCCGCTAGTCAGCCACCCCCCTTCCTGCGACGCCGGTCAGCCCCACCTCTTCCGCCGGTCAGCCCCACCCGCTGGTATTTTCTAGCCTAAAATATTTGAAATACATGGTTTCTTGAGATCTAGGGCTTGTTTTAAATATTTATCTCCAAATCTAGCATTCTTTTCTCATTTGTTTGCAAATCTAGGGTTTCTTCAGATCTAGGATTTCATTTTTTAAAACTTCTTTAAAATATGGGTTTTGTGTTTTGGTTTTGAATTAATTTGACATATTTGAAATCTCGGTTTTGTTTTTGCTTGCCATATTTGAATCAATCTGGGTTCCTTCACAATCACAATCAGACTTGGATTTTTAAACAATCACATATTTGTCAATGACAATGACAATTAGAGCCAAACTTGTTTATTTACAAATGGATAGAGCTTTGCTTTTTCTCAGTGAAACATTTGTTTTGTGCTTGTTTGTTCAATGTTTGATATATATATGTATGTGAATTTTTTTTCCAATGGAAATGTCAAGGGTGGAAGATGGGGTTTATGTTGATGAAACTGTTGATAGCATTGATAGTAGAATTTGGATTCCGGATGTTGATGATGAATGTAAACCAGTTTTGGGGATGTCTTTTAATTGCATTGATGAAGCAGAGAAATTTTATAAGAACTATGCCAAAATTGCTGGATTTTGTATTCGAAAATATTCTACGAAATATCATGATGTTGATGGGTCTAAAAAACTTTATATGCGGGATTTTGTTTGTTCAAAAGAAGGATTTAAGAACCCATCCACTAGTAATGTAAATCCAAAACCCTCTCAAGGTCCCACAAGACTAGGATGCAAGGCTAAAATATCATTTGTCAAAGATGGTCAAAGATGGAAGGTGCAGGTTCTTGTAGAAGGTCATGTCCATATATTGTGTACTCCTAGAAAATCTCACCTCCTACGATCACATAGAGAGGTAACAAATGCTCAAAAGTCTTTGATTGACACATTTAGAGAAACAAATGTGAGCACTGCACAAATCATGCCCATTATGGGATTAGATTCAGGAGGATATAGAGGGATTGGGTGTACGGAGAGAGATGTTCGAAACTATTTATCAAAAATTCGAGATGAATTGAAAGATTGTGATGCATAAATGTTTCTAAACCACTTCAAAGAAAAAAAGAAATGAAACTATCTTTTTATTTTGCTTATGAAGTTGATGAGGAGAACAAATTGACACATTGTTTTTTGGCCGACGGTGATTATAGAAAGGCATATGCTCATTTTGGAGATGTAGTTGTGTTTGACACAACTTACAATACAAACAAATATTCTTTAATATGTGCACCTTTTTACTAAGTCAATCATCATTTTCGGTCCATTAATTTTGATTATGGATTGTTAAAGGATGAAAAGACTGACTCTTTTTGTGGCTATTTGAGAAATGGTGGGAAACAATGGGAAATCATCCACCAAAAGCTTTCAAAACAAATCAAGATGTTGCTATAGGGGCTGCAATTGCACATTTGTTCCCCAACATAACTCACAGATTTTGCATTTGACATATAATGAAGAAGTCAACAGAAAAAAGTCAGCCCAGTTGCTTATGGAGTTGAATTTTTAGAACCGTTCAAAGAATGTGTATATGGCTCAGAAACATCTGATGAGTTTGATGTGATCATGTTTAATGATTAAATTTCAATTAGAGAGCAATGAATGGTTAAAAACATTATATAATATCCATGAAAAGTGAATTCCATTGTTTTTTAAAAACATATTCATGGGAGGGATGAGGAGTAGTCAACCAAGTGAAGCTCATAATTCTGTTTTTGACAAGTACTTCAACAAAACACACAGTCTTCTTGAGTTTATTCAGTTTGGCTCTAACCGATTGTCATTGTCATTGACAAATATGTGATTGTTTGAAAACTCAAGTCTGATTGTCATTGTGAAGGAACCCAGATTGATTCAAATATGTCAAGCAAAACCAAAACCGAGATTTCAAATATGTCAAATTGATTCAAAACCAAAACCCAAAACCCAGATTTTAAAGAAGTATGAAAAAATAAAACCCTAGATCTGAAGAAACCCTAGATTTGCAAACAAATGAGAAAAGAAGGCTGGATTTGGAGATAAATATTTAAAACAAGCCCTAGATCTCAAAAAACCATGTATTTCAAACATTTTAGGCTAGAAAATACCAGTGGGTGGGGCTGACCGGCGGGGGAGGTGGGGCTGACCGGCGTTGCGGGAAGAGGGGTGGCTGACTGGCGGAGGGAGGAGGGCTAACCGATGCGCGTGGCTGTCTTCACCTTCTTCGTCAACAGGGTTTCAGTTTTTTAGGGGTGCTCTAGTTCTTCTTCATGGGTGTTAAATGAAATGAGAGGAGAGAGAGTATGTTTGGTGAAAAGGAGGCTAATAAAGGGTGGCTGGTAACTTGGATCAATCGGTTCTCTTTTTTTTTTTTATAATGAAAATGCATCCAACGGTCCGATCAGTTCCACACAGATCCAATGGTCGATATTGCCTGTCGCACGAGGGCTACACCGCCTCACCTAATCAGTTCCCTATATATGTTTTTTTTTCTTCCTACCGATTTAGTTTGGTTAGAGTTTTTTTGGGTGATAGATTTGCGACTTTACATAAATATTTGAAATGGTAGGATTGATAATATAAATGAGTGTGTTCATTTTTTATGAATATTAATGAAAATAATATAGTTTTTAATATGAAAAGAATGATCTAAATGAATATTAATTATGAATAATCATGTGTTTAAATTTAATTTGGTTTAATTAATTCAATTATTTTTTAAAGTAAAATCAAACTCAAACCAAGGATCAATTTATTAATTTTTCTATCCATACTCAAACCAAACCAAAAAAACTATTGACCCAAATCTGAAAAAAAATCGATTTGGATTTGTTCGGATTCGGTTTAACTTACCAAAGTTTCACCCCTAGCTATACAAACAGATATTTTTACCATTCAAAATACAATCTCATATACATCTTTAGTAATCTAGTGAATCATATATATCGTTAGATGAAGAATACATCATTAAAAAAAATTACATTTACTAAAATGGGTTTTTTAACTCAAAATGTAACAATATACATTTTTCATTAAAGCATATACCTAGCTCTATGGCCAGCCTTGACTATAGGCCGCCTAGGGCCCCCTCCCCAAAGGGTCCTCAAATCCAAGAATTTTTTTTATGTTAAGCTTTTGATATTAAAATTAAAATTTATTTTTTTTCAAAACTTGAACATATCATCCTATTTATTTTAAATTTACAATTTTTTTTTGAAAATGTAATCTTTGTTGACATCATTATGCAAAGTATTTTTTCTAATTTTTAAAAATATCATCTGTATCTTTTTTTTATATTTGTTATATTTTTAGTCTATCCTTATTTTATAGAGATTTATTTATTTTCTACAGAGGAAGTGATCTTGTTTTGTGATTTTTATTCTTATTAAAAGAAAAACTTCATGAGTATTTTTTTGTTACATTTTATTTTTCAATTATTATTATCATTTTTTTGTTTAGTCTTGATTTTTTTATTACTAATAAGGTTAAAAAATTTACTCAATTTTTATAATATACAAATATATATAGGGCATCATTTTGTGAGTTGGCCTAAGGCCCCACCTAGATTTCCTCGTCTGAGGGCCGGCCATGCCTAGCTCGTTAGATGATGTTTGCTATTTTAAAAAGGTAAAAATATATATGGTCTGTGTTTTTTTATTGTAAAAATGATTAAATCTAACATTTTTCTTAATTTGTATATATCATAATGCCTTGTACAGTCCCACAGACAGTCCACACGTGTTTTAATTTTTTTATATAATAAACTTTATTCAATGAGGTATATGTTTTCATTGAAAAGTGTACGTCATTTCACATCAAATTGAATGGACTTAATTTTAACAAATACAAAAAAATAAAAATTAGTGAGATATATAGACTATTCGTGAGACAGTCTATAACGCCTCAGGCTTACACAACAAGAAATTGTCCGCTTTGTCCCTAATGGGCTCACGAGTTTAAAATGCGTCTTGGTGTGTAAGAGCTATGCTCACATATAAGCATAGACTATCTCCTCCCATTAGGCGATGTGAGACTAAACATCAAACCCTCACCCTCAATCCATAGGCATTTTGGGATTGTTGGGCCTCCTCCTCAACGGGTTGGGCGTCACACAGTCTGAGCGGACTACGCATAGCATCGCTCTTATACATATATATAGGGAAATATCCAAATAACCCGTTGTAAATTGCTTGAAATCATATAACCCCCTAACTTTTTCTAAAGTCTATATAACTCCCTAAAAACATTCATGTAAATTTAAAAAAAATTTAACCCTAGCTGAAAACACGGTATACCAAAAACCCCATACAATATGTTAAAAATGCGAAAAACACTCTGAACATATTATAAAACCCTATCTAGATGGCTAAAATCAGCATTAAAAATGATTTTTTGTATTTTTAACACATAGTAGGGTTTTTTTGTGCATTGTGTTTTCCACCAAGGTTAACCAAACAAAATTTCACATAATATTTCTCATCAGTCAACGAAAATTTAACTAAGGGGGCTATTTGGATTTACATAACTGTTTTCAAGGGGTTATATGGATTTCATAAAAAGTGAAGGGATATATGGATTTTGGGCAATTTATTGCGAGTTATATGGATTTTTCTTTTACATACATACATATGTACATGCAACATGTATGTAAATGAAGTCTCATATACTTTGTTAGTCATTCAGTGAAGTATATACCTTTTTAGACGAGGTAAATACCTCGTAAATTTTTTTCTTACACTTGCTAAAAATAAGTTCAATTAACCTAAAACAGAGCAATATACAATTTTCATAAAAAAAAACATATACATCATTAATCGATGTATTTTTTTATTAAAAAAATGAAAACATGTATGGTCTGCATTTTGGATTGTAAAAAAGATTGAGTGTAACATTTTCCTCTACATAAATATTCTTGGCCTCCCGTTTGAGTAGGGACATGATTTATTCTGTGATAGATAACTATTTTATTATAAATAAAAAACAAGACAGTTTTTTTATTTGATTGTGATTTTAGTTATACTCTAAACAATGAAGTTGTTATTGTATTTGGTTGACCATGAAGAAATTGTGGATAAAAAAAGTGAATAAGATGTGTATAAAATTTTATAAAAAGGGTTATAATGATTTAACATGTGGGTTCTGAATTATAACAGGTTAAGACATGTGATCTTACATGAAGTCCTCTTATACTAGTTGAATAGATTGAGTGAAAAAACTCAATTCCAAGGGGAACCAATACAAGTGTATTCTCATCTATTCTGACATCAAATATAAAACATGTTACTTTTATTCGTATACTATAACATCTATTTATATACTAACCGGAAGTGTATAAGTTTTTCAACTTTGTTTCTTTGTAACATTTTCATTTATGAATTTACCCTTAATTTTTATGATCATTATTTTTGGATTAAGGGTAAAAATGGAAAAAAAATAAAGGGTATTGTGAGATATTCATCAAATCTATCTTTATAATATAAATGAATGGTGGTGATTATGCCACATCATTATTTTTTTTGTTATATTTTTGTATTAGATTTAGATTGAGATAATCATGGAATATAGATGATAAATAGCTAATTTCGAGTCAAATATAAGTTTCAACGTTTGATCTTACTTTTCATCGTGAAATAGTCATTTTTGAAAAAAAAATTATTTTACTGTCATAAGTATACATTGAAAAGCTCTTTCCAAAGATCTATTAATCACCCAAATAAGAGTTATACTTAAAAATTTATGAATTTTTAAAGAATTTCCAAAAATAATTGAATTGTTGATTTTTTTTGTATCTATATACAAATTGGATAATATCATCAATATCCACCAAATCTTAATGGTTTCTTTTTGCATATGTACCGTTAAAAATCATTTTAGCAAAATATCATTGATTATTTTTTATTTCCAACAATATCATTCAAAAGGGTTATATAATCATCATTTTTTTATCTATATATTCAATCGATATTGTTGGTTTCAAAGTTTCAAATGGGGTATTTTTAAAATAAAAGGTTAGTTGAGGGGTATATATTTTATGTTGTAATATATCACCTTTATATGTAATTTTATAATAAATTTTATAAACTATTTATTTATTATTATTAAAATTTTTCTCATACCAGTTATATATATATATATAATATGGTATATTATATCACATATAAGTAAATTTTAAAAATTGAGAATATTGGTTATGTGTAGCTTTTTCAATTTTTTTTTGTTTATCCGCACATCGTGCGAGGGGGAAGACTATTTTATCATTAAAATATTTAAAAATCATACATATTTTTCATCTCGTTAAATTTCACACTCTTAAATTCACATAAAAATATTAAAATATCATTATTTATCTTTTTACATGTTTATTCTAACAAAATACAATATATTTTTATACTATCAAAAGCGTATATTTATTTTCTATTCCATTAAAAATCATACCTTGAACTTCCCAAAAAAAAATTCTTCATTATCAAATAAATCATAGTTATTGATATTTAAATTGTTACTCATTGATATTCACACACACACAATCATTTATTTACATCATTATTGTTATTTGGGGATCAAAATTAGTTATTTTAGTCTTTTCTACTCATATCTGGGAGCTAATTCTTTTTAAGTTTATTTTTGTTTATAACACATGACAAAATGATATCAAAATAAATTATTTTTGTCTTTTCTACTCATATCTGGGATCTAATTCTTTTGAAGTTTGTTTTTGTTTATAACACATGACAGAATGACAATTTGAATGCTCTAATAGCATGCAAGACTATCCCCGAGGGTTCGTTTGTTCGACGTATAAGTCACTCAAAATTCTACTTTTCAGTAAAAGTAGTTACTTGTGGATGTTTGGGAGCTTAAAAAAATGGTTATAGGAAAACTCTTTCTTTAACTACTCTCAAATCTTCATTTTGGCATCCACCTTGAGGGCTTAAGCCAATATTCGTGGAAGATAAAAGATCTTATCTTCTCAATTACTTTCACATTTATTTTTTATTTTATCTTCTCTATAATTTGACTTATTATTTAATCTGAATTTTTAAATATATTAAATTAGAAATATTTGATTATTGGAAAAAATTTAGATAACTCACTAAAGATTTTTTTAAAATTTAGATATGATATATATAAGATTTAAGTTTGAATATTATCTTTATCTGTAAGAGATTTTATAGGATATAACAAAGGATATCAAAGGATTATGAAGATTTAAAAATAATACATAAAAGATTTAAATTTTGAATATTGTCTTATTTATAGGAGAATTTTTAAGATATAATAAAAGTGATACAAAGATTATGTAGATAATGACTATATAAAACAACGATGATAGATTTTAAAATATTAAAAGTTTATTTATATTATTTACATAAATTTGAATATTACATGCATAAATATACCAAGATCTTCTCAATTACTTTCACATTTATTTTTTATTTTATCTTCTCTATAATTTGACTTATTATTTAATCTGAATTTTTAAATATATTAAATTAGAAATATTTGATTATTGGAAAAAATTTAGATAACTCACTAAAGATTTTTTTAAAATTTAGATATGATATATATAAGATTTAAGTTTGAATATTATCTTTATCTGTAAGAGATTTTATAGGATATAACAAAGGATATCAAAGGATTATGAAGATTTAAAAATAATACATAAAAGATTTAAATTTTGAATATTGTCTTATTTATAGGAGAATTTTTAAGATATAATAAAAGTGATACAAAGATTATGTAGATAATGACTATATAAAACAACGATGATAGATTTTAAAATATTAAAAGTTTATTTATATTATTTACATAAATTTGAATATTACATGCATAAATATACCAAGATCTTCTCAATTACTTTCACATTTATTTTTTATTTTATCTTCTCTATAATTTGACTTATTATTTAATCTGAATTTTTAAATATATTAAATTAGAAATATTTGATTATTGGAAAAAATTTAGATAACTCACTAAAGATTTTTTTTAAATTTAGATATGATATATATAAGATTTAAGTTTGAATATTATCTTTATCTGTAAGAGATTTTATAGGATATAACAAAGGATATCAAAGGATTATGAAGATTTAAAAATAATACATAAAAGATTTAAATTTTGAATATTGTCTTATTTATAGGAGAATTTTTAAGATATAATAAAAGTGATACAAAGATTATGTAGATAATGACTATATAAAACAACGATGATAGATTTTAAAATATTAAAAGTTTATTTATATTATTTACATAAATTTGAATATTACATGCATAAATATACCTCTTATTTATGAAACAACACACACACATATATATATATATAATAAATTTTTTATATTATACACGTGGACATTATGAAACAACATTGTAAGTTTTCTTTTGAATAATTTTTTTAGATTATAAAAATATAATGTAAATTTTTTCTCGAAAAACAAATAATGGAAATCATTTTCGATAAAATAAATGCATTGTCACCAAACATATAATTTAGTTTTAATTATCCTGAAAAAGTTTATCTGTGTAAAATAAATTCTTAAAGATTTGAAATTACTTAGAATCGAACTGATCCCAAATCTGTCAATTATCTGGGAAAAAAATCTGTATCCAATGTGAATCAATATCCAAAAAATCAGAAACATCATATTTAGAGTGAGGATATTGATATCAATGTCTCCGGAAATATCTAAATCTTACATATATTAGAAAATTATGAGTGATGATACCCAGGTCCCAACTCATAGGCCCTACTCATAGACCCCATGGGGTGTCATTACCTTATGGGTTGGCTTGTTGACTTTTGAAAATGTGTAAAATGATAAAATACAGATATGCCCCTCATTAAAAATAGATCTCATTTATACAAATCCCCAGTTTTTCTCTTATTAATCTTTCACATTAATTTTAATTTGCTTATTTTAAAATTTACCTATTTTAAAAAATATATCCCCTCTAAAATTTGTCTATTTCAAAATTTGAATTTTAAAATTCTTATGAATTTTACACCAAAACGTACATAACTTACACAAAAATTACCTAAATTGTTATTCATCAAAATTACACCAAAACTTATCTAAATTACATCAAAATTACCTAAATAACACAAAAAAAAGTTTCAGTTTGTTTATTATTATAACTGTTACAGAATGTAACAGTAATGCATAAATGTAAATGTAACAATCTTATGATTGCATAACTGTGTAAATGTAACATAATGTAACAGTTTATAACATTCATGTTAAAAAATGTTGTAGAAACAAAAAAAAGAGGAGATAGAATGTGGTAGACTCCTTGGAAACCAAATAGTCATGAATAATAAAATTATTGATCATTGAAATATCCATGAATTTGCATGTTAAATAACATTATGTCGTTACAAGACTGTTACATTTCAAATGTAAATACAAAAAACAACACACATTTACAAAACTGTTATATTTCAAATGTAACAAAATAACAAAAAACTGTGTATTGCTTAAATGTGTCTCTTTCGCATCAAATCACAATATTCATTAACTGTTACATTTATAAGATATAACAGTATTAATCAATACACAGTTTTCACAATGTAAATACAACAAAACCAATACCTAACCTGACTCACGATTTACTTCACTTTCTCCGTCTCCAATGGTGACCTCGCTTTGTTGTTATCCCCGGAGAGTCCATGTCTGAGACCACCACCACCACCACCCGCGTTTCAAGAGCTCAAGCTTTTATGTTCTCCAAGATCGTCGTTTCCTTAGAATGGCTTAGAACAAATGAAGCCATGAAAGCTGAAGCACTCATTAAAACAACCACCACAACAGAAACTGAAGCAGTCATTACAGAGACCGCCGCCGCCATTGCTACACACATGCATAAGACTGTTACATTTCAAATATAACAAAAATAACAAAAAACTGTGTATTACGTAAATGTGTCTCTTTCGTATCAAACTGCAATATTCATTAACTGTTACATTTATAAATGTAACAATATTAATCATTACACAATTTCTACAATGTAAATACAACAAAACAATACATGACATCTCTTTCGATTTACTCCACCTTCTCCGTCTCCAATGGCGACCTTGCTTTCGTGCTTCTCCGTCATCCGAGGCGGCGCTCCTGATGGGACCCGACCCCTCCCACTTCGAGACCCTTCTGAGCCACCTCATGTCAATCTCCAATGAGCAACGCTCACGCGTCGAGTCCCTCTACAATCTCTGCCGCAATTCCCACCTGGACCACCTCTCCCTCGCCCTCTCCCGCACCCTCACCGCCTCGCCCTTCGTCGAGCTCCGCGCCATGTCCGCCATCCTCCTTTGTAAGCTCCCCACCCTCTCCTCCTCCCCCTCTGACTTGCTGTGTTGATTCCAATCATCAACAAAAATCGGTTTCTGATTTCAATCGTTGATTAAATTGCTGCGTTGATTTTTAGAATAAATTAATGGTGAAAAAATACATGATTTTTAGAATTGATGATACTTCACAATCATAGGGATACACATTAAGGTAGTTATCAAGTAAAAGGACATAATAGGTAATGTCTTATTGTCACATCATGGGGTCTATTTGGGGCCTGTGAAATTGGGGCATAAAAATCATTATTGTAAAATTATATATGTTTATATACAATAATGATTTTTAAGCCCCAAATTCACAGGCCCCAGATGTGGCACAGATACACTATCCATAATACCCATATTGATATATCCGGTGAATCCGCTATTCTCCTCCTCTCTTCATTGATGCAGTGGTTTGTCTTCTCTCTCTGACTGCTTTTGCTCTGGCGCCCTCTCTCTCATATAAACCCTAGAAACCTTAGCGACCTCTCAATGGAGGACTGGATCGATCGAGGGGAGCTCTGGAGGGGGAAGGCTCGAGCGTTGTGTATCCGGATCCGTGACCGCTTCCGCATCACCATCGATCGGCACCGCCAGTTGCCGGCGTTCTCTGAGTCCTACAATTTGTCGATGCTACAGTGGCTGGTCGTCCGCGTCCGCGCCATCCTCGGGAGGGACTCTTCATCGTCGCCGACTTGGTCGAAGTTCTATCGCAAGAGGGGTAATGTTTTGTTCCCTCTGTTTTCGTTCTCAGTGATCCATGAAATCTTTTTAAAGTTCATTTTTTGATTATTTATTACTGTGATGAGTATTTTGGGTTTAGAGGTTGTCCGTTGATGGTGAAGAGAGATTGTACTGCATTTGCCGAAATGTCATGTCAGAGTTGTAGTTCTAATGTTGATGTATTGTCGAATTTGTATTTTCGGTTGTATACACTGATGTTCAATGAGTTTTGAGACTCTAGTTTATGGTATCAACATAAAACCTAGATTTCCATATTACAAACATGATATATTGACCCGGAGGATTAGTCCTTGCCTCGAAGGGTTTGGGAATGGAAGAAGGGGAGAAGGAGAGGTCGTTCCGTCTGTTGATATTGTACGCCTCTCGAATCAGAAATGCCATGGACGCCGCAGAACGCGTCGGCCGTGAAGCCGAGAGGATCGGCTGTCCTTCCTCCATTGTCTCCATCGACGCTCAAAATAATCCCTTTTTTTCGATTTGGATCTCACCTCAATGTCTCTCGGACCAGGTTTGACATTATGTTTTGTCTTTTGTTTTAAATGCTTAAACATGAATTTTTTTCATGCATTGAATGTCTTTTTCCACAATTTGATCTGTTTTATCTCAATTTTTTTTGTTATTTTTGTTACATTTGAAATATAATAATCTTGTGCATGTGTGTAGCGGCGGCGGCGGTCTCTATAATGATTGCTTCAGTTTCTGTTGTGGTGTTGGTGTTAATGAGTGCTTTGGCTTCAATGGCTTCGTCTGTTCTAAGCGGTTCTAAGGAGACGACTATATCGGAGAACATAAAAGCTCAAGCTCTTAAAACACGGGTGGTGGTGGGTGGTCTCAGACATGGACTCTTCGGGATAACAACAAAAGCGAGGTCGCCATTGGAGACGGAGAAGGTGAAGTAAATCGTGAGCCAAGTTAGGTATTATTTTGTTGTATTTACATTGTGAAAACTGTGTATTAATTAATATTGTTACATTTTATAAATGTAACAGTTAATGAATATTGTGATTTGATGTGAAAAAGACACATTTAAGCAATACACAGTTTTTTATTATTTTGTTACATTTAAAATGTAACAGTCTTGTAAATGTATGTATTGGTTTTTGTATTTACATTTGAAATGTAACAGTTTTATAATGACATAATATGTTATTTAACATGCGAATTCATGGATATTTTAATTATCAATCGTATTATTATTCATATCTATTTGGTTTGCAGGGAGTCTACTCCATTCTTTATTCTCTTTTTTTGTTTATACAACATTTTTTAACATGAATGTCATAAACTGTTACATTCACATATTTAATTTACATTTATGCATCACTGTTACATTTATGCAATACTGTTATACAATAATAAGATTGTTACATTTACATGTATGCATTACTGTTACATTCTATAACAGTTATAATCATAAAAAAACTGGAATATTTTTTTGGTACTATTTAGGTAATTTTGGTGTAATTTAGGTAAGTTTTGGTATAATTTTAATGAAAAACAATTTCTGTAATTTTTGTGTAATTTAGGTAAATTTTGGTGTAAAATTCATAAGAATTTCAAAATTCAAATTTTGAAATAAACAAATTTTAGAGTGAGATATATTTTTTAAAATAGGCAAATTTTAAAATAAGCAAATTCAAATTAATGTGAAAGATTAATAAGAGAAAAAAAGAGGATTTGGGTTAATGAGATTTATTTTTAATGAAAGACATATCTGTATTTTATCATTTTACCTATTTTCAAAAGTCAACAAGCCAACCAATAAGGTGAGGACACTTCATGGTGCCTATGAGTGGGGCTAATGAGTTGGGGCCTGGGTATCATCACCCTATTATATATTATTCATATTTATTATTTTTTTATGATGAATCACAATCATAATATACTATATTACTATTAAATTTTCAAAGTATGATATCTGAAACGAAGTATAAATTTTAAGATCTCAATTTTAATTTTCATATCTCTTTAATATATCATTTGAATAACTCAAATTAATATTAATAGTTAAATATGTCAATTATCTGAAAAATATTCATATCAAATCCGTATTCGAAGATATCCGAATCCAAAAATTAATATCTATATCCGAGTGATTAGGATAATATATGGATATTACCATATACGATTCGTTGACGGGCTTATGGCAGACACATGTAACAACGCTCATTTTGGAAATATGTGATTTCATGTATATACCAATACCACCAAACGAGTTGTATATCTCATTGGACAGCTATAAAAATATTCGAGTGGGGCGGGACTATAACAAGAACTGTGTGTAACAATCAATGTTGTAAAGAGCGTTAGACATTAGTTGGACGGTTGAGCAGGAACAAATGATTAATCGGCTAGGTGGGGATTAATCAAAGACATTCACTTTTTATAAAAAATAACTATAATAGATATACATATAAATATTATGTATATAATCATCTTATACTACAAAATAATAACAAAGTAACATCAAAACAAAATTAATAATATAAGCATAATCGAAATAGCATAAAAAAAACTTAATTAATAGTTATAAAATATAAGATAACTTAACAACTTATTAGTCAACTAGGAATTAATAAAAAAAAACGACTATATGCTAAACATTGTTAGGTTGAAACCGCTTAGATTTAAGTGGAGAATAATATGAGTATGATATTTAGAACATTCTGACAGCGGTCCAACTCCGTAGAGTGATGGGAGTGAGAATAACAAGGTGAATAAGGTATTATATCACAAGGTGCAAAAGTGCCCCAAAAAAATGCCCTCTCTGATTTAAATTGTTTTCAAACCATACACTTGTTCTGAAACCTTTGGCTCTGTCAATACATATATTATAGTCTGTCTGTTTGAATCATCATTGGACAATAATGAAGATCATTATTAATTATTTTGCATACAAGTTGGCATTGTAATATTAAAAATTCAATTATTTAATGTTTCCTATACTTATGCTTCTATTTTTTTATTTTTAAAGATTATTTGCGTAAAGAATGGAAAATGTTAGCCTCATGTTATTTAATATTTTAAAAAAATAAACATTGTCTAATTTTAATGATATATTTGTTTTAATAAAAAATATATTTGCTACATTTTGAATTAAATGAATTTATTTTTAATAAATTTTTTAAAAACTTATGAAGAGATATGCCTCCCCAAAGATGTATATACCTCGTTGGAAGGCTAACGATGTATATGAGTACCTGCAATGCTCAAAAAGAAAAATGTTATGAATGATCTGCATGTAACCCTATTTGCAATACTCACATGTTATATTATTTTAAATAAATACTTCATGTAATAAATCAGATATTTGGGGAAGGCCAAATACAACAAATTAAGTATGCACTTCAATGATATATGTAATCATGTATAAAAAGTGAAAAATTACATAATCATTTAAAATGATATATAAAACCAGCTTGAGATATATGGTATTGTAGAAAAACTATAAATGAGATTAATTATAGCAATGCCTAAAAATAAAATTTTCATTTTTTATATGATAAAATGAATGCTAACCAAAAATAAAAGTGGAATAATAGCTAAATAACAACATTTTGCATTAAAAGAAGCATCCATGCCATTTAATTGTTAAAGAAATACGCACTAGGAAAAGCCATTACAAGGATAATACAAATTATTGTATTGCCTATCTTTTCTTAAGCTTTTTTACAACTGGGTTATGTGGCTCAAGAGCAAAAGTTGAGAACACCATTCACTAAAATAAAACACACTTTTAGCCCTAAAATGGAACCCCTTTAAGATTATAATACTATGGTTAGGCAAAGATCCACTTGAGAATGATCATATGAAAACTGATTACATACAGAAATTTTAAATATTAGTTACATACATAAATATATAGTATCAATTCATAAGTTCTTGCAATATCGTAATAGTTAAATGAGAGAGATTTCTAGCGAATGCATGCATGATTGAATAATTAAAAATTTTAAAACATTTTGTTTCAAATTCAGCTTTTTAAAACTTTGCTTTATTTAGCTTTTTAATCGTTGAGTTTTTTACACGGAAAAGACAATTCGTAGTATTTGAAAAGCTAATCTCATAAAGGTGTTTCAACGTTTGAGAATTTTTTACTTTTCCAATGAAAAATCTATCCAGAATGGGTATTTAGTACGCTTGGAAATCACATAGGGCTAGTAAACGAGCCAAGCTGCTCGGACTCGGCCTGATTAAAGCTCGTTCAGGCTCGTTCGATTAGACAAACAAGCTGAGTTTAAATAATTTTTAAAGTTCGGTTTGAGCCCGAGCCAAGCCCAAACCTAGACGAGCTCATTTACTTAACATAAAAAGAGGGAACGTGCCAAACCTGAGCTGAGTCTAAACTCGAGCTTATGTTATTTTTACATGTATATGGTGTTGTGATTTGTGAAATGTGACTTCTCAAATGCTAAATAAGAGTTTTTTTTAGCTAAACGAGCTTGAGCCCGAGCCGAGCCTTGATTTGAACTTCAGGTAAAACGAGTTAAGCCGAGCTTCAACCGAGCTTTTCACAAGCCGAGCGAGCCGAACTTGAATACAAAAATAAGCTCAGTCCCAAGCTGAGTCGAGCCCGAACCGAGCCTGATACTAAACGAATCGAGCCTAAGCAGGTTAAAGCTCGACTCGTTTACCACCCTTAGAAATGAGTTTGAAATAAAAATTTTCATTCAAAATATTTTTAAAAAATACATCTTCATAAAATAAATAAGTGCTAGATTCATAGAAAGATGTTTTTTTTACTCAATTATTTTTTGCTTTCTTCAAAAATTGGAATCACTGAGGACGTTTTGAAATGATTTTGGATTAAGCATGTTTCCTATAAAAACACTGCAAACTTTATACTATAACCACTATCCTTTGAAAAGGAGTTTAGGGAGGCATCTATTTCATGAAAATTAATTATTAGATCTTTCACATAACTTTACCAAGATATGTATTAAGCAATATATATAGAGAGAGAGAGAGCTAGAGTTTAATGAAAATAGTGGACCCCCATGCAGGCATCATCATGCATGTGCCTCATCGCTACATAATTTTTTTTTATATAAAATAATAAGACTTGATTGGTCATCAAAATTAATTAAAACTCCAGTCACATGTCCGACGCCAGGAGATGATACAAAAATCAACCATTTTAGGACCTCCTTAAAAATAATGTGTCATACAAGGGTTGAATTATAGACTCTTCAAATCTTAACATAAAAAAATCAGATAATCCTCACTAATAAAATACATATTTTTCAGATAATTAATCTTCAAATGGAATATGTAATTACATTGTATTATTGCAGTAATTTGAGCTACAATAATTTAGGTCCTATGTATTTTCAGGTGGAACAGGGAACTCGAAATAGTGTTTCAGCTTAGAACTCCATTAACATCAACTAGATCATTGGACAAGAAAATGGGGCTGGGAAAGCTTATCCACCTCTTTATTCCACCTGGTCTTTGAGTAAATTAATCCCGTTTGGGGTGGAACATAAGCAAGAAATACATAAGAATACAAGAGAATAGCAAAAAAAAAAAAAAAAAAAACTGTTTGTTTTGGTAGAATAAAAATTGACATCCATGTCTAGATATGCTAAGATAAGGTGTGATAAGTGATAACTATTATTAGAAAAAGCTGGAATTATTTATTAGAGCATATCTATACCAATGGATAAAAATACTCTTCTCTGTCATTTTAAAAAAATTATCTCACATAATATTCTCTGCATACATTCCAAAAATTGTCACATCTATCATATCACACATACATCTCTCATACTTATTCCCAAAAACAGATAATTTATATAGGGGTATAATTGTCATTTAAAAAGTTGTAAATGCTTATCTACTAATCTACCACCTATCCTTACTTTATCCAAGGTAAACCAAATAACAAAAAAAATTACTTTTACGTTTCCTAATGAGAATAACAAAAAAAAATAATCAAATAAAAATTTACCTATTTAGCATGAATTGTTATCTATCCCAGTATAGCTTTTAAGGGCAGATAACCCTATATCACACCCCAAATTGGGGTAAGATAATAGATTTATAATATTTTATTTGTATGTTAGCAGCCTAGACAAAAAAAAAAGTTGATTTTTCATTTATGTATAATCTATCTGAACTGAATTCCTGAGAAATAAAGATTTCTTCTAAAACAAAAATATCAAACTTTTTTTTTTTAATTTTCTCTCACATAGTACAACTTATGCTCACTGGAAATAAAAGTGAAACAACAGCTAAATAACAAAAAAATTTCATTAAAGAAATACAAATATCAAATTAATTATTAAGAAAAGATGCATTAGAAAAAAGAAATTACATGGAAAAGATGGTTCTTTTATTGGAGTCCAAGTACTAATAAGCACTGTTCTGAAATGCGGTCTGTGCAGCCGCATATGCGGCCGTACAGGCGGTTCGGTAAGCCTACCGAACTGTGCATGCTAATATGCGGGGACCCGCATATGCGGAAAAGGCCCGCATATGCGGAAATATGCAGACTATGCACCCGCTTAGGAGGGCGCATGGGTTTTGAAAAACAAAAAGAAAATTTTGCATATATACCCCTTTTAAAAAGTTAATTGCATCTATACCCCTTAAAAATTGCATTTAAACCCCTGTGTCCGTCTAAAATTTCATTCATGCCCCTGTATTTGAAATTTTAATGGTTTAATATGATTACATTTCTTCAAATTTACTTTGTTATCTCTTGTTTATAGATTATCACTATATAATTATTTTTTATTAATAAAAATTTACATAACTGCATATACTCCCGCATGCCGCATATACTCTGTGCGGTACCCTACCCGCACACAAACCGCATTTCAGAACACTGCTAATAAAAAATAAATAATTTAGTGATAGGTTCCTCCCATATACTAATAAATGGGTCCGGATTCGTTGTTTCCTATGGAAACAGAAAATACCAATTGTATCTTATCAAAATAAGGGTTTAAAGAACATACCCTTTAAATCTGATAACTTAAACTGTAATATGCAGAAGTGACGGATCAATTATTAAATTATATAATTTATGAAGACTTAAAAATAAATTTTTTTTAGGACGATGAATTCCATGATTTGAGAAATATTGAAGCATAAAATCATCCATAAAACATGTGCATCAAAAAAAGGTCTGGAAGAACTAACTCGGGATAAAAAAACAAAAAAAATGGTCATTTTATTTTGTTTTATTGTTTATTCTCAATCACTATTCATAGGTTGCTATGTGGCTCCACACCACATTTGTCATACGTGCCATATCACTTTAGGAAAGCACCACCATCCACCACCTACCAAGTTATATAACCTTTTATCTCCAAAGTGGAAAGGAACACTTTTTTTAGTCTCATTCTCACATATAATTTTAAGGGAAAAATCAATATAATTCTTTGAAAAATTAGCCATATCGATTTCAGTCCTTATAAAATTAAAAAATTACCACAATTCTCCAGAATTAATAGATTTAGTCTCTGAGTTAAATTTCTCAAATAAATATATTCAAATAAGTCTCTACAAAATATAAAAAATATGATTAAGTCCTTTTGATGACAAAAATGTCCCTGCCTTTTCTTAAAAATTATTCTGCTATTTTATACTCATTAACGATAAAAAAGAAGAATAGAAAAATCAATATAACTCATTGGAAACTTATAAAAGTAAAAAAATGTACTTGTAAAAAAGTCAATCACAAATTTAGTTAGTGTGTTACAGTAGTTTATCATGTATGATTAGATTTAACTACACATCTGGTTAGTTTCGATTACGATAGGGACTAAAATAAATATTGTCTAATAAAATAGAGATCTGAGAGGATTTACTGATTTTATAAGGACCTTTTGTGACTTTCATAAATTTCTAGTGAGCTATATCAATTTTTCAAAAATAAGCGGTGAGGGCATTATGATAACTTTTACCCCCCGTTTGTGTAACGGAATAGACGAGTATAAAGGCGGTATAAGGGTGGTATAGGAATGGATAAGACAAATAGTTGTTTGTTTGAAGGGTATAACTTGGTATTACTAAGCCAGTTTAAACGAGTATAAGAGAGTATAACAATTCTAAGCAACCCCTAGGATAAGCTATACTCACCTTATCTATTCCCATGGGCCCACATGTCAAATCAACTTTTTACACCTCATCACATCAAATCACCTATCAACACCTCTTATACATCAAATGTCAAATCAACTTTTTTACACTTTATTTATATTTTATTATTTATCAAACAAACAACTCAACTTTTATTCTTACGTTTTCCAATGAGAATAAAAAAAATACAACCAAACAGAAAATCTTTTATTCTTGTAGATTTGTTATCTATACTAGCATAGTTATCTATCCAGAATAACTCAATTCCGCTATCCAAACGGGGGGTTAATGTATAGTCGGGGCTAACCATGTACCTGATTATTTGAGTTGATGGTAAGGATTGAAATGATAATTTTTTAATAACATAGGGACCTGTGATGATTTTTCAAATTTATAAGAACTAAAACCAATTTAGCTAACTTTCCAGAGAGTTATATTGATGTTTTCCAAAGTTTAAATATCTAATGAGATATATTCTTCACGTGAAATTTTAAATATCAAATAAGAAATATGCTTTATTAGACTAAACGTATAATTTTTCACTTTTGAATGGGCTTGTACTATTTTTTAATGTGCATACCATTTTAATAAAAGGATTTCTTTATTACATAAATTTATATATATATTTCAAAAAATTAAAGTATGTAGGAACCTCACATGGGGCTACAAGCAGGACCATCCCTAACATTATCCTTTTTGGGTAGCATTTGGAAACGATCAATTTGAAAAGTTATTGGGGTAGTATGCTTCCAAGAATTATATTTAATCCAAACCAATTTCTAAATGCCCTAGTAGTCTCCATTACTATAAAAAAGTGAAAAAATCTTTATAATCATTAAAAAATTGATTTTTAAAGAATATATCATAACTTTATTTCTTAAAAATTGTTTTTCAGGAATATATTTTTTAAACTTGTTTCCAAGGTTTGTGTAGCATTTAAAAAAAAAAGTTTTTCATTTAAAACAACTTTTAATTTGAAAATATTTTTTCACAAAAAAAATTCTTTAATTAGTTTTATAAGTAAAAGTTGTTTTTTCACTTTATATAAAAGTTAAAACCTAAAATTTCAAATATTGTACTTGGTCTCTTGCAAAAGGGAAAGCTCCTTACTCAAAAAAAACCAAACAAAATAAAAAAAAAGAAGAAGAAGAAGAAGAAAGAAACAAAAAAAAAACTTCGAAAAGGAGTTTGCAAACTTTATAGATTTTTTGTATATAAATACCAGACACTTTGGTCACTAAAAATTAAATAAAAATCATGTCTCATGAAATCCGCTGACACTAGATTTTATAAATCAACTTTTTTGAAGCAGGCCACCTTGAAATAAAGGTTGAGTTAACCAAACATGTTTCCAATCATCAAACCAATCTTACCTTGGCAGTCCCGCAAAACTTTTGTAAAAATAACCTCAGTTTTTTTTTATATCAGTAAAAATAACCCCAAAATCTGAATGTTATTGTGAATTGTTTTTCTAAACAAAAAGACTCCACTTATTTATTTTTGAGCTTTGTTACGCACAATTCCAGTCTCATATATCTAGATAGCGTCATATATTTACATTAATTAGATATATACATTGTTAAAAAATTTCACACTTTCTGTAAATGGATTCATATGGTTCATTGAAGTATATATTTTATTTTTTATATATAAAGTGTGTATATACTATAATGAGATATAATATTGCTAAAAAATTTAAAACACGTGGAGACTAAAATTAGGACCGAAGAAATGCTGTAGGTAACATTTTTTTTATTATTATCTAACGAGTTTTTTCTCAAGACGTATGAGCCACTGCTTCTCATAAAAAAGAAGGGTTTTTTTTTAAGTCCTTGTCAACATGCCTATTCGATCCCTCCCTTCTTCATATTTCTTTTTAAGTCCACAACATTAACCGCCTAGTTCTTTTTTTAGTCCTTCCACCAAATGTCCATTTATATACGTGTAATTTTAATTTTTAAGTCCCTATAAACTATGTTATTTAGTGATCAGTCCATCCTTTCTTTATTTTTCATTTTAAATCTCCAACTTCAAATACATTTTTCTTATTAGTCCCCAACTTCAAACACAAATTTATATTATATATTTATTCATGTTTAAAATCTCATTCATGGACAGATTAAAAACGAAATAGGCAGTTGAAGTCGGGGATTTAAAAAGAAATATGAAAAATGGAGAGATCGATCCCTAAATAGACATGTTTACAGGAACTTAAAACTAAAAATCCCAAAAAAGAGACATGGATTAAGAAGATCAATTTCACTATAATCCATTATAAGGTCACCAAATTAATTATTTTAGGTAAGAAAATAATAAGAAATGACAATGAAAATTTTAATTCTTTATCATATGGCTGAGTTTTATATTTAGAATTATTTATTTAATTAGAAAAAAACACGAACGCGTGATTGTATTATTGCAGTAATTTGAGCTACCAAAGATTAGGTTCTGTGTATTTTCATATTAAAGGTGGAATTATTGTGATTTGGTTTGCTAGAATAAATTTGAATAGTAATTCAACCTAGAACTCCACAAACATCAAATATATATCATTTAAAAGGATAATTGGGTTTGAAAAACCTTATTCAACTCTTTATTCCACCTATCTTCAAGTATATTAAGAAAAAATATTTATGATCAATTTGATAACTTTTTGTAGTTTCTGGAGGTTGTAACCGACCTTTAGAATCCTTTGTTCATGCATCCACTTTTGGATGATTTTGACGTAATTTTCTTGATTCTTTTATTTTTCATAGAATCTTTGAAGCGAGAGTTACCAAACAAATCTTTACTCTCGAAATAAAAGGAATAATGGCCGAGAAAAAAATAAAATCAATTTGGACTACACACCAGACTTCACATATCATTTTTCAAATATGTCATGCCACTTTTAGAGAGTTAAGAAACTCATGCAGTACCACCTCTCATAACACTATCCTTTTCTCCCCTAAACTCTCTCTCTCCTAAATTTTCAGTCTACTGTCCGTATGCTTTGTTAAATGAAAATTATAATTTTATATCTTTTCTACAGGTAAATCCGTACAATTCATTATATACATATTTTATTTTTATTAAGATATATAATATATAATTCATTAAATAAACTATATATTTGTAAGACATCTTTGGTCAAAAGCAAAAAATGAACCAACTGCTAATAATAAGTAAGAAAATTAAGGCATTCCTAATGGGTGTTTTTGTAGGCATCTCTTGTAATCTTTTCTTTATTTGGACTTTTTTTTTGAATAAAATTAAAGTAGGATGCTTATTGTTCCGTTATAAAAATATAATGAGTAGGAAAAAAGAATGAAAAATTTGGTAGAGTGACCTACCTCATAAAAAATAATTTCAAGTTGGACCTTTCACAAAACTGCACCAGGAAAATGAAATAAATAATATAGAGCTGAATGAAAACAGAGGGCCTTAATCCATGTGTCGCATCCCTTTAGATTTTTTTTCTTTTTATACTTTCGTCAACAAAATTAATTAAAACTTAGGTCAATGAAATCCGACGCCACAAGATTTCATAAAAATCACACTTATTATATATATATATATATATATAACATCAGATGAAACATAAGATATTATTTTATTGAAAAAAGAGTACATTCAATTTAGGGGAAAATATACTTCATTTTTTGGTTATATATACTTAAAAAAATAAATCAAAACATGCATGAAATAAGATGAAACTAATTTTATAAAAAAAAGGTTTGAATATAAAGTTTAACTTTCAAAAGTAACTCTACATGACAAACTTTGGTACGTTCTTTTGAGTGCACGAAGATGTTGCAACTTTTCAATTGAAAATAAAACTTTTCATCACGTATATTAGCCATCCCAATAAAAGCTGAGAAACTCATTGTAAATAAAATTGAGAATCCCATGCACTACCACCTACCACCACCTACCACCCACCAAGGAAATAAAATTGTATGGAACTTAATTTTGATTGGTAGGAACTATTCCCACGCATTCTTTATTTCAATTCCATCTCTCTGACTATATACATGAATTTCACTTGTTTTTTCGGGTGGATCCATATAATTTATTAATATTAAATTATATGTGTTATGTCATTACATACGCTGTGTATTACACATGTGACTCCTATGTGTGTGTGTGTGTATATATATGGTTTAAACCCGAAGAATACAATTATTTTCATTATTTTATTCTCTAATTCTAATATGATATTAGAGCCACAACCTAAAAAACCATAATTTTTATTTCTGGAATCCTTCATTGTTGTCGCCGTCGTCATAGCCGCCGTCGTGCCCCCTGCCGCTGCGCGTCCAGCTGCTCGCACCACCCCTGCCGCTGCGTGCGCCGCCCTGCCCTGCCGCACCAAGCGTCGTGCCCTGCCGAGCGCCACCCTTGCCACCACAAGCATCTGTTCGCTGCCATGCCCCGCGCAGATCCATGTGATCCCAGGATCCTGTCTGCGCACGCCCTACCACGCCAACACGTTCACGCGTTCTCCCCAGCATCGATACGTTTTCACCAGCGCGTCCGAGAATCTCGCCCGATTATGACCCCGATCACTCCCAGCAATCAATCCCAGATTTCCTGGGATTTGGTCCCCCCTGACAGAGGGAATCCGCGTACGCGTCTGGACAGAGTGGGGAGCACATGCTCAGGCATCCCGATAGCTGCTCTGCAACCTGACTCGTAGCCCTCTACCACCATGCCTCGCCGCGCACCGTCGCGACCCACTGCCTTCGGCCACCCTCCGACATCCTTCGGCAGCCCCCTGATCGCACTCCGACCACCGCCTCCGATCATGCTTTGGCAGCCCTCCACCGCCTTTGGCAGTGCTTCGACCACTCTCGGCTGCTCTTCGAGGCTCCGACGCCTTCCGCAACACCCAGTCACCCGCCGATCGTGCTCCGATCGCCCTCGGCCACCTCGGTCAGCCCTCCGCCGCCTCCGATCGTGTTCCGGCAGCCCTCGGCCATCTCAGGCAGCCCTACGCCACCTCCGGCAACGTTCCGACCGCGAATACCCGCCCCATGCCCGACGGCTAAAGAACACTAGCCGCCCCCCTCTGCCGGCTCATCTCCAGTAGCTTCCCCCCTGCCTTCTAAACCAAACAGCCATGTATTGGTTTTATGCCAAATCTTACTTGATCAAACACAACTCCCTTGAAGTTTTGTCACACTTCCAGTACCGTTTAGTTTGAATTTCTTCAGTTCTGCTTCCTGTTGTTGTTGCGATTGCTACTCTGCTTGGTTCCGTTCAGCCCCACTTGGATCACCTTGACCAGATCAGTCAGCGCCTAGATCACTTAATCTTGCAACAGTCTCTCTCTGGTTCTTCTACTCCATTTGCCTTGTCTTCTACTACGGGTATTCCTGTTCATTGAATTTTTTATTCGGGTGTTTCACATCACATGACACCTGATAGTTCTATCCTCACTGCATGCTCACCTGTACCCTCACACCTACCTTTGATTCATACTACTAATGGCTCTCCTTTAGTCATCATGCAGTGTAGATCGATCACCACCACCTCTAACCCTACCGGCCGACTTTCATTACCCTTTGGTTTGCATTCCCCTGAGCTTTGCATGAATCTTGTGTCTATTAGTCGATTGTGTGATTTTGAATTCACCGTTATCTTTACCTTCTCTGGGTGTTTTGTGCAAGATCCACATTCATGGCAAATGATTGGTGTTAGTTGTAGGATTGCCATACTGTATTATGTGGAGTATCTTCATCTTCTATTATCCGATCCTTCAGCTTTTTGTGGTACTGTCACCTCTAATACTGACTTGTGGCATAAAAGGTTAGGTCATGTTTCTGAGTCTCGCCTTAAAGACCTTATTCAGTCTAGTGATTTGGGCCGTATTTCATTTTCTACTCTTTTCTGTCTATGAGGGCTGTAAACTAGCCAAACCTGTTGCTACTCCATTTCATTCTAGTAATCATTAGTCCTCTAGTCCATTTGAGCTTTTGTTTCTCCCTCCTCATCAACGCATCAAGTTGACCGCTGGGTCAGTTAAGTGTGTATTTTTGGGGATTAGTTTCGAACACAAGGATATCATTGCTACAATCCTGTTGGAAATCGTTTTTGGCTCGCTCGTCATGTGTCATTTGTCAAAGACGTTCTCTATTTTCTTCTACACCCACTGCCTCCATTCCTCCTATGCCTTCTCCTGTTCATTCCCCTCCTATTGAATTCCTACCTCTTCCCGGGCCGTCTGTTGTACTTGAGCCCTCTCCTAGTTCTACTCTTCTTGAGTCTCCTCTTGGCACTCCTACTGCTAACTCCCCTGGTTCTTCGTCTCCTCTTAGCACCCCTGCAGCCAATTCCCATGGCCCTCCTTGTTCTCTTCCGATTGTGTCTCCTCTTGCTCCTTCCGTAGATGACTTCACTGATACTATGTCTTCCACGGCTAACGCACCTACCTCTGATGTGGACCCTCATCCCTTGACTCACTATCCTCAGCGTGAGCGACATCCACCTGCTTTCTTTAGCTTTGACTCTTGACCACCTGACCGATTTGGTTTTCGTGAGTACCTACTCTCCATAGTTGCAGGCCTATCTCACCGCTATACATGTCCATCGTGAGCCCTGTTCCTATCGAGAGGCCGTCGAGTACCCTGAGTGGAAGCAGGCCATGGCTGAGAAGTTTCAGGCATTTGAGCAGACACAGACCTAAGATGTTGTTCCCCTTCCGGATAGTGTCACCCCTATCAATTGTAAATAAATTTTCAAGATCAAACATCGTCATGATGGATCCATTGAATGTCATAAGGCTCGTCTTGTTGTCAGAGTTTTCACACAGGAATATGATATTGACTATGAGGAGACCTTCGCTCCCATTGCTCAGATGACTACTGTCCGCACCCTTCTTGCTGTTGCTGTTGTTCGTCGCTGGCCTGTCTTTCAGATGGACATGAAGAATGCTTTTCTTCATGGTGATTTATCTAAGGTTGTTTATATGCAACCACCTCCAGTCTCAGCATTCCTCCTCAGCATGTCTGTCATCTTCGTCAGGCTATATATGGTCTCAAACAGGCTCCTCGTGCCTGGTTTGAGCATTTTTATAGCTTTATTCTGGCAGCTGATTTTTTGAGAGCTTTTAGAACCACTCTATGTTTGTGCAATCCTCATCATAGGGCCGGGCTATCCTTCTTCTATATGTTGATGACATGATTATCACTGGCGATGACTCTACCGGCATTACTCTGGTCAAGAATCGTCTCAGTCGACAATTTCATATGAACGATCTCAGCACTCTTCGCTACTTCCTTGGTCTCGAGATTGCATAGAGTGATTGTGAGATTCCGCTCTCTCAACAAAAGTATACGACTGACTCTCAAGCGCGCTAGACTCTCAAATACTCGCAGTGCAGATACGCCTCTTGAGCTTCATGTGAAGCTTCGTTCTACAGATGATGAACTTCTTCCAGACCCAACTCGATACAGACAGATTGTTGGTCATCTTGTATATCTCTGCACCACTAGACCTGACATTGCTCATGCCGTCAGTATTGTTAGTTTGTCTCGGCTCCTCGAGCAGTGCATTATGGTGCCCTTATGCGTATTCTTAGATATTTGCGTGGCAGTATCACCAGATCGATCTATCTGTCATCCTCTTCAGCTCTGGTTCTTAGAGCTTATACTGATGCTGATTGGGCTGGAGATCCAACCACTAGACGCTTCACCACTGGGTTTTGCATATTTCTTGGAGATTCCATCATCTCTTAGCGCAGTAAGAAAAATGAGATTGTTTCTCTTTCTAGCACCGAGGCTGAGTATCGAGCCATGACCATTACCACCAAGGAGATTGTTCATCTTAGACGTCACTTGGTGGATGTAGAAGTTACTATAACTGGTCCTACTCCTCTTTATTATGATAACTGATCTGCAATTCATATTGCCAGCAATCTGGTCTTTCATGAGAGGACCAAACACATTGAGATCGATTGTCACTTCATTCGTCAGTATTTTCTTGCAGAGACATTATCCCTTCCGCATGTTTCCTCTGTTGAGCAGCTTGCTGATTTCTTCACGAAGACACATCCAATTCCTCGATTCCAGTTTCTCATTCACAAACACTTTATATAATCTACTGTGAGTTTGAGGGGGATTGTTAAATTATGTGTTATGTCAATACATACGTTGTGTATTACACGTGTGACTCTTATGTACATATATATATATATAAAGGGTTTAAACCTTAAGAGGAATACAAGAATTTTCATTATTTTATTCTCTAATTCTAACAATTAAAATACATATACTATATTCTTTATTTAATGAATTATACATCTTAAAAAAAAATTAAAATCATGTGCGGATTTAACATTGGGGTTCCAAGAGAGATTATCCCCAACATAACCCTTTTTTACTTAGAAAATGTGATGTCATTCATGCATCCAGTTTTACAAAACATACACGAGATTTAGTTTTTTTAAGGACGTAGATATCCGCACCCCAAGTTTCTAGAAACCCACCAGTTTTTTTTAAAAAAAATTACTGTAGCAGTAAACGGACACCCACCCCGAGATCGGCAATCCCTCTAGCGACGGTGGTGAATCATGGTCGCCAGAGGTTTCGGCGAGTGCACCAACCCAGATCGACGTGCCCTCTAGTGACGATGGTGAAGTGTGGTCGCCCGAAGGCCTGGCGAACTAAAGTAAGAGAGAATCAATTCATATTTTTACAAGTTTCAAACCAATTAGACAAATTTCACATTTAAACACATATAACAGACAGTCATAGCAGCATTTAAAACACATCAAAATATGATGTTAACATTTATAACACATCAAAATACGATGTTAGCATTCCATAACGAATCATTCATATACTACACTACAAAATACATGTTCAAATTATTTTTATGTTTATTTTTATTTTTTGAAAAAAGGAGTAATTATTTTTATTGGATATATTATTTATTTTTATATATGAAAAAATCAATATAGTCACATGAATGGCTGTTGAATTTGAATATATATTTTGTTGTGTAGTCACGTGAATGGTTGGTTATGGAATGTGAACGTCATATTTTGATGTGTTTTAAATGCTGCTATGACTATCTGTTATATGTGTTTAAATGTGAAATTTATCTATTTGGTTTGAAGTAAAAATGTGAATTTATTCTCTCTTACTTTAGTTCGTCGGGCCTTTGGGCGACCACACTTCACTACTGTCGCCAGAGGGTATATGCCGACCTGGGTTGGTACACGCGCCGAGACCTCTGGCGACCATCATTCACCACCGTCGCCAGAGGGATTGTTGACCTCGGGGTGAGTTTACTCCTACTGCTACAATACACAATTTTTTTTAAAATTTTTTTAAGGGGTGGGTTTCTTGCTATGTGGGGTGCCGATATCCGCGCCCTTTTTTTAATATAAATTTGTCTAACTAATTAAATATTCTTACAAAAAATAAAATATACATTTATACTTTTTTATTTTAGTTTTTTGTCAGACATCTTTATTCAAGAGCAACCAAATCAACCATACACAACTATAATAAGAAAGAAAAAGTAACAAAAATGAGTTTGGTGGATGCCTAGTGGGTGACCTACCAATTTTCATTGAGAAAAAAGTAAAAATAATTTTGATATTCTCGCATTTAGATAGGAAGTGTGTCCTCTACCCATCAATTTTTCCAAGATGTTTGGGACATAAAAATAATTTTGAGTTGGACCTTTTAAAAAACTGTATTAGTATTATGCATTAAAAAAGAAAAATGATACATTTAGCCAGTTGCACACTATTTTTTATTTTTTATTTTTTAATCATACTCTCCCATTAGAATACATATACCGAGATATAATAATATATTATTTTTGAAAAAATAAAAAAATTTAACCTTCTTATATACTAGGAAAAAATTTCATATTATGAGATATCATAATGCATAAAACTGTAGAAGAAGCTACAAAGCAAACTGAGTGTCTCAATGCCCTTTATGTTATAAATCTAAGTAAAAGAATAACATTCAACATATCAACCAAAGGAGATGATCAACCAAAAGAGAAAGAGGAGAGAGAGAAGTAATGTTTATTCTTTTCATTTCTTCTGTATATCTAGAATACAATGCATGCCTATATTTATAGGCAACAAACACAATATCACAAGATACAATAAATGAGATTTGATTTTATCAATCCCTTAAAATAAGGATGAGAGATTACAAAGAATCAAAGAGAAAATTTATAGTGTCATCCATATTTACAATATTTTACAACACTCCCCCTTGGATGACCATCAACCATTATACAAGGTAATTGCCTTGTTAAAATCTTGCTTGGAAAAAACCATTGGGAAAAAACCAAAGCGAAGGAAAAAGAGTATAATTACTTGATCTTAGTAATGTTGGACGTGTTTAATACTGCCTTATTAAAACCTTGCTAAGAATACCCAATGAGACAAAACCTAGACGAAGGAAAAAGAGTACAGTATGCAAAAGATGTCCATAGTTGAATATAGTCCTCTTTATTAGTTACTCCCCCTGATTTAGGTAAATCTCAGATTGTCTGATGATTAAGTCGACGCATGCCGATTTCACGTACCATCTTCTGGAATGTTGATTTTGATAGAGCTTTAGTGAAGAGTTCTGCAAGATTATCACTAGAGCGGATCTATTTGATTTCAATTTCATGATTCTTTTGGAGTTCATGGGTGAAGAAGAACTTTGGTGAGATGTGCTTTGTTTCTATCTCCCTTGATGTAACCTCCTTTATAACCTCCTTGGATTTGAGCTATGCATGCACTATTGTCTTCATATATAGTTGTATGAATGTTTGTTGTAGATGACAATCCACATGTGCTTTGGATATGTTGAATCAAGGATCTCAGCCAAACATATTCTCTACTAGCTTCATGTAATGCCAATATTTCTACATGATTAGATGAGGTAGCTAATGTTTGCTTTGTAGATCTCCATGAGATAGCAGCATTGTTACTAATATACACATAACCTCTGTGATCGACCTTTGTGAGGATCAGAAAGATAACATGCATCTGAATAGCCAACTAGATACGAATCATTAGATTTATCATTTGAATAAACTCAAATCAGTGGTTCCACGGAGGTACCTCATAATATGCTTGATATCATTCCAATGCCTACGAGTTGGTGCAGAACTATATTTCATTAAGAGATTGACCTAGAAGACTATGTCTGATCTCGTATATTAAGCCAAGTATAGTAGTGCACCAATAGCACTTAAATATGATACTTCTGGACCAAGAACGACTATGGGTGTAATGTGCTTTATCCATGTTGAAGCATTGTAGGACCTTTTCTATATACTTTGATTGGTGGATCAATATTCCACCAAAATTTCACTCGATCTGCAATTATTACAAGATTTTTCATTTCGAATTCATTTATAAGATATTCTGCAATTTTTTTGAGCTCTTCAGGAGTCCGAATTGAATTTATGTTATCAACATAAACTTTCAAAATAGCAAACCCCTTACTGGATTTATTTATAGAGACATATGGGCAAATGGGATTGTTTTCATATCCTGCTTTTATCAAATATTCACTAAGACGGTTGTACCTACTGTGTTAAGCTGTACAATGAACGTCTTAGCTTTATTGAGTACATACTCTTTGATTTTGCTTCAATAAATTTATATCCTTTAGGGATTCATATAAATATGAGCATCTAATTTCCATATAGATAAGCTGTTTCTTTGTCCATCAATCTCATATCGAGTTTTTCAGAAACTTGAGACTTTCTAGGTAATGGTGTATTATTGTATCTATGACTGATGAGTATGTTTCTTCATAGTCAAACCTCGGATTTCTACAGGAAACTTTTTGACACAAGACGTGTCTTATATCTAGCTATTTTATTTTCTTATTTTATTTTCTTACAAACACCACTTGTAACCTACAGGGTTAACACCTTTTGGGGTCTGTACTATAGGTTCGAATACACCACATTTTCAAGAGAACCCAATTCTACTTGAATAATATTTTTTACTTTGACCAATCATTTCTTTGTTGACATTCATTTATGCTATGTAGTTCATTGTTATCATTGCCCTTTGAAATTTCAGTAGCTACTGCGAATTATAAATATGTCATCGATGATCATTTCTTTGGGATTCCACTTTTCTCTTGCATGCATATAAAATATAGAGATCTCATTATCATTAGGTGTTTTTTCCTTTTCAAGAGTCCGTGTAGTCACTTTAGGGACTCGTGTCTCTTCAGGGACATTATACTCTTCTGGAGTTTTAGAAAAAGTGGATCTATTGTTCATAATATCTTATGGAGAATTATGTATGACTTCTTCTGGAGCATTATCAGGGCATGGTTTTTCATTTGATCTCCTCTTTCGGGGAGCTAAATCTTTAGAACCTATATATTTGTCACAATTCGAGACGGAGTGAAAGTATTCCACGATAATTCTCGTCGTTCGTCAGGAACGGATCGTACTTCAGGTACGTTCTTCTCTCCCCCAAATAGCGAGAATATTGTCTCATTAAAAGAACAACCCAAAAAACAATAATACCCATAATTGAATGAAATAATCTTCTGGTTCTTTAATGAGTATGCAATTGAATTTTTAATTGTTTGAAGCATTATTATGTAATCCATCATCATATGATGTTTGCTCTTCTGGAGCTTTCAAACAATTTTGTAATATTCAAGATATAATATTAAAATTTTCATATTTTATTTCTATGAAAGACATGATAAGTAATAAGATAAATCTAGAAATGTAAAGCGCATTTCATATAGCAAGCAAAATAAAGACAGAAATATAAAATCAACAAAGGTTTAATCGTACATCAGGTACATGATCGATCAAGAGTTCAAGCGTATTTTAGGTACGTAACCAATTTAAAGATTTGGATGTACTTTAGGTACGTGACCAAAATTATGTTCTTGAATACCACATAGATGATAATAATTTTTCTTTGCATTTTAAGGTTTTGTTATGCAAACCTTTCCCTTGCTTTCATTCCACTTTTGGTGGTTTCTGATAACTTGTCATCTCAATAATTGTTGTGGTTAGATTAACTATGATTTAACCCTTGAACATGACCATGTTCATAGCTTAAAATAAAATAAAATTCATTTGCTTCAGGCAAAGATGCTAGACTCAGTATTTCGGATTTCGTGATTTTTATTATTATTATCAAAGCTCATTGTTCAACAGTGAGAAGACATGGAAATTAATAATAATAAGAATATTGCTCTTGATATTTGAGACATAATGGTCAATGAACCATTGTCAACGAGGTATTTTATCTTTAAATCCTCTTCATTGTGATGGTAAAACCATCTAATCATAATTTTTACATGTTCCCACTGGGATACATGGATTTTTTTTTCTTTTTTTTAGATCCTTCAGGGACCAAAAAAATATTACAACTTTTGTATGTTCCTACAGGCATGAGTAACCATGATTTTTCTATAATCCTTCATGGATAAAAAAATTACATTGTCCTTCAAAGACACTTTTACATGATCCTTACATAAATATATTATGTAATATATATAACAATTTTTTGTATGGTCCTACACGGACACATGACTATATAACACCAAAGTGCATCTTACATAAATATATTATGCAATATATATGAATTTCATCAAATTTGATATAACAATAAACCACTGGTGTCATGTAGTATAGGCTTTGAATGAATGTAACACAATTAAAGCAATAGATTTAAAGTTAAAATATACAGCCTATGGAATATAGGAACCACAAATCAATCTCTACTAGAAAATGCATGGAAAAATATATTACTTTCTTAGATCATTCATCATAGACATGCTATTTGCCATGCTAATATATAATCCATACCATGCATGCAGAGATGATACAAATGTAACCAAGTTATATCAATTTAATAAATCTTTTAAAAACATAATAGCCTCAAGCTAGAGAAACAATAGGAATAAAAGATTACCTGAAAATCACCGAGATTTATTGATATATATTTACTAATATATACAATAAAAAATCAGGTATATACCACTTGAACCTTATCCAATCTTGATTAGTGATCTCCACAGAAAATCCCATGCAACAAATCCATAGCTTTAAAATGGATAGTTAAAAATAAATGTAAAAATAAAAAGAAAGTGTAGAGAGTTTTTTTAGTGTAAGTTTCAGGCTTCCAACACTAGAGGTAATACAGAGAAATTCCTTGTTATCTCATTACTTGAATATAATACATTCTGGATGAAAAGGTGGGTACCATTTGGTAACATCACATGGGCTCTTTCGAAACCTTCAATAATACTAATTGGTCATGTTATGATGGATATCATAGTTGCATTGTATACCAAATTAAATAAAAATTTCTGATTTTTCATAATTGTATGAATTGTTGCATTATTTATCAGACAAATGTCAATATTTGCTCTAACTTCCCGATCATGCCATTAAAGTGGATAATAAAATTCATAAATTTATGTTTTCTTTAAACCCCTATAATAATAAAAATTATTTATAAACGGGTCCTCAGAATATAAAAAAAATTAATGGGACCTAACTTTATAGGGATTTTATTTAATCCAAACAAATAATAGGATTACTAGAACTAAATGTTAATGAGTATCAATTTTTATGTGTTGATAACCACAAAAACATTACACAATCCAATAATATAATGCTCAACTAATCATATTTAAAACAAAATATATGACGGAAACCGAAATCGAAATATTGCATAAAAATAATAAATAAATAAAATGCAATACATGTTATGTCACCACACCATGCATGAGAGGTGCCCTACACGGGTACGTACATATGCACACAATCCTCAAAATATGATTTGTTTAAATAAATATGTAAAACATCGTATTAAATATCACATCGGATTAATTCTTTATCATCATTGGTTGAAACACTCTCCGAATGGAACCAACTAAGCAGAATATCATCATCAATTATTCAATTGAAACAAATTTATCTGGAATGAGTTATATCATTAATCTAAGTATTTTTGGATTAATATCAATACATTATGTATTCATATACATTAAAAAAATTCAAATAAATTAAATACTAAAATTAGAGAAATAAACTCAAAAATATTTTCAATAATTTTGAGCTATCATAATGATCATCAAACATACATGATCTAAAGAATTATTTACAAACATGATCTAAACATAAATCATCATTAATATAACTTCTGATTCTTCTACACATAAAGTTATTAAACTTCTAATTCTGTATATAAAATAAGAACTTCTGATTCTATATATATAATAAGAGCTTCTGGTTCTTTGTATAAAATAAAAACTTCTAATTCTATTTATAAAGTTAGAATTTCTAGTTCTATAATTATTTTGTAAGAACTTCTGGTTCCTACATATAAGATTAGAACTTCTGTTATATTATTATTTTATAAGAACTTCTGGTTTACATATAAAATTGAAATTTGTGAGAACTTCTGGTTCTACACATAAAATTAGAATTTGTGAGAACTTCTGATTCTACAAATAGATGTATAATATTTGAATAATAATATTTAAGAAAATTTAAATTTTAATAACAGATCACATGGAACTATTGCATGAAAAATACAATAATAAAATAAATAAATAAATAAAATATTGCATAAAAATTACTGCTTGCAATATTGCATGGATGCTGATGACTAACGAATACATGAATAAATATATATGGAATTGCATGGCCTAAGTGTATGTGTGCGGGTTTTACCAAAAAATTTATGGTATATGTACGGCTTGCAAAAAAAAAATCGCATGAGAAAAATAATTCATATATACGGTTGCATGATTCATAAATGTATCTTATTTAATGAACAGAACATCGTCTTTTTTATGAATCATCCATCCGTGCATAGTAAAAAAAATGAATTATATATATACATATATGATATGTTGTGAATCTAAACAGTGAGTATCGTGCTGATAACGTATTATAAATCTAAGTAAAAAACAACATTCAACATATTAACCAGAAGAAAAGATCAATCAAAAGAGAAAGAGAAGAGAGAGAAGTAATGACTATTCTTTTTATTTCTTTTATATATCTAGAATACAATGCATGACTATATTTATAGGCAACAAACACAATATTACAAGTTACAATAAATTAAATTGATTTTATCAATCCCTTAAAGGATGAGAGATTACAAAGAATGAAAGAGAATATTTATAGTGGCCATCTATATTTACAATATTTTACAACACTTCAATCATTATAGAGAAAAATAACAACAGTGGACCTTATTGCATTTGTCGCTTCCATTTAGTTTTTTTTTTTTTTTTTAATATATTTGGTCACCAAAATTAATTAAAACTCAGGTCACATGAAACCACGATCTTTTCGAAGCAGACAACCCTAAATAAAGGCTGAATTATAGACTCAAATATTGTAAGAAAGAAATTGGAAATATATATCATCAGACGAAACATGTGATAATTTAATTGAAAAAAAGGGTACATTATATATATAAAAAATTGAATACAAAAAGGTTTGCACTTTCAAAGCAACACACTTGTATCTGTTCAAAGTCAATACTGCCCTACACGACAAACTTGTTTTCGATGTGTCTCTTCGAGTGCAAGAAGATGGTGCAACTTTCCTAATGAAAAAAAAAGAAGAGGATTTGGTAACCTGATAATCTGATTTTAAGCCTCAACTTTTTTTATTTTTGCCACATGTGATTGAATTTTTTGGGGGTTGTGTTTATATGTCCAGGTGCAATCCTATATATCTCCAACAAGAATCTATCTCATCAACAAAGCACATAATGCATATACCTTGTCAACAAATCATATATTTTACTCCTTTGGGTCCATGCAACCATTGAAGTGTATACCTCATTTTTGTAGAACTATATGCTTCGTTAAATGAAGCATGCACTTTCTGCATACACTCAGGACGCCCACTAACATTTAACGAAGCATTTAGTTTAAAAGATGGACCATGAAGACGAATTTCACTGAAAGTTTTTCAAAAACATATACAGAGAAACATTCATACATGATAACAAGCTAAAGATTCATACCTGTAGATTTGGTGATCCCTCTACTAATGCAATCTTGTCATCTCCTCAACCTTCATGCACAGCTCCTCCACCGGCACCCCCATCGCCACAGAAACCTCCTCCATCCGGTTCGATGGGAGATCCAAAAACGACTCAATGAGGTCCCCATCGATGAAGTTCTTCGTCCAATATGCCCCTTCTTGCTGTAGAATGACCTCCACTCGTCGTAGCTCAGGCCACCTGCACCCCAATGGCTTTCACCAGGCTCGCCTGGAGCTGCTCCAAAAAGATGTATAGATCGGATGGAAGGGATGCAATGATCCCAATTGCACCATTCACGGTCCCAAATATTATGGTCGGGACCTTCTCGAGTTCAGAGCTGGGGAGGCGCATCACAAGGGAGCCGTGGTGAAAGCAGTTGACAAACACGCCGAGGTGGTACTCGCCGACGGTCTTGAGGAGGCCCTCTTTTCCTTGGTGGGGGCCTCAGCGTTCGTACGGAGGGTGAGGAGGTTGAATTTGTTCTCTGCACATATGAACACGTCATCGTCGAGGATCTCTACAGCTGTGATCCAGTTCATGTGGCGATCATGGGCAAGCTCCTCGAACCTGCCTTCCTCGCGCTGATGAAGATGGAGTGAGATTAATGAGATGTCACTTAATACTAGAAGACGAACTCAACTTCAGTAAAGACATGCTTATATAAGATCCAATTAATGATAAATTAAAATCAGTTTTTAAAATTACGAGGATGTGATAAATCATCGAAACTAAATGGATAACAAGATTCTAAAGGGTCTAGAGTTCCAAACCCGTGTGGGTTGATGCAAATATAGTTGTTGATGATGATAATTCAAGAAAGGGGAGCAAGAGGGAATACCTTGTACATTAATAAGGAGATGGACTCAATCAAATCACCGACGACGATGAAGTCCCCACGTGTTTGAACACAGAGAGAAAGGACACGCTCATGGTATCCGCATTCCAGTTGAAGCTCCCATGAACCTTCATCAGAGGCCATCCATTTATACAACTGAATCTTCTGGTTGACAGCAGCCAAAAATTTCCCATGGAAGGAGTTCAATGAGTACACTGCCCCAGTGGTTTCTTTCTCTACAATTAGTTGCAGCTTCCCATTTTCAACCACGAAAATCAGTATTCGGCCCTACAAAAAAAAAAGCTACAATGCTAACTTTTTTTACTTCCGTTATGAGATTGGACATTAAATTGAGATACTGAGGAACACTTGCAAAGAAAGTATAACCATAGTCCAGTCACAAGTTTCCTAGGATGCATTGATTCTGCATTATATATCAGAAAGGTGGCCCAATCCTTACATAAGTTGATGGAAGAATTTAAATTTCATCTTATGAAACTCTCATTAACAACCTTTTTCCTGACAAAAATGGATAGTGTTTCAAAGAGAAACTTATGCTTTTTCATATTTGATTTCCCCTCCTATGTAAGGGAAGCATATTAGGAGCCAATGTACAAAACTGAAATTTGCCAAGATTTTTACTTAGTATGAGCAATAGAACCTGGACACACCATGCTACTAACACCACACAGATTTTGTTGAAGATAAACCATTGATCTATCTAAAAGAATTATCCTGGAACTTCAATCAAACAACACAATAAAGAAAAAAATGTATACCTTAAAATGAAATGGAAAAAGAAGAAGTACAGCGAGGTAAAGAACAACATTTCATGAATAAGCAACAGCTAGCACATCAAAGAAAGATAATAGATATTACAGACCTGACACGCTATAAAAGAAACTCAAATCTAGACGCCTGAGAAAAGAGTGCATCGTCTTTTTGTCAAGAAACAATTCAGGTCAGCCAATATTTGGGTCCGACTAGAAGAACCAGTCACCACCACAATGGCTCAAGTCCTAACCATCCTTCTAACTTATTACTTCATATAATAGAAACTTAATCAATTCAAAGCACAATTTTATCTCCAAAAATTTCATGATCCAAATTCCAAACAGCACAAATCTGAGTGTAACAATTTTTCAGAAGCACCAGACATACATGTCCATCAGTCAATCCAAGGTGATGGTCTAGATTAGCGTTATAAGAGTTGTAATCAGACATCTTTCATTGTACGATTCTCCAACCTATAACCAGTTTATTCATTTGAATAATTCCTCAAGGAGAAGTTCTCATTCCTTCTGAGATTTTGCATGCAACTATTGAACTATTCTATCAGTCCATGCTAGTTTTACAAAATCACTTTTTCCAACTTTAACAAACCCTCTAATACTCATATCTTTCTTATTTAACAGGATCAGATAGAAGCTTTAACACACACAACCTTCTGATCAGTATACCTGCACTGTATTACAAATATTAATCCATGAATCATGGGCACAATAGCTTTTTCTCTTTTAATCCTTTAAGATCATACCATTTTCAGCTACACATGTTATTCTTTCAAACCATACCAACAACATATATAAAGAGAACCATCACTTATTGCTCACTTTGGTTAATGATGAATCTATACCATTTCTTGTAATTGGATAACCTATATTGTAATATTTTAAGAATACGATTGGCTAGTAAATATTTACTCAAGCAAAAATACAAGAAAACAGAGGATTATACCTGGTAATATAACCTCGATTAAAAAAAGGAAAATCTTTCATTGGATGGAGGCATATTTTCTCAAATCGTAATAATAACTCAACAGCTTAAATAACAATACAAGAACACCATAATTAAAGCCTGTCATGGATTTAAGGCACATCTCATCAGCATTCCACCTTCCTTTGCATGCGTTCCATGTGAAGTTCTACGAGTGCAATGAAAAGACTTTAAAAACAAAAGAAAAATGCATATAAAAAATGCATTAGATAATATCCATTGACCATATAATATAATCACAACAGGAATACCTATATGTCGGAACTGTCATTACTCCTGATAAAACATCAATGATTAGAAAACCCTTGGAACCATATCATTCATATCCAAAGAAAACCCAAGATCATCACCATAAGAACAGGTGCATTCTAGCTGTTTAGGAAACAGTGGAGACAATTTCCACATATTTGCATATCCAGGAGTACTGATTGCAGAGATTTAAAGGAGTGCTACACGATAATGATAAGGAGCCTTAATTGATTATGGATAATACAAAAAATGGTATCAAAGAATGAGATGCGAAGAACCTGTCATTACCTTGGTTGGCTCTACTTCTTCAGGCAGTGCAATGGCTGTTCCTACACAATAATAAGTGTTGGCAACATCTGTGAAGGAACAGCTAACTATGGAGCAGCCACACTCATACGTCTCAAGTTCATATACTGACATCATCTCAAAAGTTTGATCGTCAAACAAACGGACAAAATGCATTTCATTTTCATCTGTATCATTCTGAAAGCTACAGACGGCTAGTGTCTGAGACTGTTCCTGGTGACTAATGCGACGTGCGTGCTCTCCAAGTGGGACAGTGCGGATGTGAAGCTTTTGGATATCATCAATGGTACCAATTGTAAGTTCACCTTCTTTTGCAATTGCAAGGCTGTTGATAAACCAGAAGGCTCCAAATTAAGGAAAATCACATCAGAAAAGATGTCAAATATGATGTCATGATCACAATAATTTATGACAAGGTTTATATAAATGATTATATAGATGATCAAAGATATACTTCAAGAATATCTTCATGAATACAGTAAAGCATAAACATATGTACCACACCATCTATACTAGAAAAATACAGCTCATAGAAGAAATGGTCCTATGTTTTAAAATTTATTTATGTATGTATTCTTTTTAATAAATTTCATAGCTATCACCATATTTTAGAAATGGCTAGGATAAAATTCAATAACCATATGAAAGAAAAAAGAGAAGAAAAGGAACAACCAAACCAGTAGATGAGCATATAAATAGCTCCAAAACCCATATCAACCCAGTTCTTATTCTATGGTTAAAAAATTTCCTCCGTCAAATTCAACTTTATTCACCCCCGTGCAGAATAAGGCCCAGTCCTTCATAAAACTTTAAATCGTTTCCCAAAAATTCTCTAGATACAGAGTGCATCCTTTAAATATAACCAGGTTCCTCGTCAACCCAATAAACCAAACTCTTGCTGCGATCGGGATTTCAGAAAATTTAGCTTTAATACTTCTATCCCATCCTTTTTCAGGCTTTTACCAGCTTCCCACATGTGGTCCAAGGACCCAAAATTGACTTTGAGACCCATAGCATGACCCAGTATGCTCCATACCTATTTCGCTACATGGCAATGACAGAATAGGTGGACGTGTTTCGGTCTCTGAATTCAGGGCAAACACAACATAGAATCACCAAGGTCCCTTTGGGCCACATACATTCTAGTCATCAGTTTATCCTGGTACATTAGCTAAAGAAAACCTGTATCGTTAGGGGGCCAGCATGACTAGCACTGACATCAACATGTGCAGTTCAATAGTTTTACTATTCCATAGTATAGTGAGGCATCAGCATGAGTAGTTGACCAGTTGAGCATTTGAGTGGTTTTGGCTTGGTTTTGGCTTTCCATAAGTATATGATATACACTGGGATGGTTCGTGCAACCTAGTTACTAGCACGTTTTAATCATTAGGTTAACCCTCAGACATGACAGGTGGGACAGGTATCAGGCGTAACACAAATGTCTTTCTAGAAGTCATCTTATATATGGCGCTGTGTGATTGATCTCTAATGCATAATGGTCGAACTCTGGACATGTATCATCCCTTCTGGATAAAGTGGAGGCAGAGGAAAGTGTGTGCTCAACTGCAATGACATTGGTTTTAAACTGGATCCTGGATTAAGCTAGTGCCTAGAGCCATGTTTTGACATATTCAAGATCGAATAGTTGAAGTAAACTTCAACATGATTTCAGATTATATATTGTAACTACATATTGCATGTCTGCATGAATATAACTTATGTATTTTGAGATTTTAGTACTTTTATATAATTGTAGTTTTTTATGAATGTAATTCCCTTGAAAGTCGAAAGTAATTTGATTTATTATATAAATTTTTAAATAAATTATTTATAGGGGCCAACCTGATCTGACTCGCCTTAAATGGGATGAGGCGGGGAAGGTATGGATATCAAAATGTAAAACTTGTAATGGAGCAGAGCGAGTGTGAATTTAAAGTTGTAAAATCCAAAGTGGGGCCATGCAAATACAGAGTCGAACATTGTGAACTTGGGTTGGGTTTAGATTATGTCAAACCCAATTACAGCCCGACCTGTTGCCACCCCTATTACTTGCAGACCTTCATAGCTCATCTGTCTTGTTTGATGTATTCAGAGCAACAGTGATCTTTGAGAACTAATGTGTTGGACACCAGGTTGGAGGTTGGATCATATTGTTGGTGTCTCGGAAAGTCATCCCCTGTTTGAATTGTTGAATAGGTTTCCTTATTTGTGTTGTCTTTTTTATTTCGAGTTGTAGTGTCCTAAATGCTTTGATTAGATGTTGTATCTGGAGATTATTGTTGTCATTTACATTCATCAAAGATTATATTTGAGAATTTATCTAGATTTAGTGATCCTTGGCACTCTGATTCAGTGTGATTGATGATGTTAGTTATTTAATTCATACATTTATCGTGACATCATGAGATTGTGTCTGTTCAAGGTTTTTCCAACAGTTTGGGGTTCCTCTTTGTGATATATATATATATATAGAGTTACGATTAGGTGCGGCGTGCGGTCGGTGCGGTGTGCGATCACGGGCCGTCGATCACGGGTCCATCGCATCGGACGGTCAGGTGCGATTCACGTCGACCGTTGGATGCGATGGACCCGCGATCGGACGGCCCACGTCGCACACCGCACCAACCGTACACCGCACATAATCGTATCACTATATATATATATATATATATATATATATATATATATATATATATATATTGAAATGATACAATGCAACCGTGCAATCACATCCCTTATGTGTTACGTGTGGCTCAAATCTGGACGACTCAAATCTGATATACATTTTCAGTCAACTCTTACCGGTAAGAGATCACTAAAATGTACTGACGGTCTAAACCATCCAGATTAGATCTCGATGGCCCGGATTCGTGCCACATGTAAGGGGGATCGTTGCATAGTTGCACCATATCAACCCTGTGTGTGTGTGGAAGAAGCTTGAAGCAACACTTTCCTTCTACATAATGGTCAGTGGATAGAGGGGAAAACGCAAAGTTCATACAACTTATATGATTTGCTCAGTCAGGCAAACAGGTAGTATGACCCAACCTAAAGTATGACAAACTCGGGATTGCTCAAGGAGAACAACCCAGTTCTCTATTCGAGGAGTCTCGCTTGGGAGATCCTGCATCTTTCATGTTAGAAGATTCGAGCCGAGGTAGAGAAACGTCTGGACAGGAAATGACGTGATTACTCACTCAGCTAAAAGAGCAAGAGGAGGAGGAAAGATGGGGCATTCACAAGTAAACACTCAAAAATATTTTGGTCTTCTGGTTCATAGAGTCATCGTCTTTATCTTCTTCATTCACTCCACTCACTTGAGCGCCGGAGTCCTTTTGGCCAGCACCATACCGGTGTCCCTAGCTCTCTTGGTACAGGATCTCAGGCATGGCAAACCGGATCTTCACCTTCTTCACCTAGAGGCGGACATCCGATCCGACTACACTTATTGAGAGAAAACGCCACCTTCAGAGATAATACATATAAAATTTTAAAGATAAAGTAAACTAATTAACAAAGAAAGGATCCCTACAAAATAGGAAATACAAAACAGAAAATATAAATTTATAAAACAAAATAAATAAATAATAAAAATAAACAAGTCACATTTTTATTTCTAAATTGGATTATATAAAATAAAATCCCAATCAAATAGAAACAAACCATAAGTAAAATAGGATAACTTTTAAAAATAAAAAAAATAAAAAAAACAGAAAATAAAAGAATAAAAATATAAAAATTAGAAATTACAAGTTATGAAAAATGAAATGTGAGTTGATATTATTGTTTAAAATTAGGGTTTTTTATTTTTAAGTCCTCATAAACCATAGGATTTAGTGATCGATCCCTCTTCTTCATAGTTTGGTTTTAATCCCCATATTTTTTGTTTTAGTCCCTGGGAGGGACTTATTCCTAAATTGTTTGGTTTTCTTTTTAGGAGGGACTAAAAAGGAACAAATCTTTTAAATCTGGGGACTAAAACCAAAGTGTTAAGAAGTGAGGGATCGATCCCTAAATTGGTATATTTACATATTAACATATAAAACAAATAAAATTTCAAAACATTAGGAACAATGTAACCAGAAAACACAGATAAATTTTTAATTAGAAATAAGAGAATAATTCAAAATAAAAAAAGATCTCCAAAAAATAGGGAATATTTTTTTTAGATCTTGGGACCCTCTGTATTTGTGGGCCCTAGGCGACCACTTTGGTTGCCTTTGTCAGGGCCCGCACTGCCCTCGGCCCTGTGTACAGTGGCTCTTACTCAGCCTAGCTCAATCTCAGCCCCAAACAACCACCTGTTTGACCTAATGGCGCCACCCCATTGTGCCCCTCTCCGCTTCACTCAATTGATCTTTAATCCACCCTCTCCCCCATCCAAAAAACACAATAATACAGTGGAGCTACACAGGTTATTCACTTATAAAATATGAACATTTAGCCCCCGTTTGGATTGCGGAATTGAGTTATTCTGGATAGATAACTATGCCAGTATAGATAATAAATCTACAAGAATAAAAGATTTTCTGTTTGGTTGTATTTTTTTTTATTCTCATTGGAAAACATAGGAATAAAGGTTGAGTTGTTTGTTTGATAAAGAATAAAATATAAATAAAGTGTAAAAAAGTTGATTTGACATGTGAGCCCTTTGATGTATAAGAGGTGTTGATAGATGATTTGATGTGATGATGTGTAAAAAATTGATTTGACATGTGGGCCCATGGGAATAGATAAGGTGAGTATAACTTATCCTAGGGGTTGCTTAGAATTGTTATACTCTCTTATACTCGTTTAAACTGGCTTAGTAATACCAAGTTATACCCTTCAAACAAACAACTATTTTTCCTATCTATTCTTATACCACCCTTATACCACCTTTATACTCCCTTATTCCGTTACACAAACGGGGGGTTAGACAATTCAATCATACAAATATTTCATCAAATACTTGATAGTCATAGGATTATACACTTGCACTTTCTGACATGATGGCTTAAATGTTTAGAAAGTAAAAATGGAAATAGAATTAAAAGACAAAACAACCATGATGCCTAAGCCAAAAATCATGTAAATAATGAGCTCTAGAAGGTGAAAATGACGATGACAACAACGACAATAATAAAATAACAGAAATCGACTGAGAGAATAAGTGAATAATGCTTAGGACAACAACATCATGCTGATACACTTAAAATATCATAATGCCTAAGGATGCATGAATAGAAAGAGACTACCTGTCAGGAAAGGCAGAAGAGTTGAAAGGGCAAATGTAGCGGACTTCTTTCAGGTTTACATTGCTATAAAGTAGTTTCTTGTTTCTGCCATAGATGACAGATGGTCTATCTGATGAAGCAATGACAGGGGTGGTATTCTTGGAAGAGAAAGCTCGGAGTGTAATGGGCTGCATGCCAAGTGAAACCTTTTTCCTGTCAGATAATTCACCTGTATTTATGTTTAATAGAAAGCTGAACAGATGACCATCTCCAAGAGCACATAGCAAATATGGTGCCTGTAAATTACAGACCACAAACAAAAACGAGAAAAGTTATTTCACCACAAGACTTCAGCATAGACAAACAATGAAGCAAAATTACAATAACAGTTATATACCCCTTCAAAGGTACAGAGGAGAACAGACCGAGGTATGAACTCTCCACCCAGATGTTCTATTGTGAGGAGGTCCAGATCAGGAAGTGAAAATATCCTAGCACTTACGTCAGTCCACATCCCTACAATTGCCAAGGAGCTATAGTTTGAATTTTGGCCAATGGGACTGATGTCAAGGCATGAGATCTCATATTCCAATGTTATGTGTTTTATTTCAATCAACTTTCCATCACCAATTTCCATGTAAACCAGATTGCTTCCACCAGTGGCTAAAAGAATCTGTTGAACAACAACACAACATAAACAAAAGTTTAAGACATTACGAAGATACATGCACAGACACACAAGTTACAAGAGGCTTGCAACATTTCTACAAGTAGTTTTAGAAGTATTAGCATGTGATGATCAGCACAGAGTGAGGCATGAACCACTACATAGATATTTAAGCGCACGAGGACTCATAAGTAGTGAGTAGGAATCACTAGCCTGAATGAGGTTCATAACACGTCATAAAAAAACAAATAAATGATGTAGAAACTCTACGCTTCTCTTTCTCCCCTTTTTTGTGGAGAACTTCTATACATAAAAAAAAAGGATAATTTTTATTTTGAAGAAAATGGAAGATGATCACCTTTGTATTAATAAAAGGCAAAAGCCCCAATTGAAATTACATAAGCAAAGAAAGAAAAAAACAAAGGGAAGAACTAAAACACCCGGGTAAGGTAGGACCCAAATTCTAGCGTTCCACTGGTAGAAGAGACATCTACTCGTAGTCTGCAAGAGATCCCCACCCCAAAACCATGCAGAAGAGACATCTACTCTTGCGTTCCATTAGTAGAAGAGATATTTACCCATAGTCTCCAAGAGATCTTTTCATTAAAAAAAGGATAATGTTAGGGACCCAAATGCCGTCCAATTTTTTTTTAAATAGTAAACCTCATCTATTGAGATATATGTTTTGATGAAAAATATATATAGATAAAATAGCAATTTTTTAATATAGCGAAAAGTGCCCAAAACGATATATTCATTGAGATATCGAAAAATCAAACGCTACATCCATTCTGCTCATTTTGAAAAAAATGACATCAGTCTGACTACTACTATGTAACATAAAACTCAGATGTTTCCTTAAATGGCACATGTATTTTTTTCAGTCACACAATTTGAAGTCATATTTGATATATTAGTACTGGTAAATGTATATCTATTTTACTTAACCCTAACTATAAAAATGGAGACAAAAAGAGGCGGCGCAAGAGAAGCCGCCAAGAGGGGGCAAAATGCCGAGAGAAAGAGAGTGTGAGAGAGAGAGAAAATCAGGTGGATTGATGACCAGGCCAAATCCTCTTCTTATCTTCTTCTTCTTGATTTTTTTACATATTTTCTTCTTCAGAAGGGGGGGCTACCGATTTTTTTCCGATAACTGCCCAATTTTCTCATTTTGCCTAGAAATCTATATCGATTTAAAACACTGATGTATATCGCCACATTTCTAATTAAATAGACCCATTTTTAGCAAATTTAAAAATAATAATAATAATAAAAAAAAATAAAAAAATTAAAGAGACATCTTACCTAAGGAGGTATATATCTCGCTGGATGACTAAAGAGGTATATGGAACTGTATTCGGGGCTGTAAAAAGGACTGTGTTACAGCGCCCAAAATAAATATATTGCTTTTATCCAATCCATCTGCTACATAACGAAAACACACTACTCATCAAAAACTAATTTTCCCAAGAAAACGAGGCATCATTCGCCCCCACACAATAACAACCCTTCTCCTTGATGACGTGATCCATAACAAGTGGCTGACACATTCTTGGAGTGATCGGACCACCACAAGCAGTCCATTTAAGTGAAATAACATGAATAGAAACCGGCAATAATAAAATCCAACGATCTTGGAATCTCACAAAATTTAACATGGAGGAGGAGTATTGTGTGGTGGGGACTAGGTTTAGTGGATTTCTTTTATTGGTAGGATTAGTGGATTTGCCACTAACCACACATATTTTAGCCATATTCCATCATCCAAACCATTAAATAAGCAAATTTAATATTTATAGTAATAATAATTTGCATGTCTGTCTCTTTCTATGAATATCAGAATTAATTGCCATCAACTCTAACGGATTTCTAGGACATCAAAACAAATGGTTAGCACGCTCATTTAATCTTTTCTATTTTTAGTAAATTCTATATTTTGACTTAATTATTTTCCTAATTGAGTGTAAAAAATTTATGCAAGGAGTTGTAGTTGAAGGGCAAATGAACATTTTTCTTCAATAATTTTGAGAATTGTTTCAGTTTTCTTCTCTTTAGAGAATTGTTTTATGAGGTTTTGGTGCCGATCATATCTCTTTATCATTCTTCTGTTATGTTAAAATATTCGAAGGGCTCTCAAATATTTTCGAAGTTCAAAGTGATCCTTCGAAAAGCGACTTGGTTCTTGTCAACTATATTGCCCAGGCCATGACAAAGATCACCGATTGTAAGATCTTCAACTTCACGGCCGATCACCTTTTTTCTTGAGCTTTTCCATGCTTCCACATTCGATCTAACACAAAACATGAATCCAAAACCGTGCCTTCTCCGAGAGTGTTGCACACTTGTTTTGCCATTGGATAATGATAAAATATATGCTTCATTGATTCAGAATCTACATCACACAACACATACTATCACATCGTTGGGGTCCCACCTCGCTCTCTAAGCTTTAGTCATCAATCTCTCTTGGTATGTAAGCCACAAAAAAACCTGCACCACTAAAGGAACTTTGATCCCCAAAATCTCCCTAATTTAAGCACTAAATTTGAGTTAATCAGACGATCATTCCGCCACCAATCATAACAGCTCTTCACTGGAAACCCACTCTTCATTCAAACTGAAGATGAATCAAATTTCAATTCTCTGGAACAATTGGGGGAAGGAGGGAAAAATTACAAAAGAAAAAAGGCAGAGCATTAAAGCCAACTAGCCAACGTATATCAACTGATTATTGGGAAATTTATTGACAAGAAATGATGTGATCTTTCAGTTATGTAATCCTTATTTTGAAAATCCTTGGGAATCTTCATCTAGATTTATAATGGACTAAAGCTGTGCAATAGTATTGAGCCACTTCTATATCTTTCTCAAGGAGGTTAAGTTAATGGTGAAGGTGTAAGTTGTTCATCCCATCATTTAGTCTTCCATTTCTTATAGTCTGTAGATAGCAGATTCCTCACTAGCTTCTCCTCAGAGTTGTACCGCAATACCTTGATAAAAGTTCTCGTGGTAAACTCCCACATCTCTCAACAAGTTAACATATCTATATGCATATGTATATCTCTCACAGCTATGATCAAACAAGGAGTCAAAAACTTGCTATTCATATGCAGATATGTTCTTCGAAGAGAAATAGTTGTGGTAGCCTGAATTGAGGCACCTGAGAAACATGCATATATTTTGGTTTGAAAAAATTTAAATTTATAAACCAACATTATATAGTGCAGCAAGAAAAGAACCTGAGTTTCATTAGAAGTGGCAACATTGATTGAGTATCCAGGTGGTGCAACCCACTGCTGCAGTAACTGTCGAGATGAGGAACTGACCAACCGAACAGCACTAGCAGTAACCTGTCACATAGATCATGAGCCTGGGTGGTTGGTAAAAACCTTGGACAAAAGGCATTTTAAAAAGAAAAGAAAAGAGAGACCTCATCATTCAATCAAGTCAGTGATATAGCTATGATCGTCGTACAAGTAAATGGAACGAGAAGGTGTATGCAACTAAAGTATCTTTGAGACATGAAGATGCATATATTAATGTAAGAACTAAGAAGTAAATCCTTTTTACTTTAGAGATCTTATGGATTTAAAGTAGGAAGCCTAAAAACAAGATCAAATTGAACTGGCATCTCCATATCTTTGTTTTGCTTCACATAACCCGAGTCCTTGAGAAAGGCCCTAAAGACCAATGTATCTAGAAACATCTAGCCATGGCCCATCAAGGGGTGGCTGTGGGGCATGTCTCATTTAAATAAAAAATGATCTACAACAAGATAAATGAACTTCTACAACTAACTTTTTAACCTAATATGTATCATGCTATAGATTGCCAAAGTTCTAAGAAGGCCAGTTCAGAACATGATACTTATGCAGTTTAAGCTCGTGCAACTAGGGAAGACACTTTTTATTCCCTTGGACTTGAAAAAAGTAAAAGATGATTGGGTGAGAAGGGACATTTAATACAAAGTTTGCTTCCCGAGGCAATTCATCAACAGAAGAGCCTAAAAGAGGTTAGCACCTCAACACAACTAAGATTTAGTGAGTTCTTAAATTTGAGGTGGAACTTTACTTTCTCTTATTACAATCAATGTTTTAAAAACTGAACCATTCGTTAAACCATAAAAATGACTTGGTTAAGAGTCACTGGTTCAACCGTTGAGTTAACCAGAATCAAACTGTGACATCATTATGACGTAATAATTGTATTAGTTATATTATTTATACATCAAATTACAAAAAATAAGAAGCATTCTAGAAATTTTTCACAGGTACAAATTTTGAATCTTAAGAAATTGACAGAACCAAAACACCAGCTACACTCCAGAAAAGAAAAAAGTAAAAGCCCGTTCCATACTTTGTATATCTTTTCAAGTCTTTATATAACATACAATAATAGCATAAAAAGTATGACTTTATCATAATTAAAATTTTAATATGACCCACCAAAATAAAAAAATTAATATGAATAAAACCGTATTAATTATAAGTTTTTATATGACATTCAAGTTAAATATAAACTAATAAAAGAATATAACTAATTTTGCTAAGAGGAGATATTATAAAAACTCCAATTGTTTTCCCCTCTTTGAAGTGCAATTACGCAAATCACAAATACTAAATCCTTTTTAAAAGCTTGAAGATAAATTAATTAAGTTTAGATCTTTAAAAACTCCAACCAATTAAAATAGAAACTCTTTTTAACATTTCTGGTAAGTTATTTTTTTTAACATTGATTTTACAAATTTTAAAAAATCGACTAGTTCATCCAAACCCTATACCCGGTGGTTGAACCAGTAGTTTGACCTCTTTTTTTTTTATTATGAACCGGTTTTTAGAATAGATTGGTTTTCGTGGGTTAACCGGATTGAAATGACAATCCAACTAATTGAACCGGCCAGTCCAATCCTGTTTTCAAAACACTGATTATGGCACACTCCACAAGTGCTCTTCACCCCCAGCTCCCGGTTTCAACAAAAACAAACACAAAAACAGATGCATGGCTCCAACCAAAAAAATAAATGCACATGAAATTGTGGTCATCACAAGCCTTATCCCCTAATAATAATTCAGAATGGGGAGGGAGATTAAATACATCTTGAATTCAGGGTTTATAAAAAAAATTTCAACTTGTGTCACAATATATATCATTTCAATATTTTGTAAGCCTTTCGAGTATAGGAAACCTCCTCCAAGGTGGTTTCCTAAGGACTTCTTGTTTTTATTTCTTATAAGGGGGGTGTCTCTACCTCCTCCTTTGCCTTTCTTATTTCCCTCCTTTCCAGTTTGGAGATCTTTTGCCTATGTCTTTGTTCGAGACGCATCATATATTCCATATATTGAAGCTCTTTCTCCTCAAAAAAAAAAAAAAAAAAAAAAATACAATGTTCTATTTGTTCCATTTCTATCTTGCATTAAGGACAGAGCTCCCTTAGCAAACTCTGAAAATGATGCATGGACAGACATATAAGCCAAAATCCAGAGGTAACCAGTTGACTAAGTACATATTGATATTCAAAATATTGATAATCATTGGCTATTATATAGATCATAATTTAAACTTATGATATATACAACATGGAGTGCTTTCATAGTTAAAACATACTAACACAGTTTATTAATTAAATTGATACAGCACAGTATATTAAATATTAGTCAATGCCAATAAATTTTAACATCTGAAGAAAATAAGGAAAAATTGAAGATAATGGGACCATATTCCACTAAAGAAAAAGAGAATATAATGAGTCAATAATTAAATGTACATACTCACTTGTATTAGCTGATTGTGCACGGAATCCTGGCAGAACAAAGTATGCACTTGGGAATCAAAGCCTTCGATTTCTATTTCTTCTAATTCATCATCTGTATTCATTGCTAAAATGCGAGTCTCATTAATGAAGCTCACAACCAAGAATGTATCATATATATCATCTGTAGAAGATCGTAGAGACCACAGCGCTTTAATTCCTTGAAGTTCCACAAATGCCTATATATATATATATATATATATATATATATATATATATACACGCTCGCGATTAGGTGCGGCGAACGGCAGGTGCGGCCACGACGTGGGCCGTCCGATCGCGGGTTCATCGCATCCAACGGTTGACGTGAATCGCACCCGACCGTCCGATGCGATGGACCCGTGATCGCTGCCGCACCCGCCGTTCGCCGCACCTAATCAGTTCCCTATATATATATATATATATATATATATATATATATATATATATATATATATTATAACAAACAATGACTTCATTCTCTCATAGAAAACACAGCGCACAAGATCAAATTATGTATTAAATATAATGTTGTGAGGCACCTGCTCGTTTATTCCTATACCATTTCGCACTATGCGGAGTGAACTGTCATTGAAAGCTCCTGAGCAGGTCATTATTTGACTCTGACCTTGCTTCTCAAGGTTAACAACACAGAAGTCCACGATTGGACCAAGATTGGCGTAACTCTCCGAAACTCTTACATGTGAACCATTGGCATCAGGCTGAAGACTTAGTTTTACAAGCTGCATCAAATGAAAAAAACACATTAGGCTGAAGATTTTTTCTTCTAAGATAGAAAAAAACAGATTTCAGTCAAACTGATAGAAATACTGATAATAAAGACGCTAAATAACAATTCCACATCATTATTGCTTATTTGATGAAAATTTTCAATAGCACATGAAAGGATAATTGCAACTCTTTAAAGCCACAATATTCTGGTACTCCAATACACTCACAGTGGTTTAACATACAAGGGAACATTAATATAGAATAAATGAGCATAAAGCAGAACATAGAAGAAACAAAGGAATCAAAACAACATAAAATTCTCTATGATTACTATAACAGAGAAAAGCATGGTACCATAGAACAAAGAGAAAATGACAAAAGGTATTAGCCTAAAGAGGTATTAAGCATAGTTCAAAGTGCGGCCGCACGTACCGGCACGTGCGGCTGCACGTGCTGATGTGCCCCCCTCGGCGCACATCAACACCCAAGTGCTGTCCAAGTGCTGTCCAAGTGCGGCCATATGCGGTCATGTGCGGGGCATATGCGGCCATGTGCGGTCAGCCGTTCGAATCAAGTTCGAACGGGAATCAAACGGCCCTTCAGGCGTTCGAACCCAGTTCGAACAGGATTCAAACGGCCTTTAGGCATTCGAACTTAGTTTGAACGGGATTCAAACGGTTCGAACCCAGTTCGAACGGGATTCAAACGGACCTTACGCGTTCGAACCCAGTTCGAACGGGATTCAAATGATCCTTTGGCGTTCGAATTCCGTTCGAACGAGGTTCAAACGCCCATATACTAATTTTTTTTAAAAAAAATAAATAAATATACAATGTGCTGTATGCGGACCCCACCGCATATGGGGTCCGCACATGCTTTTTAAACTATGGTATTAAGACCTGACAATAAATGCAAGCAAATCTTCAAAAAATATAACAATACAAAACTGCAGATCAAAAATTTATATTCAGACAACTCAACAACTAGGTAATTGCTACCTGGAAAAAGTTAAGAGTGAAAAAAAATTCACCTTTTCAACTTTTTTGTCCCAGCAAGGGAATTTTTTCCCTCGTCTCCTTTTGTTCGGGGGCTTCTATTATAAAGATCACACCTACCTTTTCTTTCAAAGATATAAGAGGAGTGATACACACACACACATCCAAGTCCAAGAACACTTCGTCTTCTTGAGATGACAAATGATGTTAAGTTCCTCCACCTCCTCGCCACAAAGGTTCTGTCGAAAGCTGGAGTACCAAATGATGAGGTTGTTGCAACATGTGAACGAGTCACAACTAGATCACCATTGTTTCATTACATTCTGGTCTCTAACCATAACCATCCATCACTATGTTCCATCCATATCATAGAGAAGCGTAAAATAATTTAAATAGCACACTCCCATCCTAGAAATAATTTACATAGTGCACTCCCTTTATCTTCCTTCTTCATGACCCCCTAGTGGAATTAACAAAAACCTGGGAAGCACTATATTCTTAAAAAAGTCTTATTCTGCTGGGGATATTACTCATATCACCACCCACTCTTCAATTGTGAGTTTGTAACTTTACGGTCTGATGGCAGCAGCAGAAAAAACAACAAAACCTTTATATCAATATTAATAAAACATCTGATTAATACCACATATTCAAATAATAACAATTTATAAAGTTTTGTCACTTATGTTTAAAGTAGGGTATCAAGACCGGGCAACATTGATCAACATGCATGTAAAACAAAAGTAGCACTTAAAAAAAAACTTTTTTCAAATTCTATTGTAAGCATATGCTTAAACCATAAGAAAAGGTTCATAAATAAATGTCAACACAAATAGAATCATTAGTGCATTCCTATCGCAGTATTACCTGGGACTCCATATCTGGAACCAACATAAATGAATGCATTATCAAGATAAGATATTGTCGATGCAGCAGAAGTCTCCTCCAGATATTCAATTTGCAGTCCAGTTTCTCTACAATTTCCAGGTCAAAATCAACGTTAAAAAGAAGGTTTTGTTACACTGGTACAGGAGACATATATTCCACAAGTGAGATAAATTATCTGTTTTTGTTCTTGACTAACTGCTAAATCCCCAGTATATATATATATAAAGTGGGATATTGGTATGGCATGTACAAACCATTAATTGATTTATTACCTTCCTTTCTCATGGGTGATAAGTAGTAAATGAAGAAGTCCAAAAATATCACCAAGCAAATAGCGGGAACTATCTGCATCAATTCTATCATATGCCACAATAACTGTCTGAAAGAACAAAATAAATAGAAAAAACATAATTTTAGAAAATGATAAAAAGGGGATATGATGAATAATAAGAAATGATAAAATACAGTTCACAGTTGTCTAGAGAATTACTCCATCTGGTGTGGTTGGGGTAGCTTTAAAAGAAGTGGCACTGCGATAGACAATGGTCTCTTCTCCAGTAATAATGACACCACCAAGAGGCATGGGAACTGGTATCAGCAGATTTGATCCGTTGGCAATATTCTTCTGTGACCATGGCCCCTCAAGAAAGTCTTTTTCTTTCAGTGAAACCTCATATGTCTTGACATGACGTGCATCATTGTTGTCCTGCAGTATAGATAGATAAACTATCTTAAAAATATCTAGTTATGCCAAAAGTTCCTGATATATGCATATATTGTTGACCAAGGTTTGTAACAAGCATTTTTAGGGATATTAGGATGTTCAGGTGATACATATACATGACCCCGCATATTTGTTCAACAAATCCAAAAAGAATACATAATTACCATTCATTATTGTTAGGTATACTATTATTACGACTGCTATGATATACATCCCTCTTGAATCGTCCCACTTACCTAAATGTTTAGGATTTGATTGGACCATAAGAAGATGGGCTGAAATAAGTGCAATGGCATTGGCTTGAAAAGCCAGACAAATACCAAAGTGAACAGTGCAAAAATTTCCAGAAGGTTAACTTTGCCATGTATTCATCGAAGTCTTCCCTCTTCTCCTGTACGAATGTACACTTTCTGTATATTGTTTTTTCATTTACAAAAACTATGGTCATATATTCATGGCCAAAAGAAGACATATTTCAATGCTAATTCAACTTTTAGATAGCACAACTATATATCACCTATAATAAGATAAATTTAAGGTATCCCAGAAATCACAGACTACAATTTCCCTTCTTTCTATCACTATATACCCTATTTTTGAGAAAAGGAATATGTACATATAGTGTGATTTACAGGGGCGTATAAGTCTTTATAGAGGCATGGGATGTGATATACCAAATTCTCAGACTTTCACTTTTGTCTTGAAAAGTATATCAAATAAGCACCGATTTCCCTCAAAATCCAAGTCAAATCTAAACTCCTCAATTTTTCTTCTTCTTTGTGCGGGCAAGAATGGCACATACAGATCCCTTCAAATCAAAGTACAGAAAGTCCACTATAAATCCAAAGAAACAATAATGAACAATGTGTCAGACTTCTAAAATCTGATAGATACAAGATATGCATACCATATTGAATAACATTTTATTTAATTGGCTGCCCAATACTTTTGCCATGTATCTAAACAAATCTATGGCCATATATTCAAGCATGAAGAATTTCACAAGGAAATTGTGGAAAATCTTTTGCAATATTAAATTTTCCTATACTATGAGGAAACCTGGTAAAGAACCACAATTGTAGGTTTCAGACAACCATAGAGGAATTTGATATCCAAAACTTGAAACTCTACAAGCCTGTCATGATGAGTAAAAATGAAGAATGTTAGATGATTGTTTAATCTTCAAAAGAGTAAAAATCTCAGATGTTATGCAACCGAAAACCAAGATTAGTTAATCCAAGACAGGTTTTGATGGAAATCAGCACCCTATATGGTACAAATCTAGTGTCTCCAAGATATCAAGGAACTGAATTCCCAAGATTGCATTTTTAAACAGCAAAATATCATCAATATTGTCTGAATGATGCATAGAATGAATATTTCTTAGAAGATGCAAGCCACGTGACACAATTAGCTGTTAAACAAACTTGAAAACATCATGTAGCCATGTGTCCAATCACAATGTTTCATCAGCAAACAAAATAGTTGATCAAAGACCATTTTCCTATCAGAATATTTTTCATTTACGTCCTACCATAAGTTACAAAAGTATGAATAGGTAGACATAGCAAGATAACTCTTGCTCTCATATGCAAGAATTAGATGGAGAAAATGACATACAGACAAAAGGCGAGATAATAAACTATTGAGATCACAGTTCTCTAACATCCAAAATGCCAGGTATTCTAATTTAAGATCATGATTCATCATCTAAAATGTTGGATCATTAAAAAAGTAGATATTTTTTTGTGAAGAGAACTGGTGGCTGGCATGTAGATCAGGTAATGACAGAATCACCACTTTCTCATCCCTGACAAATAGGGCTCCATCACTTTTGATGCCCTTTCTCTATATCCCTGTCTTCATATACCTGGAAGTATTGAGGGATGGGCCAGGTAGCCCAAGTATCCCTGCATACTGCACATTTGGATGCATTCCCAAACAGCCCCAGCATTCAACACATGACCAGAGAATAGGCAAACAATTCCTACCACAATCACTATCTCATTGTGACATCTCAATTCTCATATATTGATCAACAGACTCAAGAATTGCAAAAGAAATATGAAGCTCAGCATATCTAGCAAGGGCACTGACATGTATGTGAGTTTCATACACAGTGTCAGGCACAGCACCTCTTCAAGAAACAACATTATTGTTGTGAGGACATAATTGTGTGTGTGACAAATATGGCCCAAGAACCAAGAAACAGGAATTCCTTCTTTTATTATATTTTCAACAAGTACTGTCTAAACAAACAACAATTCCACACATACAGGTTTTGAATTATGTAAGGAAAAAAGTTCCTCTGAGAGGGAAAAAAAATGCAAATGTATGATCATAAGGATGAATTATGGATAGACAGAAGAAATTCACAAAAATGAAGTATAGACAAAGAACCATTTTTCATAAAGTTTAGATTGTATGAAATACCAAATGGGAAAAGGTTACCCTTAGTCATTCCTGCAGTCATTTTTGTAGCCCGAACATGTTTTGAATTTTTTAAGAAGGTTTATAATTGTGTAATCAAGTACATACTTTGACAAAATATGAAGTACATACTCAAATGAATTGAATGCATTTCTTGCATTTTCCTTAATGGAGTTTATACTCGTCTAAGAGAGTATATACTCCAGAGATTTAAAACATTGGGTTAGGACTGCAGGAAAGAATAGTGTCAGTGCGATGCCAAATGAATCACTGGTTAATTGTATATGCAAAGGAAGAATCAATCTCACTTACTGGTAAACTATATGGCTTGAGAACAACAGAATGCACAAAAGCATATGTTGTGTTTATAATCCCACTTGTCTTTGTTGTTACTTACATGTTAAAAAGTTCACAATCACACAGTACATGTCTGCAAGCACAATGGCTCATCAAAACAGAAAAAACTTTAGCAATCAGGATGAGTTCAGGCTACTAAATCAACATTCTATCGTACTCCATGGCAAAAACTCAAATTTGAAAAAGGAAAATTTGAGTGAGTACCTAATATTGAATGCCTCCTTAAGCTGACCTTTGTTATCGATGGGTATAACCTAATACAATCAAAGAAATTTTCATTATATTGCACCACCTACTTGGAAGCTATAAATGCAACTTTCAAAAGTTCATAAAATGCTAATTTGTCAATGAATACACATCATGAATTTAGGTATCAAATGCTGGGTGCTTTTCTAGAAAAAAATATGTTCGAGTTAAATCAGATCGGCCAGGGATGCATACCTTAAAAGAACCGTCATAGAGGTGGAGCCCAATTAATCTACAATCAGCGTCAATTATGCCTATCTATGTATAAAAAAGACAAGGTATGAATTATTATTTATGAATGGAAGACGAGAAAATGGTTGAATAAAAATGTTTAGGGTATCTCAAATTCTCCTGAACATGAGATATGATATAAATCAAAACTACAAAGCCAAACATTCATATAAGATATCAATTGAGTCCATATACTTCAATACATGATAATCACACAATATTATTGGGAGAGAGAGGCTGTGTTCAAGTTGATGCTTTTATTTCGAGGACATATGATGACTTCTTGTTGGTGAGCAGCATTTAATATGAGCTAATGCAACAAAGTAGATGATAAGTGGAGTAGAAAATGTGTTAGCAGAGGTGAGCATTTTGGTGATTAGAGGACAAAAGTCCAAAATCATCTAAGATACACTTGTTACATACTGCATGTTACCAATTACACTAGAGTAATTTGAATCATTTTAATGGATTTATTTATAATCTACAGGTTATATGATATTTGATATATCTGTTTACTCAAATCATCATTTTCTATTGAACTCTCTTAGTGGTCTGTGTGTGTCAATCTCAAGTTAATGAATATGGCTCTGCTAGGGAAGTGCCTCAGAGTTTTTTGCAGGATCAGAATAAAGTATCAAGCCAGGTGGTTAGGACAAAATATTTCAGAAACAATGGCCAGTGGAATTGGTGCCATTGTTTTCTTATGAAATGTCAAGAGTTTACATGTATATTTGGTCCTTCTTGCAATGTGGAAAGTGAAACAGTGTAACATTTGATGTGTGGATATATATTTGCAAGAAATCAATTGTTCTCACTTGGTTCTGCAGTGGGGAGGATTGTTGGTATAAGAAGCTTGAATGATCTTTGGGAAGCAAGGAAGATCTGAAGAAAAGGGGGGATAGGAGCCTCAAAGCAAACGTGACGCAATTACTGGTTCCTGCGTTGTTGGGCAATTTTACAGTAAAGAAATGAGGAGGTTTTCAAGGGATGTGCTCCATATTTTGAATATTTGGGAGAACAGTATACGCTTTATCAAGGACTGGGAAATTGTTAATGGAAGTTTGGAAGTCTGCTGATAGTGGATAAATCATTTCTGCTGGTGCTTTTTTATTATTATTATTTGTTTGCTGGTCTGCATTTTACTAGGTTCAGTGTTCATTTCCTTTAATTTTTGTTAAGGCAATCTTACTTTGTCATGTACTATTGCATATTGGGTAGTCAGGTAGTAGAAATTTCATCTGCTATACTGACCCATTTCTTTTTGTTTTCAATTTGGAGCTGTACTCAGTATATTAGTCAATAAATTTTAGTGGTTGAGTTCAATAGAAGAAAAAGGTAGTTTTACATGTAAAAAGGGAGTTATACATGATTGAGATGCAGTGGGTGAGGGTGTGTATGGTAATCTTTGAATGTTGGTAGGTCATCCTATGACATAAACTTGGAAGTAATCTCTCCTCCATGTTCTTCAAAAAAAAAAAAAAAAAAGGAATTATGTCTTCAAGTTCACCTAGTACCAGCTATGATCTTTTCCACACTAAATGCCTATAATAAGTTTGTGAGTTTCCACTTAATTTTTGACCAATTTCGAATTTCAATGATCTCCAGCTGAGTCATCGAGGAAAAAAAAAGACAATTGTTCTTTGAACTCTTATCTTATGCATGACACGTGGGGTATTAAGGTGTAAATAAGTCTAGAATAGGGTTTTGGGACAACATTAGAGATTGCATAAATTTACATGAGTGTAAAAATTACATGTACCTGTCCATTATCTGAAGGTCGACCTACTCGATCCGAAATATCTCCCATTGCCCTTCATACCATAAAAAGAATAGATAGGTGAACAAAATTCATTTTCTAATTTTCTGTGATAAAATTAATAGATATATGAAATATATTAGTTATATCACACAACATTTCCAAGAAAACATGATGAAGTACGTCTTTCAATCGTCTTTTATCATTGAAAAAATATGAAACGAAGAAAAAAAAAGCACTTGAATATGTCCAGGAAAATAATGAAGATAAAATGAAATCATATCCAATTGGAGGAAGATAACAATAAATATTTAGAATATGTTCTACTAATCCATCAAGCTTTTGGATGGTGTTTTTCAATACAACTAATACATATCTACCGTGAGAAGAGCATTCATCCGGTGTTTGTTATGGATCCCTTCAAACCAATCAACAAAATCAATAGTCACCTCTTCTCTGACCAGTGAGTCCCTTCATGGGCACGTTACCAGCCCATAAAAAAGCAAAGCTAGAAACCCCCTCCCTTGGCAGCCCCCAGGATTCCAACCCATCCTTGGCATCCTAAAAATTATGTTCAAGTCACCTCATTACACAGGTCAAAAGATAGTAAAATAAGTGACCATATTGTGACCTCCTCCCCCATGCACAGCACACACTCGTTCTGCAAGCCTCCTTTGTGAACCTTGCTTCTTCCTTCTGCCACGGTTGCATTCACAATCACTGAACCACTTCTGCATCATATTGTCATGTGTGACATCACCCACTCCATATAAGATTGCAGTGAACTTGAGTATGTTCAAATTCCCTACCAAGCTACTGTGCAGTGTCAATTTATTTCACTGTGCCTGCAAATCCCTTATGGATACTTCTACTTTTGCAGTCAGCATGCTACACATTTCATAAAGAACACAACCAAGATTTTGAGCCTTCCCCTGCTTACCTACACAGGGCTTACATTCAGGTCAACCATAGAATTCCTCTAATTGTGTTCTAAAATGTAGGTTTCCCACAAGTTTCCTGAGGTGGTTTCCTCCCAAAAGATATATGCACTGATCGGGAAATGGAGATGCCAATGGCAATGATAATTGGAATATAGTGGCAAGGAGACAGGCACCTCATGGGAGGGGCAAGGAATTTTCCAGACACTGAAGAGGAGGTTCTGTAGCTCCTCAGAGAGGATTTACCCGACCGTTGGAATTGGAGTAAAATGGAAGGACCAGGTCAGATGCACGTGGTGCCATGACACTGGACATATCAGCCACAAGTATCCAGTTCCTCCATGAAATGAGCAAAAGTGTCAGGTCACAGTGGTGTAGCCCTTCGGAAGGAGGGTGTGGAATGTCCTTTGGCTTCATGTATGGTGGAGTTAAATGTAGACTGAAGAGAGGCCTGGCTTTCATCCTTTAATAGAAGTCCATGAGCCTCAGCCCTTCCAGTTTGACACACAACAATGGTTCGGTGAAACATCATCTATTGAATTCATGAACTAGGTTAAGATAATGTGTAGGATATGCTCACAGAGAGAAATGAAGGTAGTGCTTTAGTGGCTTCTACTAACCATGGGGTAAGGCAAGATTTTGTGCTAGTTCACAAAGAAGGAACGAGTGAAATGGTGTGAGTGGGAGTAAGAGGTCGATCACACAAGGAGGTTATGGAAGCAAACAAGTAATTGTAAAAGATATCAATTCCCAAAAAGATTTTAAAACAAGAATTTTGAAGATTGATCCAAGGAAGCTACTTTAAAAGCTAAAATAAAATTCTAATTTGAATCAAGATACGATAAAAAAAAAGCCACCAAGGATTAGAAACCATCCCACAAGTATGATTGATTAGATCTTTCTATTGCACTTATATTTCCCTTACTTCACATGAGTCAAGAGATTTTACTTGGTCACATGGAGAATATAGATTTAAAGTTCTCTTTTATCATTTCATTAGTTGATACACCATTAACTACTAGATCAAGGACGGTTCTTATAGTGAAGACCCTCTTCCTTGACAGTTAAGATATTTAACCAATGACAACAAAATATTTCAAAGAAGGTAGTTCACTTCTACTCGATTTGAAAATAGGGTTTATAAAGTATCAATCATGTCTCATCTAAGTAAAACGATGAAAGATCTTAAAATACTCATAATCAAGATAAATCTGAGTTGAAGAAACTATATAATCATTAAGCATAAATCATAATAATATAAGATGCACAAATAAAAGATTTAATCACTCATACTCATGGGGTGGAATCCTCTCCTTGATGGGAGGATTCTCTAGCCTACCATGGTCGGTGATATTCTAGAATAACAATAAAAAGATTCCATGAAAATCAAAGAAAGAAGAACTCTTTATTGATTAAACATAAACAAAATACAATAGCATCTATGTCTAATACCAAAGAAATACAAACTGAAGAGAAAAACTTAAAACAAAGAAGAAAGAACAAGAAAAATGGAAAACTAAAATTCTGCTCAGCTGGAAATCTTCTTTTTTTTGTCCTCCCTCTGCAGGCCCCTTTTATAAAGGGTTGTATTGGCTGGGGCTTTTAAGGCTGGACAGCTGTCCAGGATTTGAAAAATCCTTACTGTTTTGGTAGGAATTTGTAGCTGACTTGGTGGGGATTTGGAGGATTTGCTAATGCTGATTTTTAGTGATTTTGATAAAGATTTAATACTGATTTGACAAATCAGATTTGCTGATTTGTGGCTGTCTGCTGGAGATGATTTGTGAGGGAGATTCTCTCTTCTTTTGGCCATTGTGATGATTCATTCTTTCCATAATTGTTATAGACTTTTAGGAATTTGTTCCATCATTGAATATCCACATGTTCTTTTCCTCTAATAGCATGTAGAAATTTATCTTCATATCCTATGAAATTTGGATTAATATTAGAATATCCATGACAAATATAATTATGCACATGAAATGTATAAATGTAGTTTATTTGTGCATATTATGCTTTGAAAATAAAATTCCCTAATATGTATGTAGAAAATGATATATTGCATAGGGAAATGTCCAAGACAACTCTAAAAGGTATATCAAAATATGTATTTTTGAACATCTAACACTGGCAATGGATGTCTTTCTCTTTCTTGTCCCTCAAGAAAACTTCTTTCTATTGGAAGGGAAGTGTTGAATAGATTTTAGAGGCGAGTTTAGACTCAAGATTGTTATAAGAATATAAAAAAACTTGTTAATTAGACGTAGTAAACAGAAATGTTGCCCCACAAATCTCGAGGAAAAACAAGAGTTGGGTCCTTTGCAGGTGCTTAGATCCCTTGCTGCTAAGGGTTCGCTTAATGCCTTTGCTTGCACTTAAACCTCATCATTTAGTTCAAATAGCAAATTTTAAACTTTGTCAACCCTAAAGAAGGGATGGGAGAGTCTTTTACCTTCCTCTACCAAACAGAAAATCCAACTACTTCTAATTTTGGCTTTATTCATTCTCTCGTGAAAATGACCTTATGCTCCTATCTAGCTTTGCACCTAACTTTGTCATCAAATCAAGAATAGATAACATAACGCAACTGTCTGTCCTTAACGATGCATAGTCGAGTCGGTTTGCAATATACTTGGGATGCTTGGAATTCCACATCGAAAAAAGAGCAAATATAATCTCTTAAGTAGGAGAGCCCCTCTCTATTGGTGTCATGTTAGGGATAAGATATTATCCTTGTGCCTGACCTCACCTACCACTACCAAGAACCACAATGGCTATCTCAACCCTACTACCTATGTAGAAGCTTTGGGAAGCGAGGACTAAACCCCAGACCCAATAAACAGGATGTTTGGTTTTTATTTAATCTACACCCTTCATTCATCTTACTTTTACACAAACCAACAAAAACATAACCCTAGCCGCTACTCTTTTCTTCCTGTTCCCTCTCTCCCCTCCCTTCCATCTCCCTCTCCCTCTTCGTGAACCCCCAAGGCCCAAACAATTTCACTCTATGTTTTTCTTCTTTTTCATAGAAAAACCTCCAAACAAGCTCCCCTTCTTCATAACAGGCCCTCCCTCTCTCCCCCCTCCCTCTCCCTATTCTTAAAGGAAGCCCCAAACCATCCCCCCTTATGTTTCCTGTTTTCATTACAAGACATCCAAACAAACCCACCCACCACCCCTATCTCACTTTTTTTTTTCTTCATAAAAGGCCCCCAAAATACACAGTGCCCTTCTACATTTTTATTTATCATTTGATTTGTTGATCTTCATCTGTCAAACTTCCAATTCAGGTTGGTTCGGGTTTTGAGTGTTCATCATGGGTTGGGTTCGGGTTGGGATCACAAGGTTGAAAATCTGGTTAGGGTTAGGTTCATGTTGAATATTTCAACCTCGGGTTGGGTTCGGGTTAGGGTCAAACCGAACCCAACCCGACCGAGTTGCAACCCTAGAGGAGAGGAAATCAATTTGCTCTCTGATTTGTTGAGGGAGCTTGGCGATGTGGTTTTGGCTAAGGAAAGACCGGACCGTGCGGATGGCAACCTCAATAGAGGGTGGGTTTCTCTGTTTGCCACGCCTATTCATGGTGGAGGCATTCTCAACCCCAGATCGAAATTACAGCAAGCAAATGGGTGGACATTTGGAAAGTTAAAATCACGTTAAAGTGAAGTTCTTTTTGTGGCTGATGTACAAAGAAAAGTTGCTCACAAAAGTCTATCGAGCAAATTGGGCTCATGAGGCAGACACGTCTTGCAATTCGTGCAGAGGAGATGAGGAAACAGCCTTACATATCATGCTCGAATGCCCACTGGCTCGTCGGACTTGGAGGAGACTCGCTGAGGCCACAAACTTTGTGGATGTGTGTTCCACATTCGAGGAGCTATAGAGTGCAGGTAGGATCTTGTGTGCTCGGGGGGACGAGCATCTCGGCCAAAGTCTTGTGGATACTGATTTCAGCAGTGGTTTGGGCCCTATGGTTATCTCATAACCACCTACTCTTTAGGGGGACTCGAGCCAAGGAGGAGAAAATTTGGGATCGGCCATTCACCATATCAAAGCTTGGGGAGTGGCATGTGCAGGAGCGAGGAAGATTGATTTTCTAAGGGGAAAACTATGTATCAAGTAGTCACAAAGTTTGCTTAGGCTTTTTGGATCCGGGATGTTGTAGTAGACTACTACTCTGCAGCTCTACTACATGTCTTGTGATGGGTTTTCCTTTGTACTGCTTTTCCCTTTGGGCATTACTTTTCTTTGAGTAAAATTAAGGCCAGTGCCTATCATTCTCTCAACCAAAAAAAAAAAGTGTGCTTGAATAAATCATACTCAAATCATACTACAGACACTCTTGTCAACCATTCAGTAATACATTTGAAGCCAGATATTGACAAAGATTAAAGAAAGCATCTAAAAAATATGGTTTGATACCAATTAAATAATACCGGTTGAAAAATAAAATTCAAGGGGAATGCAACACATCAATTTTATAAAACAGTAGAATGGAATGATGCTAATGTTCTCCAACCTTGTGACAAGATCCGAAGTTTTTACATCCCATTGGATAATGCAAAATTTGTATCTGTCTGTAGCAATAAAAAGAAAATCTAGTGTTTCGCCCTGAACAAAATTAATGAGGAAAAAAAAAAGACCAGTTAATAATGAGTAGAACGACATGAAAGAATTGTACAAATATAACAAATACTCACATGCGGATGAAAGAGCTCCATCGCAAAAATCCTCCCATAAATGGGGACATCCAGCATTGGCTATAGAGGAAAAATTGAAACCAAATTAAAAAAAAAATGGATTGATATAATATATCAAAATACCAATATTTCAAAACGATTAGAAATCCTAGATATTGTAGAACTATACTACATATTGGACAAAAAATATCTTTTATTTTCTTTCATCATAAGTTTTATGGGGAAAAAGAATGAAAAAATCCAGAAATTTTTTGATGAAAAACTAAATCCAGAAATTAAAAATTAGAATCTTCAACAACCTTCCAAAACCACCACATTTGAGATACAACTTTGTCAATATACACCAACAGAGAACATTTAACCATGACCATCTATGCAAAATATCAGAAAATTAAATCTTCAGAATGAAAACTCCTTGCGGATTTGATATTTAAATGAGAGGTACAGGAGTCCTATCTTACTATATTTGTGCAAAGAAAATAGTAAAAAAATTACTCTATATTTTAGAGACAAGTGCGTTGTGCACAGAACGAATCCAGTTCTCAAATTTCAACGAGAACCGCAAAATCACTGCCCAAGAACAGAACGTATATGATTAACATTAAAAAAAACCTAAAAACTGAACATCCAGTTCTCAAATTTCAACAGAAATATAAAAAAAAAATTCTAACGATATAAAAAACAAATTAAAAGCACTCCTGCAGCCCTTCCGGAGTGAGCAAATATATCTCGATTCGCGTGCATTTCCTGTTGAACCCGATCACGCAAGAAATTCAAGAAACAAAAGCGATCCTCGATTGAAACCCTAGCAATCGAAAACCCTAGAGAGATGGAGAGGTAGAGAGAGAGAGAGAGTACGAGATGATGAGGTTGAGCTCATGAGGGCCGGTGAAGTTGCCGACGCAGGAGTGCGTGACGGCCGTCGGCTTGTGCGCCGTCACCACATAGTTCCACTCGCTCATCTCTCTCTCTCTCTCTCTCTCGATCGATCGATCGATCGAATGAGGTTTTGAAGAGCAAGCGTTGTGTGAGTCTTATGTTTTTTTTCTGTGGGTTTAAATGGCGCGGGGGATGGACGGGGAAGGGCGTGTGGCGTGTCAGGTCTGTTGTTCTGGCGGAACAACTTGGCACTAGTGTTTTGTTCCATATTATATATTCATAAATCACATGGGATAAATACCATAAAAGATAAAAATAAATTGATTTTTAGATGCATTCTGTCATTGTTATGAAAAATACATTAAAAAAATTCTTGGATATGAATACAGTGTTGACGATTAAAATTACCCTTTGTAAATAATGAAATGCATAATGTATGTACTAAATGCGTACAATCGATAAGTATGGGAACTAGTGTTTGCATATGTGATTTATGTGTGGTTGGGGTACCGCACAAAGTATATGCGGTATAAGGGAGTATATACAATTTTATAATTTTTTATTAATAAAATTTGATTTTACGGTGATGATTCTAAAAATGAGAGAATATGTTCACACACTATTATATGTTCCAGCTTATTCAAGTAACAATTAATAATATGTTCCAAAAAAGAAAAACAGTTAATAGTATGTTCAAACACAGTATTTTCACAAGTTTGCATCGCATAAGAGGCGCATGAATCAGATCTCTAGCTTACTGGTGGATGGCGAGCTGATTAAGGACGAGCAGGACATTGGCAAAAAGCTGGTCGATCATTTCAGTGCGGCGTACAATCGAGATCGAAGCTGGCAACCCAACTGGTTCAATGAGGATCTGAAAAGGCTTCCTTCCTTGTGCCTTGAGGCGTAGAGGCTGACTTCTTCGAGGAGGAGATTCAGAGTGCCATATTCGAGGCGGACTGGGAAAAAGCGACGGGCCAGATGGCTTTGGGCTACATTTTTTTCAGCATTTTTGGGAGTTGGTGAAGGTGGAATGGTGGATGTCCTTAGTGTCTTCGAGAAGTTGCAAAGAGGGACACCGGGTTCGAGTAGCCTTATTTCAACGTCAATCGTGCTTATCTTGAAAAAGGAAGGTGCGACATTGGTGCATGATTTCCATCCAATCCGTCTACTTAACTGCGCTTATCTAATGGCGGCAAAGGTGCTTGCCAACCGCTTACGTCATGTATGCGGTTTTCTAGTGGTGGATTCACAGTTCGCCTTCATCCCCGGTCTATCTCTACAAGATGTTGTGGCACAACAAATCATCTCGGGATCCATTGATACGGTCGTTGGGGGGGCCCTCTTCAAGGTGGACTACGAAAAAGCTTATGACAAGGTGGATTTGTCATTTTGTAGCTTATGACAAGGTGGATTGGTCATTCTTATTTCATGTCCTCAATATGCATGGGTTCGAGCCACCTTTGATTTGTATGCTGAAACTTTGTCTATGCGCCACGAAGACTTTAGTGGTAGTTAATGGGGAGTTTAGCAGAGTAGGGCTACATTCTTCTGCTGACTCGATCAACCTTTGAGGTTGCGAGATCTGTAAATTTCAATGACGTTGTTGATTCACAAAGAATATCAGGACAATGAGCTTCAACGAGTCTGTTGATTCCTAAGAATACTAGAAATGAATAATCTATGTAGTTGTTAATCCCTCTAAGATAACAATATACATTAGAGAAAGTAGATAAATTCTATTAACCAAATCTTCTTATTAATTTGTGATTACAAAGTCTATTTTTAGAACAGAGAGTCCTAATAAACTAAGATCTCAACAAATTTTTAAATTTTTCAAATCACAAATAAATCTAACCAAATTCAAATTCAAAATCAAATTCTAAAATTCAAATCTAAATTCAAATTCTGAAAATAGAAAAGAAATCCTAATAAACTAAAAAATTATTGAAATTGAAAATTAATCATTATGATCATTTGGTAGTCCTCAATGTCGATCGAACGGTCCATGATCGCACACATCATTCCCTCCCTCTTGAGAAAAACTCACCTCGAGTTTGGTTGAAGAAGTTAGCGATGTAGTCCAAGCATTTGATGACGTGTTTCACCTTTGACTTTTATGCAAGTAGAGTCCACCACAAGTGTTTGTGGCCTCGAAAGGTAGAAAACCAAATTTAAACTATCTTAGAGTGTGGGGGTAACTAACCTTTTACATGGTACATGACCCTAAGAGATCAAAACTGAATTCAAGAGGGATTAAAAATGTTTTTGTGAGATATGCAAAAAATTCCAAAGCACATAAGCTATTGGATTTGGATTCAAATGTTATATATGAATCAAGAGAGGTTAAATTTATTGAAAATAAATTCATTAAATATAATATTCAAATTATGTAGAAGAACCTTCTATTCCAAAGAAGGTTGAACCTAGAAGAAGTCAATGGGCTAGAAAAAAAGGCCCTAAATCTTGATTTTATTTCTTCTCAATCTCTAGTTTTTCTAGTAGAAGGGGATATAAATAATGTTTCAATAAAATACTTATTTTACTCAATGTGGAAGAAAATCCTGAAACCTATAGTGAATCTATGGCTTCAAGGGAAGCAGCTTTTTAGAAAGAGGCTATCAATGATGAGATGAATTTCATCTTGTCAAACCAAACTTGGATTTTGGTGGATTTACCACAAGGATCTAAATCAATTAGCAATAAATGGATTTTTAGAAGAAAATAAAATATAGATGGGTCTATACAAACATTTAAGGCTAGACTTGAAGCCAAATGATTCAAGCAGAAAAAAGGGATGGATTATTTTGATTCATATGCACCAGTGGTTAGGATCACATCCATTAGAGTTTTGATGGCTTTGGCATTTATTTATCATTCATATGTTCATCAAATGGATGTCAAAATGGTGATCTTGATGAAGAGGTGTATATGGAACAATATAAACAGTTTGTTCTACACGAAAATGAAAAGAAAGTTTATAAATTAGTCAAGTCACTATATGGTTTGAAGCAAGCACCAAAATAGTGGCATGAAAAATTCGATTATGTGATTTTTTCAAATGGATTTAAGCATAATAGTGTCAATGATAAGTGTAATTATTCTAAATTCACTTGTGAATATGGTGTAATTATTTATCTTTATGTTGATGACTTGCTAATGTTTGGAACAAACATGAAAGGTGTTTCTGAGATAAAAAATTATCTGACTTCAAAATTTAAAATGAAAGGCTTAAATGAAGTACATACTATGTTGGACATTAAAGTGAAGAAACATAGTGGGAGCTATGCATTATGTCAGTCACACTACATAGAAAAAGTGCTTCTTAAATTTAATCATCTTGGGATAAAAGAAGCGAATACTCCTTATGATTTTAGTGTGAAAATGATCAAAAATTTTGGCAATCTGTCGCACAAATTGAGTATGCAAGTGCATTAGGTAGTTTGATGTTTGCTACCCATTGTACAAGGCTAGATATAGCATTTGTAGTTTGTAAACTGTCAAGATACACGAGTAACCCTAAAGTGATGCATTGAAAAGCAATAGGCAGAATTATTAGTTACTTAAAAAGATCCATTAATTTGGGTCTATATTATTTTGAATTTTCAGCAGTACTAGAGGGATATTTGGATTCTAATTGGATCACTAGTGCAAGTGACAATAAATCCACATCTGGGTGGGTATTGACCATTGGTGGATGAGTAATTTCTTAGGCTTCTAAGAAACAAACGTACATAACTCATTCCATAATGGAATTTGAGTTTATAGCCCCTGAAAGCAGCATGCAAAGAAGCAGAATAATTGAGGAATATGCTTATGGATATAGAGTTGTGGCCACAATCGAGGCCATCTATTTCTTTGTATTGTGATAGTGAAGCTACTATGTCTAGGGATTATAGCAAAATATATAATGGAAAGTCTAGACACATTAGCCTGAGACATTAGTATGTGAGACAGTTAATAACTAATGATTTTATTAACATTATTTATGATAGGTCAAATAATAATTTAGCAGATTCTTTAACAAAGGGACTCTCCAAAGACCTTGTAAAAGGTACAAGTGAAGGAATGGGATTGAAGCCCTTTATTTAGAATAATAAATAATGGTAACCCAACTTGATTTAGCATGCATATAACTAGTATCAAGTTTAATGAGTAATAACAAGTATTAATGTGCTTGTGAGAGTTGTTGATATTAACATATTCTAGAATGTTCAGTGTAGCCTGCTACGTTAATAAGACTGAGAGAGAAACTCTTAGTGAAATTTAAATTATGGAAAATCAGAAGTAGCACATACATAATGATACTTCATCTATGGGAAAATAAAAGTGGTGTCGCTAACAAAAGTTAAGACTGCTTTCGTAAATGTTCTTGAAACCAGGATGTAGCACAAAGCCATAATAGTGTTAAAGTGAAATATGAACATTTATAGAAATTGAATATATTCATATGTGCGTTATTTCCGATTCTAATACAAAAGACTTGGTTTAAGCTAAGACCACCGATGTTTTACTAGAACTTTAAAGTAATTATACTAAGCAAAGATTTAAGTTGAAAGAAATTTTTATGTATGCATGTTTATATTGATAAAACTGATATCAGAACTATTACAATCTAGTGGGGGACTATAATATGTTGGTCTTTGGTACCACATTGGAAGTGAGAAAAAAAATTTTCACTTTATATAATGGCCCACTCATAAAGTTGTGTCTAGAAAAGACAAAGGAAAAGTGGTCCACACACACTTATGCATGTAAGTGGGTGTGTGCTTGGCACATTTTTTACACCTTTTTAGGCGCATTTAGCACTTTTCATATATTTTTACTAACTTTTACTTTTTTAAAATTTGAACTGGGTATCCATGGGTTTCTTCCTCTTGGTCTACATCCCAATAGAAACCCATTCCTTCAAAACTTCAATCTTCTTATGTGCCCTGTAAATCATTTTTATACCAAATGCACAAACCATTAAAAAAGAATTCTTCGGCCGAGAAGAGAATGCCAAGCATGAGAAGGAGCAAGACATTCAGAGTACTCCCGTATGTATGTCCAGGCTTCTTTGTCATCCCGCAAGAGCAAAGGATTTTCATTTCCACTACAAAAGAACATGTTCGAATCGAAGACTTCCTTCATGACTAAATTGTTTAATTTCTTCCGGTTAGTCCACACCAAATCACATCACATATCCTTTGCGAAATGATAATAATCAACGTGTAAAATTAAATAACCTCACACGAAAAAGCGTAGAATTAAATAATGAAAATATTTTCATTAGCAACTCCTTTGTATAAAGACACAAACATGCAATAACATCATTGCGCGTTTCATGTATGTGTGATCGATTTACTCATCCAATCAAAATGTATAGAAAACTATTCATGGCGGCTTTGTGAACCCTCTCCGATCTTTTTGTTTCATCATTATCCCAATATAAAATAATAAAGAGGAAAATAATTTGAGATATTTGTGGTAACCTATCCTTTATTTTTAGGTTCTTAAAATTTTTTCAGTTTTTTTTTTAAGTCCCCAAGACTGTGAAAAATTATTTTTAGGTCATTTGAGTTGGATGACGTTAGTTTGTCTGTTAACAATACATAAATGCTCATGTCCACCAATTTCATGTACACTGTAAACATTTTTATGTATATTGTTAAGTATCTCTAGGACACTGTTAGAATTCTCATGTACACTATCAACATTCTTTGCAGTGATCATATTTTGATGGTTGAACATATACATCTTGATATTTGAATTTTAGAAATGTTCCATATAAGAACATACTTATTTTAATATTTGGAGTCTTTGTGGTTTTATGTGAAAGGGGGAGAGATGGGATAAACAAAAGGAGAACACAAGGGTAAAATGGAGAAAGAGGTAAAAAATAATCCCAAATGGATGCATGGAAGGACTCATAAAAATTTCTCACTAACCTAGGGACCCGAAGAAAACTTCAAAAGTGTCAGGGACCTAAAAATGATAAAGTATTGTCATGGAGGACCTGTAATTAAGTTTACCCCAAAAAATGATGATGTGGTATGATCACTACCATTAATTAAATATATGTTTTTTAAAAATTATTAGTTTGATAAAGGAAGGAAGTAAGAAAGTTGAAAATCCTTCATGGTTAATAATATGTATAGAAATTTGTTGTAGTAATATATAGATAGAAATCCATTGTGGTTAGTAATATAGATGAGTCCAACTACACATGTCCCACTATTTAGGCTCCATTGACAAGCCCCATGAGATTTCATTCCTTCATTGGTTGCTTGTTTGACTTTTAAAAAATGTTAAAAATGCAAATACAATATTACCCTCATTTAAATCCCACATTTTCCTCCCTCATTGAATTCATCCCCACTTTTTCCAAAAAACAAATCAACCTATTCCTTTTTGGGAATCTCGTTTTTTCAAAATCAATTCAAAAAAAAAAAAGAAACCATTAGAAACAAGATCGAAATTAGAATCCTCTAGGTTTCTTAAAAAATTTGAAAAAAATGAAATTATTAAAAGAAACCATTTATTCAAAAACACCGAAAAAGATGGAATTTTTATTTATGACATCTCATTCAACCAGAAAACGGTGGCGACAAAGAATAATCAACGTTTTTAATTTTGTAAATGTTGTTAATTTGATAATTATTTAATTACAATCATTAGACAAAGTATTTGCAATGGATGCAAAGTTTTTTTTTGATGAATGTAGAAATAAAAAATAAATTACAGTATAAAATAGGAGTTCAGAATGAAAATCAGTTACATTTATAAAATGTAACTTAATTTCAATAATAAACTAAATTAAAAGTCAATTACATTTGTAAATGTAACTGATTTTTGTTATATATAACAATAAAAAATCAGTTACATTCCACAAATGTAACTGACTTTCAGATATAATGTATGTTTATATAATATTAACAAGTCACTAACTTTTAAAAAATAATGTATATAAGTATAAAATAATAGTTTGAAATGTAATCAACTTTCAAATGTTACACAACCCAAGCCAATGTAAAATAATTTAAGATCAAATGCCACGTTCAAGAAAAAAGGGGCATTGGACTGTCAGCGATAGGTGACAGGCCGATGTACAAAAGGTGACGTCAGAGGAAGAGAATGAGAGAGATGGGAGAGACAGAAAGATAGAAAAAGAGGTTGACCCTACTCATCCTTTATCACAAACTTTTTTAAATAATATGAAGGAGTTGCATGTGGTTTACTCTTTTATTCTTTGTTTTCTCTCATCCTCTCACCCCCCATTCAAACTTAAATCTCATTTTTATTTTATAAAAATGTTGGTAATAAGATCTTTCTAAAAATAAAAAAAAAGTTACATGTGGGGTCCATGCCCAAAGACATCTATGAAGGCATCCTCTATGACTAGGCTAGGCCTGTCAACGGGTCAGGTCCGGATTGGGTCGGGGTAGACTCGGAACCGACGCGACATTGCTTATGGACCATCCGATCATGCAAATCTCGCGATCGAACAGTCCTATTTTCATCAAACTCGTACTGGTAAGAGTTGCTTAAAAAGGGACCGTTCGATCGCGATCCGCATGGGCGCATATTATTACTCATATATATATATATATATATATATATATATATATATATATATATATATATATAATAAAGCCTGTTTTACCACCTTTAAAAGACCTTCCCGAATAGAGACATCCCTCACCCCCGTTATAGTACCTCACCCCTAGGCTGTGATAGACATACAGGCGATTGAATCCACAACCTTATAATATTTTTTGATAAATAATATTGTATTTCTGTCGGTGCAAATTATAAAAAGATGTAAATAAGAATCTTTCAATCATTGCCATTCCAAAAGGAAAGAAACCATCCCCTTCAAGGATGGCTGCATCTCTCGCTAGTTTTTGGTGGGGGTATTGTTAAAAAATTAATGAACTAATCAAGCAATATGGAGATAATTCTATAAAACAAGGAAGAAAACAACGCGTACTGGATTAGAAAATCTGTTCTGATGAAGAGGAGGATCGAGGATAGAGTTGGACTCTATTTCTTTAAGACGTTGTTCACCCCGCACTGGTGCTTACGGATAGCGGCAAATGTCTCCCAGGATACAACGGTCTAACGTGCTTTGTAGCAGCATTGCAAACCAGAAAACTAGCGAACCAACTCTGTGTGCAACACTATCTCTTGTACGAGACTCTGAAATATTGGACTGTATGTAAACTTGGATGCAAGAAGATTCAAAACTGGATTCGATGTCTTTTTATGCAGAATCTAGAGTGCTATTTATATAATGAAAAATTGGTTGTGAAGGCTGTTGAAGGAGCCCCTTCATTTTGTTCAGTTTTTTGAAACAGGTTGAGGCACCTCTTCTAACGGTCAGATCGTAATCATTGATCTGATGGCCCATATTGCATCTGCGGATTTATTCGATCGACAGTCCGGATTTTATTTGATCAAAATGATCTCCAAAATGAAAAGGCTCCTGCTCCAAGTGCACCTCTAAAATGCCCAATACACCCCGCGCGCACGAGCGCGACTCGCGTCGTTGGTGCTACGCACCACCCCGCATAGAAAGCTCCACCATAAGGTGTCTACCAAAAGCAATTTACTAGAGTACAAGGAGTCCACCTTATAAATCCTATTTAACCGATATGGAACTATAGCTTTTTCTTCTTCCCTAACTATCAACCACTTTCATTATGTTATTGGGAGAATTTTGGATCCAATTTTCTCATTCAACCAAAATTGGTTTTGAGAATGTAAATATACTATGTTCATCTAATCAACGGGAAGAACACAATCCAATGGGTTTTCACTAAAAAATAATTAGTGGAACCCAAACTCATTTTAACCCAAGATTGGTTAAAACCCAAAATTTTCCAATAGGTATGAGACAGCTTCCAAAAGCAAATTCCTACCTAGTAAATGCTCAGTCTAATTATAGGCTCACAACCTTATAATTTAGGAAAATGTTATTCTCGATCCTTGTTACAGTCTGAGACACAGTCCATCCGTATCATCATTTATAGAACATATCATCATATATAGAAATATGAAAAAATTTCAACGAAAATATATCGCTGTAGCGAACAAAAGTGTCCCTTACAAATTTTAAAGATATATGATATGCTCGTAGAGCAAATCAATACATAAAAGGATATGGGTACAACTCGATCTTTTAATCCTCTGATCCTCGATCTCCTTTGAAGAGTGTCTTGAGAATTACAACTTAAGAGATTTTACAAGTTTGTGAAAATTTAAAAGGAAGAAGAGAGCGGTGAGTGATCCTTCGGGCCTTTTGGTTTTGGGCCTTGTTGTTTAAGACTAGTGATGTTTTGTTCTTCACCCTTCTTGAATTCTTTGACTTGAGATTTGATTTGAAGCTGTTTTTCTTTGATCTTCCCTTCTCTGGACTTTCTCCTTCGTGAACAGAGTGAAGATATTCTTCAAGAAGAAGATGGAATCGAGGGAGAGTTAGAGATTTTATATTTCTCTCCCCTGGATTTTCCCCACACTTCTTCTTCTTCTTTCTTTGTCTTTTCCTTCTTTTGATGGATTCTTCAAGAAGAAGGTGAAATCGAGGGAGAGTTAGAGAATTTATATTTCTCTCCCTTGGATTTTCCCCACACTTCTTCTCCTTCTTTGACTTTTCCTTCTTTTGGTGGATTCTGCAAGAAGAATGTGGAATCGAGGGAGAGTTAGAGAATTTCTATTTGTCTCTCTTGGATTTTCCCCACACTTCTTCTTCTTCTTCTTCTTTGGCTTCTCCTTCTTTTGGTGGATCTTCAAGAAGAAGGTGGAATCGAGGGAGAGTTAGAGAATTTCTATTTCTCTCCCTTGGATTTTCCCCACCCTTCTTCTTCTTCTTCTTCTTTCCTTCTTCTCTTCTTTGGCTTGGCTCTTCTTTTTTTGTTGCTCTTCCACCTTTTTTTTTCTCTCCCCCCCCCCTCCCTCCTATTTATAGAGGAAGGGAGGGGTGGTTATAATAATTAGTAGTGGATAATTGGATAGTTATATGAGAGTGGGTAGTTGGATAGTTTTAGGAGAGTGGGTAATTGGGTAGTTTTAGGATAGTGGGTAGTTAGGATTGGTTTTTTATTTATTTATTTATTTTTATTATTATTATTTTATTATTTTTATATGTCTACAATCGCATTTGGATATAAGAGGGCTCTATAATTTAGGATGTCATAAATGATTTAATTTTTTAATTTGAAACTACTGTTGTTCATGATAAGTAACCATCTCCACGTGCAACTCTTCATATCACTTTTTAAAAGTTTTCTTTCTTTTTACATGTTCATGGGAATTGAAAATATATATTTTTACATATTTTGTAGTCAAGTATATTGTAACAGCAAACAAGACCATTAATGATGTGTACATGTTTTTCATATTTTTGACACATTGTAGTTGATTTTCTAGATTTTCAACAGATTATAAGGGTTTTTTTGGTATACTGTATATATGGACTTTAAAAAAAATCATGAGATTATGGATTTTTTTAAAATAAATATTATTCAAAGTAACCATAAGCTATATTCTCATAAGTATCATTCACCCAGCTTTTAAATTTTGACTTTTAAAAGTTATTTTGAACTTAAATAAATTGTAATAAATTTAAACAAACATATAACAACTATTTATTTTAAACTAAAAACTATAATATCTAGCTCATAGGTTTTAACGAACATATCCAATGTACTTATAGAGAAATTGAACAAGGAACTCTATGTACATCATACATTCATATTGTGTGAGAATTATTTAACATATTTAATTTTGGTAAGTGAACTTGCTGTACTAAATCATATCTCAGAAATTGCTGAAAAACTTCTACGGCGCAAGTCAGGACTCAACTGCGAAAAGGACTGCGACGGCAACACGCCACGCCATCTCGCCGCCATCAGAGCTAAAAGTGCGCCGTCATCATTGAGTTGCTGGGGCCGAAGAATAACATCAACTCTATAAACAATGAGGTTTAACTCCTTGGACAATTAAACATGAAAAGATAAACATATGATTCATTTCAAAATATAAATAATACTAATTTTATATAATAAAAAAATTTAGGTGTATTTTCTATATTTTTTAACTATTTACAAATACAAATAATACTCAATATAATTTTTTTTTCTCATTTTCAAAGTAATATTTTTTTTAACTTGACTTTTTTTTAAAAATAATTTAATCATCTCTGAATCCATATTATAGTTTTATTATTAAAAATGCATAAATTATCTAAATTTGAAATAAAGAAGGAAAAAAAACTATTCAAAGATCCATGCACGCATGGTTTTTTGTTTGCATGGCCTTTTTTTTGCGTGCATGTGTTTTGGTTTGCATGAGTTTTTCTTTTGCATGGGTTTTTTTTTCTTTATTCCAAATTTGGATAATTAAAAATAATGTTTTATTTGTTATCTAGTTATATAGAATCGTAATGCTTGAAAATAATGATTAAATTGATTCTATTTTAGTAATAACATATTTTTACATAATCAGTTTTGAGATTTTATATTTTAGTTTTGGGTATTATTTTGGAAACAATTCATAATTAGTACTATTTATATTTGAAAAAAAATAATTTGTTTATCTTTTCATGCTTGTTTTAATTTTTTCAATCCTCAATATAAATAATACAATACCTTCTTAAGAAAATAAAATAATAAAAAAAAATTAAGTATTCACCCCACACACGTGCGTCGACCCGTGCGCGCGCGGGGGTTTGAAAGGGCGGAGAATTGATTACCAATCACGTCTCCACCCGTAACATTTTTTGGACTTGCTAACGCGCCACGTGGGCGCGCTAACCGGTCAAACCAGGCCCCAGGGCCAGTTTTGCAATTAAACTAGTTCTGGGGTCAAAACTGAAATATTTTTTTAAGGGGTTATTTTTAAAAATTTTCCTAATACAAATTACTCAAAATTAATTGTACCGTACCGTAATTGCGATGGATCCAAATCCTATTTTTTTTCTTTTTTATTCTTGTATCTTATTTAACTCGTGTGGGAATATCACATCATCATGCAAAACCTCAAGTAATTTGTCTAGGTTCTAGATCCGAAGCATTTTCAGATTTCCTCCGCATCATATAAGTTTATGATGTTCTCTTTCCTCTATCGATATGCCTTCAATAAGGCAGGTGGAAGGAATGGCCCAGGTCTTGCCACCTCATCGGAAGCGAAGAAACCACGAAGAGCAGCAATGACCAAAGTACAGACGATGATCATGATCCGGACAAGAAGGCTAAAAAGTTCACCAACAATCTACTCCCGTGGCCACCCTCATCATCACCGTCACCTTCGCCGCCATCATCACTGTCCCCGGCGGGTTCGAGAGCGACAACCCCAATACAAATGTCGGAGATAATGAAGGAATGGCAGTGCTGGCAAACAGACGGTCCTTCCATGTCTATTTGAAAAATTGTCATGCATTAAAGTTATATAGATAATAAAAAAAAACTAGCAAATGTGTGCATACAATTAAAAGAAAAATGTACTTATATGTGTGAATTCAAATTCTTTTGCTTGGCCTAAGCACTCCATATATTTTAAAACAAAAACACCACAATCAGTACCATTATTTTATTTGGGACATGTCACACAGTCATTGAGTTGCCAACCCTCATCAACTATCTCCTTGTATTTGTTCTTAATATATGCAACATGTATGAAGTAACAACCATTATTACAACATTTCCAAGATCAACATTATCATGAAAAAAGAATGACTGTCAAATGAACATGGGTGAACTTCCAATTGCTTCGGCGCTCTTCATATACATTTTCCCCTTCTTAGATGTATATGCATCAAAACAACCTTTTTCATATTAATGACTAACAAATGCTAATGAAATTTGTTAAAAGGGGAATGAATACTAGACCAGTGGTAGTGGAAATCATCTCTTTCAAAGCACTCAAATGGTTCTCCGCTTTCTTCATTTCTCCATGTAAAAACAAATGTTGTTATCCCAACATTACATATATATAAGAATTGAGGTCTAATATTTTTTCAATGAATATTACCAAAAGACTTCATACATACATGAAACAATGATAACACATATATAGTTCTTAGTTCCCCATCTTCAGTTCGACTATGCTCGTGAAAAATATGACCACATACATTAATTACCTATAAAATCAAGAAAGTGTTATTTATGTATGAGGCTACAAGATTGAAATATGAAAGGCACATACAAACTTCATTTAACTTACATCTCCCTCAAGAAATCTTCCAGTTAACAATTCAAATATTTGTTTTCTTGTACAAAATGTGTCTTCATTCTCAAACACAATTGTTCTGGATGAAACCAAATATAATAAGTAAGAATGTACTGATAAAACTAAATGTGAAAGTTATAGCACTAAAACATTACCCATCCACGTCTAAATTCAAAAAATTGGCAATTAAGTTTCTCTCAAGTTCATTTAAATCATCCATCGGTACAGTCTCAAATGATAGAAATGATATTAGAAAAGATATCATTATCAAATAAAAGATTTAGCTATTATACATTGAAAGAAATGTTTAAGACGTATTAATACCTTATTACCCTTCTTTTTGGGGGATGAAAATAAAAGAAAAGGAGAAGTTATCTTGGAATTTTTTTTCTTATCTCTCAATCTTTTTCCCTTTTCTTTGCTTTCATCATTCACAATGTGAGTCTGTTCATCTATGATTATCTGTTCATCCATGTTGAATTTTTTTGTCAACTTGGCAAACATCTTGATCCTTTTCAACATATTTATCTATTTGGAGGAGGAGGACATCAATATCGAGTAGATTCGTCTTCATCTTCATCCATCTTCATACCCGATTGTGCATTATGGAATGATTTCATCCACATATGAATTTATGTTGTCAATCGGGAGTTCTCACCAGTGAGTCGGTCATTTTCTTTCATCAGTCTCACATTTTTCTCAAACAGTCTGTCTCTTTCTGCTATAATGGATTCCAAGCTATCTTGGTTTGATTCATTTTTTGTCTCTTGTGTAGCCTTTTTTGAAAGAAACCTATTTTCCACATCGTGAGGCACAAGTCTTTCAATCACCTATAAACAGCAACATTGAAATTAATATCCACAACTTTTAAAGTTATATTGATTTTAAAATACATATAATATGAATAATAAACAAGCCAATATTAATAAAACACTTACTTGGAAGTCTTTCATCCCTCAATTAGGTTAGCCACTGAATTTTTTCGATGATGTTTGATTGATTCCCATTTAAAAAGTCAGGGCACTTTATCGCGTGCAATGGACTTGAGTTTCACAATATTACTATGCTCAAAGACACACCTGTCAAAATAAGAATTTAATTATTACAAATGAGTTTTGTTTGATGTACATGACTTACAATGATGAGAATGGCACACCCATTGATATATCCAGCGCTTTGACTTTCCCTTTTTTTTCTTCTTACCTGATCAGACGCATCAGGTATGTGCTTTATCAAAAATCTATGCACAACATCTGCCCATGCATAGTCTTGTAGTCTTTCAATCTCATCAATATAGCTCAGCAGTTGAATAGGTAATGTGAAATTTGTTTGAGAAAGAGAACATGGAAAATAACAAAAGAACCATCATCTTCGTGAAATCTTCTAATGGCCCTAACTCCTCATACATTAGTTGCTAGAGATGCCTTACTATCACATTTGTTGTTGGAAGAGATTTATCAAAAAACCTTTTCTAGAACTCTGTACACTCACCGTGCTTTTCGATGTCAGCAATATCTCCATGACTACTCAAACCTAGGATTAATGCACAATCGGAGACTTTGAAGGGGATGATTGAATTTCCTAGTTTGAATCATTTTCTTCCTTTCTCCCATACCCCACAACTTTCCGCCAAAATGGTTCTCTCATACAAAAGATTGGGCATCTTAAGAAAATGCTCAAACGGTGTCCTATTCATTGCTTTGATATGTCATTATTTGAGTTCTAACTTTTGAACAATCTTGAGAAATTTGGTCAAGTAACATCTCATGTTCAATGTATTTTGACCAATTTTTATTTTATCCTGTTAAATTGTTTATAAATATAAAAATAAGAAATACAAAGAGTTTTGGCATAAGGTGATGAAAGTATCAAAATAAAGAAAGTATTCATCATAATTTAAATTACCTTTTGTATGGTCTTTTTGTTTGTCAGGGATCTCAAATTCTTTGAAATTCTTTTTTCATTTGATTTTGTCGATGAAAGCTTGGTAGATTGTTTGGCTTTTTTAAGTGGTTGCTCATGTTTTTCCTTTTCCACAGTTGCAAGCCTCTTACATCAAGTCATATCTGAAAAAATTGTCAAATCATAGATAATATTAACTATGTTAGTATGTTATTTATCTACAGGAGTGCATATTCATAGGTGACGATGGAGTGGAGTTTACAACAGTAATGACTGATGGCTCACCTAAAGTATTTGTTTTCAAGTGCAAAGCTTGATCCTCTAAATTGTGGGTAAGCATCGAAATACAAGAAAAAGGATAGACAAAACTGCTCAGCATTTAGAAAGAGGCAACATAAAGAAAGTGCTATTCACCGGTGAATTCATGTAAATAAAAAAACATGCCAATTTATTCTTCAATAGAACATGCAATGAAAATGGTATAGACAAAAATAACACCGTCACTTTGCACTAAGAATTAACAAGGGACAAAAAATGATGCAGCCATGGTGGATGTTAGTGTTATTCTTTTCATTCATGTATCACTTGACCACAACTCTACAACTGACCAAGAATGTCCCATATCTACGTAAAATTAAAGAATGGTGAGAAAGATCTACAAGACCACATTGTATCTGGACCTAAGAAGACACAGTAACTATTTAAAATAAACCTTGTTTTTAACAAACTCTTCAAGAAACAACCCATTAACATACATTGATACCTGTTTTTATAGGAAAAAGACCCTAAGTAATCAAACAAAAAAATAAATGAATCAAAGTAATAAATAAGCAAAATTTCATCAAGACTGTGTTTAAAATAATAATAATACAAACCATTCACAACAATGAGAGTGACTACCTATCATTTCCATAAAACCAAAAAAAAAAACTCAAACAAGAACAACAAATCCAACTCCATTCCTAAAAATGCACATAATCAAACAAATTTTAAAAAATACTTGCAATGTGAAGGAGGAGGTGAGGGGATGAGGTGCCCTAGGGTAGGGGATGCCAGGGGATTTGGTGCCCGATCGTCGCGTCGGAAGGGGATTAGATGATGACGGAACATGTGTGAAAGGAAAAAAAAAACTGAAAATCCTTCAAAAAAATAAAACCCTAAACCCTAAGTCATCAATGTAAATCAAGAAGGGTAAAATAAAATCTTACATTGGATGGGGGTGTTGGTGCCGGTGCCAGTGCTGGTGAAGGGGATGCTGGTGCCGGTGCCGGTGCCGGTGCCGGTGCCGAAATGCCGAAGGGGAGATGTCAGGATGGGAGATGCCGGAAGGGGATGCCGGTGGGGAAGCCGGTGCTAGTGAAGGAATGCCGGAAGGGGAAACAGAGGGGGAGCTTTGGTTTTCTGTTTCTTTTTCAAAAGGGAAGGAAGAGAGTTCTCTCTCTCTCTCTCTCTCTGACAATTAAATGGACCGGTTCCATTTTTTTTTAAAAAAAATTGTTGGACGTCCGATCGAGAGATCATCGATTGGACGGCCTGTGTTAAATCTGCACGAAGCCACACCACTATCAATTCTGTGTGTGTGTGTGCGTGTGTGTGTGTCTTCATATCTAAATTTTAATATAGTAGATGTGAGACAATGAAAAATCGTTTGACATTGTTTAATTGAGTAAGTACCACGATTGTCGTAAAAGAAGCTCTTAAACAACAATGAGAGTAAACAAAATACAAAGTTAAATGAAATTTTTTTTACTAAGTCTTTTTTCGACCCGAATTTCAGCTCACACATATTCTGATTTTTTAAGGAAAACATGCAAATAACTCTCTAAAGTTGTCTATATCCATATTAGTCCCTGTGTTTTTATGAAATCCCAATAACTCCCTACAAGGTTAATGTAAATCCATTATGGTATTCCGTTAGTTTAGATAACCAAATTGTTTGTCAAATTTATGGATTTTTTCATATATACCCCTATTATATTTCAATTTTGTCAAAATACCCTTGTTAAAATCATATTTGCTGAAAATATTTAAATCGGTGCATTCATACCCCTATGACACACATCATTACAAGCCGTAGATGAACCATGATTACTAAGCTAACCACACATGGAAAAAGATCAAACTGCCCCACTTGAAATAGATAAAAAAGAGATGTTTGCATATATACCCTTGTTAAATTTCAATTTTGTCAAACTACCCCTATTAAAATCATGTTTGCATTAATACCCCCGAAAACATTTAAACCAGTGCATCCCTACCCCTATGACTAGCAAATTTCATATCTTCACTTTATTATTTGAGTTGATTTCAAGTTTTTTCAGGGTTTTATGATTTTCTATGAATGGGATTGGGACAATTTCTTGCTGTGTACGCCTAGAGCGTTACAATTGGTATGACAGCCTATCCATTTCGCTATAGTGGGGTGCGGCCCACACGAGGACGTGTGGCACATAAGGGGAGTGATTGTAACGTCTGGCCTGTTGAGGGGGAGGCCCAATAGTACCAAGAGGCCCATGGATTGGGTGAGGGTAAGGTGTTTAGACTATCACAATGGAAGGAGATAGTATGTACTTATATGTGAATACATCTCTTACACGCCAAGAGGCGTTTTGAAACCGTGAATCCATTTAGGGACAAAGCACTTGGGAAAAAAACCCTAGATTTATCAAAATACATATATATCTCATAAAACTGTAGTTTAAAATCATAAGAAAACTCCATTAATCTGATGTCAAATCAAAAGTATAGTTAAGCAGTACTAAATTAAAATCATAAAAAATAAGTGGATGAACCCTAGATCTAAATAAATAATGAAAAATTTCACGAAACCCTAACTTCTAAAACCCTAGATTCAAAAACATAAACTATGATTCTTAATCATATATTTATCAATGGAAGATACATTAAAACTAGGAGAGAAAACATATCAACACACCATGTTTCGGATCCCCTCGCTCAACCACCACAAGAAGAAATAAGAAGAAGGAGAGGGAATAGAGAGAGGCTTTTGGGTTTTAGGGTTTGGATGGGGAGAAAGAGAATTGAAAAGGTCACTTAAATTATCTCTAACGTGGGGGATAAGAAATCAATCAAATCTATAACGTACCTATCACATATTAACACATTTAGTTTTTCTAAAACTGAATTTTCAAAACAGAATTCGCTTCCACGTTGACAGCTCTCTTTTGGGCTATCAACAAATCGACTGCTCATATAAGAGCCATCACAAAACTCGATAGTTCACCCCTTAGGCCATCCATTTTCTCCTGCCCGACCTCTAACTCGGTTTGGCCTATAACTTAACTTATACGTATCGGATTGGCAATTCAAAAAATGCATTGGAAAGCTGACAGAACAATGATACTAATCATATCAAAATATAAGAATTTGGAAAACTAGGCACTCCACATGATTTAGTACAAATATGGCCTTAAATTCACGGTCGTTACACATCTTCAGCAACACCTTGCAATTCTCTTTTAAATTACATGACATAGCCATTGATCTCGTACACATGGAGAGACTCTTAATATCCATTGGTATCCTCTCTCTCACACACACATACACTCTCTCTCTCTCTATTTGCTATTCTTGTTGAAGGGTTTATGGTGTTCTTTTGATGATGGGATCCATTCAATCAACATTGTGTTTGCGATTTTTTTCTTTCTTTTGTAGATTGATTCAATCCAGGGATTATGGGATTATGTTGATCATAGGCTTTACTTAATCTATGGTTTACGGTAGTAGTTTTTTTTTTACTTTTAGTAATTGATTATGCTAATGTGTAGTTGAGTTACCTATTTAAATGTAGGTTTTTTCTCATATTTTTTTGTGGGTTTCATTCTTGGTGGAAGAATGCATTTTTTTAATTAAAAAAAAAATTGAGATATAGATAATCTAATAGTGGTTTTGTTTTGCTTTTTTGTTTGTGGTTGCTTTTCATGAAATTCATCAAGGGCCTACAAAGGGATGATACAATTCATATCCTTTCAGTATATCTCAGTCTATATGATTATGCATTTATGCTATGTTCTTTTTAATTAAAAATTTTTTAAATATGATGTGCTAGTATTAGTGTTGTTATTTGCAAGATGATATTTGACAAAGTAGAATTGCAAGCTCAATTTCATAATTGAAGGAAAGTTAACATAATCAGAGGGTGAAACTTGCATACCCACTGTAATGTTATATTTGATTTGAATTGTACAAACAATTGGACTAGGCAGAAGCTGATGAATTGGCCTATGCTGCGGGGGTATGAAGAGACAGGGGAATCACCAAGAGGCGTAGTTTTAATTTGGATTGTGATTTTTGAGTTTTTGTTAAGGAGTTTGTTTAAAATGTTTGATGTGAAGCTTTATAGATATACATAAAACATTTGTCGCATGAGCACATGTTGATTTATCAGCTAGGCAATTTTTTTTACTTTCACTAGATTAGAATTAAATTAAAATACCAAGAGTTTGCTTTTTAACACCTTGAGGTTTCTTGCAAACAAATGGGTATATTAAAAAAAAGATATATTTGAACGAGGTCAAATTGACTAGAAAAAATGGAGGTATGCAATAATATTCAATCAAATGAGAAGGACTATGGAACAAGTGATTAGGCTCTCAGCAGATGATGATTGTTTGTTCAAATACAGAGATGTTGATTCACCTATTACAGGACAATTACAGGACAAGGGATTAAACCCTCCACAACTGGTGGTGATTGTTATCATAGCAATTTGTGATCTAGGAAAAAGGGGGAATGCATTTCATATATTAAGGTTCCTAGACACAATATTGCTAGACCTGAAGCAACTGAGTCATCGAAGTAATTCCACTACTATAGGTAAATGGGTCCTGATAAGATATGCATAATGAGTTCTACTTATATTTCTAAATAAACATTAAGGAAACAATGATATAAAAATTCAATAATGATTTTTGGACCCCAATTGCTAGACCCCAACATAAGCCCATGTTTGAAATACCTATATTACCCCCCAACTAATATCACTGTTGTTGCATAACCGTCCCAATTAATTCTGAGTTAGTTACGATTTATTTTTTTGATTTATTTGATAACAGATCATTTTCCTTTAATGTAAGAGCGGTTACAATATATATTAATCTTTTTGTTCCTTTTTTTTATTAACCAATCCTATCTACCATTTTTGATCGGGTTTTTTTTAAGAATCACAAAATCAGCGACTTCAGTGTGTGTAACAACAAGATCAGATCATTGGCCCGAAGATCTCGTCAAGATCAATCATCAACAGCAATCGATTCATTCTTCAATGGCTATCAAATCGATATAAATCAGAGAAGAAAATAAAATATCTATCATTTTTTCCAATTGATCATATCTGAAATTGATACATTCAGATTAGGTTTTTCGCATCCCAAAAATTACAAGATTTTGCATTTTTTTTAGTTTTCAGATAGATCGGTGGATTTGAAAACAAACTTCGAATTTTATTTTTGTTTGGAGAAGAGAAGAATTTTGATTCATTTAATTTTATTTGTGACCAGTTTGTGATGTAACAATGACTATCCATTCAGGCTAATCTTTTTTCGATCTAAATATATTATGTTGATTTTGATTTTTCGTCATTCATTTGAATCATCATATACATGTATTGAATCTGAATTTTATTTTAAATTCAGATACATGCTTATATCTTGATTTACATGCATTGTTGTGTACCAAGTATGATCTGTACAATCGTTTATGATTGTGTGCTTGTATATAATTATGCATATTGTGTCATTCATCATATTTTTTTAGCTTTGTATCAACATTATTCGACTCATTCAGATTCAAGATTTTCAAATATAGTGCATATTCACTTATATGAAATGTGCATTTTATTTTTTAAGATACATATGTATCTTAAAAATTAAATCAAGAGTTTTTAAACAAATATAAGAGAAATCAAAACCATATATATCATCTATATTTCAGATACATATAAACAGGCTAATCTTTTTCGATCTGGAAATATTTTGTTGATTTTGATTTTTCGTCATTCCTTTAAATCATCATATACATGTATTAATCTGAATTTTATTTTAAATTCAAATACATGACTTGTATCTTGATTTACATGCACTGTTGTGTACCAAGTATGATATATACAATCGTTTATGATTGTGGGCTTGTATATAATTATGCATATTGTGTCATTCATCATATTTTTTAGCTTTGTATCAACATTATTCGACTCATTCAGATTCAAGATTTTCAAATATAGTGCATATTCACTTGTATGAAATGTGTATTTTGTTTATTAAGATACATGTGTATCTTAAAAAATAAATCAAGAGTTTCTAAACAAATATAAGAGAAATTAAAACCATATATACCATATATATTTCATATACATATAAACAGTCAAATTCCACATCAATAAATGCTACCAGATATTTGTTATTTCAGATACAATCAAATATTTAAACATGTTTTATACAACAATTTCATATACAATTGATTAAGATACATACAATGTTTATAAAAACATTAATCTATTTTCATCAAAGGATTTAAAAAAATAGTTGAGTATTCCAAAATATAAGATTGAAGTTTTTAATACACTAGGCCACTTCCTAATAGCATGTAATGTGACTAATGAAATCTCTATTGCTACATAATTGTGTCATATTCATATTTATTTTCATAACAGGTTTTCAAATACAGGTATAGTTGATTAAGAGACATGGATTGTTCTTCTATAATCTTTGTATATGTTACGTCAGAACCCTAAAATTCAAATTTTTTCAAAATATGTTACGTGGGGAGACAATTTAATGGTGCCACCTTTTGTGGGATTCAGTTGCAGATTTAATGAGGATGTTAGTTAGTTGGAGCTACTTTTTAAAATTATAAGAAGTGTAATCTTGTAATGATAATTTTGGTAGTTAGAAAAAGTCAAATGAAAAACCAATAGGAAAGTGCCACCTATTGGGGTTTTCAAATGGAGCTTAATTTCTAGGGCCCATGTAGCAGCACTGATAAAAATTAGATACCCGAGTATTTCCAACCATTGATGTTAGTAAGTGAAAAATTTCTTGGTGGGGATGGCGCTCAATATTATTTTTAGACTTTTGACTTCTTGAATTTTTCATTGAATTTTTTTTCCAACATATTGATCAACTTTTTTCCACTTTTCTCACATACAAGCTTCTTCCCCCTTCTTTTAAAGCTTTTAGCAATTTCATTATTTGAAATACTTTGAGTAGTAAAGGGTACAACTGGTTCACCTGGTGTGCTATTATTTCGAATACATCAGATGCATGTTATACAACCCCCTATTTTTGCATCTTCATCAACTTCCTTTATGATCTCTTTTGTTCGATATTTAAGGAGTTCAGTTGAATTCGGCAACTTCAATGCCATTTGAAGGACTCTATGGCACAATTTTGGAATCGTCTTCCTAATTGAGCTTGTTAAGTATAACTATCACATACCCACCAGATTTTGTATTTCTTATCTGAGATCAGATCCAATCAGGACTGGATCGGGTCAGTTCGATCAATATCAAAATGGACACCTCTTTAATTGAACTGCACAACATATAAATCGAACTGCACAATCAATTGTTGGGTATATATTTCACTCTCCTATTGGATAGTGATAATACTTAGAATTCATATTTTCTCCAATAGCTAATTAGATCCAATAAGAGAGGAAAATATATACTCAACAATTAGTTGTGCAGTTCAATTTACACGTCCTGTAATTCGATTAAAGGGGTGTCTGGTTTGGTACTGACCGGATCCAGTCCCTTCTTGTCTATCTCTTCAAAATATAATGTTGTGGAAGTTCTTTTATGTGTGTGTGATCTAGAACCTTTAGAACATGGCAACATTGAATTCCCATAACTACAAGTTATCATCTTCGAAGATGAATCAAATGAAATGGTTCTTTCATGACCACGAACTTGATACATAACCTTCTACTCTATTATATGTCCCACCTCGGCGTGGATATAAATCAAGCAAATAAGAGATTTTGCATATTCTTTTTAAAACAATTCAAGGACCTCAGGTGTGTATAACCTTGCAGCACATGACACCATCAATTGTCGTATGGAATATTAGGTATAGTGTTCGTCATTTTGAAATCAACACATAATTCTAATTCACGATGATCATCCACAACCCTCTTGAAATGTTGAAAAAACCATAATGGACCATGCTTGCAATTCAAATATCGTCTCAAAAGAGCATTGAAGTTTCACTATGCTATGTGCTTTTCATGCCTGCACAAAATGTTTCTCTACCATAAACAAGAGTCCATTTCTCTTTTTCAGCATATGTTTGTTGAAGCCATTTATCACCTTCAATATTGTAGTTTTCAAGCATTTTCTTCCGTGCATCAAGAAATTCATTTTCAACTCCCATCCAAAAATTCAATCATAGAAAGATTTTTTTAGACCATCAACAAAGTAGAGATACCCAAGATGTTTCGTAGCATTTTGCATTAAATGCCATATACAAAAAATGGTGATGAGTCTCTGGCATAACAACTGAAATTGCTTTCACCATTGCCGCAGTAAGAATAATTTTGGGACTTCTTCCCAACATCGCTTCAAGATATGTTTCAAATAACCAAATAAATGAGTTGGATTTCTCATTATAAAGTAAAGCACCACCAAAAATAATAGTTTATGATTATTAACTCCAACAAATAGGTAATTCTTGACATCATTTAATGTAAAACCAAGATTCTTTCTGTCTTCCACTTGTTGACTCATCAAATCGACGTCTTTGGTGTTACACCTAAGTTATTTATAACATCAACTTTGGATGGTTGAATTTTTTTTTTTTTGTGACCGTAAATTGTGCCACAACATCATCATGATTATGAGTTGGCTCAAATTTTATGATTTGACATATCCGACTAGACTGATCGGAAATGACCATGTGTGCCCCAAACCCTATCCTTGTATCCGGTTGTGGATTTTTTACTTTTTATTTGTCAATAGCCTTTGTGTCTTCCTTAGAACAACAAAATTTACGCATTCTTGTTATGTCATTACTCTTAGAAGCATCAATTCATCAAATACTAAATCTAACTAACCTTGCATGTGCATTATAAAAATCATATGCACCTTCTTCGCAATCAAATTGCATCCCTACATCAGGTACATGTTTATAACTGGATTCATTAAGATTGTTACAACCACTAATGAGAGGCTGGAGAGAACATCGATGAGTTTCACATCCATCATCATTTGGTTCCATATTGATTTGATCATAGTCCTTGTTATAAAAAAGTACATATTTCAATAACAAAATAGATATTTCAACAAAAACAGCAAAATCATAACACATTCAAGAAAAATTCACCAAGCTATTCATTTTTTTAAAACTAACCTAAATTATTAATCAAGATGCACATTATTCACTCACAAAACAATAATGATTAGTAGAAGTAGAGATGTATACAAAAATAAAACAAATTTTAACAAGGCGGAGGAGGCAGAGCCGGTGGCGGAGGTGCCCGAGGCGGAGGATGTTGCAGGGGTTTGCTTTATCATCATTTTTCTATAAGCCCCCGTTTGGATGCCGAATAACCCAGATAAGCAGTGGAATAAGTCGGAATAAGCTTATTAGGTTGTTTGACAACACAATATACCCAGGGATAAAATATGCCAGAATAAATTGGTATAAGTGGTATATGGATTCCAATCAACCCCTGGAATTAAACTTATCTTAGGTTATTCCACCCAAAAAATGTGGATCCATTGTCAAATCAACTGTCATCACCTCTTATAAATCACCTATCAAATCAACTATCATATTTTTTCACCTTTTATCAATCTTTATTCATATTTTACTAAAACAGCAAAACATTTATTTTTATGTTTACCAATGAGAATAATTCAAAACACAACCAAACACAAAATCAATTTATCATTATTTATAATCAATTATGCCGGAATAACTGTATACCCAATAATAAGTCTTATTCTATATTCAAACGGGGCTAAGAGTTTCAGGAGAGGAGTTTTTTTGTGATTGAAGTCCGTCTAAAAAGATAAAAATAAAAATGAAATTCAAATCCGATCCAAATTCATCTCAGATGTTAGTTTGGTAGGTTTTAAAGAAATACAATCTTCCACCAAGAATGAAACCCACAAAAAAATATGAGAAAAAAACCTACATCAATTACTAAAAATACAAAAATAATTATAATAATAACTACTACCATAAAACCCTAGATTAAGGGGCCGTTTGGTTACACCTTCGTTCAGCGCTTATTGGGCGTAAAACTGAAAATAAGAGCTTATGCAACTACATCACCGTTTGGTAGACAACATATAAGTGATGAAAAAACACCTCCTTCAGTGAAAAAATGGAACAAAATTTCAGTTGCCGATACATCACTTTTTGTTCAACAATCGCATACCGAGTATTGGTTGTCGACGTGAAAAGACCATGCTACCCCTGCACAAATCAACTATTGACATAGGGTATTTAAACCCCTTTTTCGAGTGGCTGTCTCTCTCCTCACCTCTCTCTGCGCCGAACAAAAAAGGGGGAGCTCTCTCTGCGCTGTTTGAGAGGTGAAAAACTGTACACACCGGATCTGCCAGCCCCGTCACGGCACACCTGATCCCGTCAATCGAAATAAAAAAGAAACAAGGCTGAGGAGCAAACATCCTCTCCTTCACCATCTACTCATGCGCGAGACCCTGGCTCCTGTCCCCGTCACGTTCGCCTTCTGACCGTCCGAACTTTTGCCGCCTCTTCGGATCTCCTCGCTGGCCAACGTTCTAAGTAAAAACCTTCCACATTCATGTTGTGTTTGCATATATATTCAGATCTGTCTTTGAGGTGCTGTTTAGGGGTTGGTCATGTTTTTTGTTATTTGTAATTAGATATTGGAATCCATTATTATATATTGGTTTTGGATGCTAAGATTGATGTTTATTTATCCAAGCTCTTTCACTTGTAAATTTCTTGAGATGATTTATGATGAAGAACATCAGTAGATATGCATTCCTCTTTGGTCCACTTCAATAGGGATAAGAATAAAGGTTGGCTATGCTTTGCTTTGTATGTGTTTGTACAGATCTGAGCAATAAATTCATAGAAATGTCAAAACCAGAACAAATTCATGTATAAAACATGTTTGCAAGGCATTGAAAAAGAAAAGAATTAACAAGTGTGATGAACGGATCAGTGGTTTTGAATTAGATAGAGATTAGTGTTGCTTGATACAGTTTCATGTATTTTATTCAGACAATCCTGGACCTCAGTAGATCCAATCAATCCCCAAAATAACATGTCATCTCATATGTTTTCAATTTGTGACATTGCATCCATCAATGATAGGACTATAAAATAAACCTATGCAAAAAAAATATAACCACATTCAGTGGCTTTTCATAAATCTGGGCAAAAAAATGATAGGACTATAAAAACTATTTGATCCAAAAATATGTTGGTTATAGTCTCAATTTTATTAGACATAGAAAATTTGAATTTTAATAGTTACACATAATGGGGGGATGTATTTTATATGCTTCCTCCTTGTGAGTCTCTCTACACTTCCCTTCTTTATCCCCAAGAGAGCTGCAGCTTCAGTGACAGGTCAGTGTTCTGTGAGTATTTTTGGGATTTTTTGGATTGAAATGGGTTCAAGTGTGTGTTTTTAATGGGTTTGGTGAATTGGGTCTCATGGTAGGTTTTACTTCTTTTAAATCTTTAGTGGAAGTTTGGTTTTTGGGGTGTGATTATTGTAGTTTGATTTGTTTGACATGGGCGTTCTTCATTTGTAGTCAGCCTTCACAAACACACACACACAGATATATGAATTTCATCCTAAGCAAAACAGACTGAACTGTGGTTCTTGTATTTGTCAATGTGTGTTAATTGCTTCTGTTTGGACATTCACTGTTGTATCTGTATATTGCTTTGATTGCTCTGCTATGTGTGTATATATAAAAAAAAGCCTTTTGTAACTCCGCCTTTGGATTTTCCATTGCCGGTCCCAAGCTGGAATAGAAGGAGGAGGGGAAAAGTGTGTAAATAATTATGTATTTACCTTAATGTACACTTTGTAATAATAATATTATTGAATGTGGTTATTTAAAATGTTTATCTTCTCTCTCTAGATAATTGACACAATGGTTTCTGTCTTTATGATTCCATGTTGCATTCCATTTTTTTCTATCTAAATGACTTGTCATGTATTTTACAAAATTAGCGGTTGGTTTTTGTGAGTGTTGATGTGGTTATTATGATGAAGTAAAGTTTGTTGTTTGAATTTGTTGGAAAGTTCTTACAAAATTTGTTGGAGAGATACATGAAAGTTTATAATTATCAGAGATCGCGACAGATTTAACACAAAATAATTTATTTTTACGTATGGGTATCCACGAAAATATTTCGTTGTTCTATATAGGGCATTAGTGGTTGATGTATTTAATAGAAAAAAACAATAATCTTTAATATCATGCTTTCATGTTTTTAACCAAACATCAAAATAATATTCAGCACTTATAAAATAGACTGAAATACCCTTCCAATAATCACATAAGTCAACTGGTTAACCAAACACACTTATTTAAAATACTGCTTAATATTTTTCATTGAACCAAACGTTTTTTTTTCCTAAACTCTTAAAGATTATCATCCTTTCTCTTTCTGCACTTAACAATAAGCAATTAAAATCCGCTTTCCGCTGTTGCCAAACAACACCTAAGTAAAGCCTATAATCAACGCAATCCCATAATCGCTGGATTGAATCAAGCCTATGAAAATAATAAATAGACCATAGACTATATTGATTGAAAGAATCCCATCATCAAAAGAACACCATAAACCCTTCAACAAGAACAACAAAGAGAGAGAGAGAGGAGGGGGGGGATACCAATGGATATGAAGAGAGTCTCTCGATGTGTACGAGATCAATGACTACGTCGTGGAGATCGAAGGAGCATTGCAAGGTGTTGCCAAAGAAGATCAGGCAAGAGTTGGGGCTTAGCAATCGCAGAAGTTTTGGAGAGGAGAAGATTGGGTGGGTCTACATCTTGGGGAAAATTTGAGAGAGAAAACAAGGGGTCAAATTTCAGTTAAAATAGGATTTGGATGTATTGGGAACACAAGGTGTATTTTTTGAGAAGACAAAATAAACTTCTCACATTTTTTTTTTTTTTTTTTACAGGAGAAACGCCCATAGAGTGAGCATATATTAACTAACAAAAAAGTAGAACCTCCACGTATTCACATAAGAGACCAAGGATCAGTGATTTATACAAAAATACAAAGTATGCTTTACTGGTTGAAGTAAACACCAGATAAGATAAGATTAAGATCATGTCTGAGACCATCCGTTAACACTTCACTTTGCGTATGACGAGAATGCCACGCCAACAAGTCTGGACCTACCACCCATTCCCGAGGGATCTGAATATATTCGACATGGGCTAACTTTTGACTATTTTGTCAGATACTAACCTGAATATATTCTCACATTTCTTTTGTTAACATCATGTGATCTCACGTGAGACCTGACCCACGCGTCCAGAATATCTAGGAGGGATCTGGTCCATATGGCATTGGAAGGCTTTATTTGTAAATGTTCAATGAAAATTTACTTAATCGAATAGTTTTTTGAAAAAATGTCCATACCCAAGTGTAGAGAGAATATTGTTCTACTGTTCTCATCATATTATTTCACAATATGTATTATTTAAAAATATATATATGCATTTAATTCATTCAAAAATATACTTTTATATGTGAAAGTTTATACTTCATTATACAATTGCAATTTAAAATGTAGTACAAGCTCTAATGAATTAAACAAGACAATAGTATGGTTCACACACTGCATTAGGCAGGCGACTTGGTGCCTATAGGAATGACTGCAAAAATACTTGAGCGTGATAGCACCATTCTTACATTCATCACACATGCTATGATGCTACTGGGAAAATTCTCCACATGTGATCCGCAGTCTGCACAACAATTTGACAATCACATCTATTTAAGAAATCTTTCAAGATATATACACATACAGAAAAACAATGGATGAGATCCACTCAATGCCGGGTCCTATCAGTACTTGTCACTCCTCACTGAAGGGTTGACAAGTGTCCACTTAAATATTTTAAATATGAAATTTAGGAGTGATTTTAGATACTTGCAGACCTCATTGGAAACTATAATGATCCTGCTACTATGAAAAAAAAATATGACAATACTGAAGGGATTCAGCCCAGAATCCCGTAGGCTAACAAACAACATTCAATTCACGATCCAAAGGTTTTTCGGGCTCTCTGTATAAGATCATGTAGAATCATTTACAGTTCTCAAATGTTTGAAGTACACATTTTTCACGCACCCACCCACCCACAATGGATTGAATGCACTTTATTTCAATAAAAAAAATCATATTCATCGTTTTACGAATTACTGCATTAGAAAAAAGTGTGACTGCAAATAGAACTGTGCATAATTGTGCCGTTCTACGCTATACAGCTAATTAGTAATAAATAAATAAATAAACCTTGTATACACACCACAAAAAAGAAAACTCGTACCTTTTTTGCATCACATCATCTATACATTACCCTTAACCTTCTGTTCAAATGGAAATCAATCCTCCCCGGGAGAGAGTACAGGTGCCTACTCAAGATATTGCAAAAAGCGAAGGGTGAATGCAGTCATGCTTGAATCATCTGCAAGCATTCAAAAAGAAGAAGAGGTTAATTCAAGATGCCAAAGGTAAAGAGAATCATCACTTAATACTCAGATTTTTCAAGACGTTTATAAAGGTAAATGTGTATTTTCTTGTTACAGAACACGTATTTAGTTGCTTTCATGCCAATTAAAAGAGTTAAACTACTGGTATTTGACAGATATAAGGGTGATTCATTTAGCAAATTCAATACCTCGCTGTGATCAAAATAAAACATATAAGCAGAAAAATAATGTGGGGGGTGTGAGAAGTCACAAGATGTATCCATCCATAATGACCTAAAAAAATGCCTGAAGCAGGTCTTCATTCAAAAAGATGCATACAAGTACTTTCCTTGCCTGGCAAAGCAACAGAAAATCAGGAACACTACAAATGTGAATAATTTCTTTGATAGGGGCAGTCTATCGTGTAGCCTCCACATGCTTTAATTTTTTGTAAGTATAAAATTTATGTATTGAAAAAAAAATATATGTATGGAAAATGTTTAGCAGAGTCCTGCATGGAGCCTCACGTGAGTTCTCACATGTTTTTTTTTTTACTGTATGTACTTCATCTAACAAAACATAGATTTTCATGAAAATGAAGTCCAATGAATTGTATGAACCAACTTATAGATAAGTGCAAAAGTACATGCTTCGTTTAGTGAGGTATATACCTCCATGGAAATATATGAGAATGCATGGGGACTATAAATGGAACTGTGTGTAATAACTCCCATCAAGCGATGAATTGTATATATCCCTATGCAAAAAAATTAAAAATAAAAAGCATATTCTTCATCTAATGAAGCAGATATCTTGTTAATAGAATAGAACTGCAATCAAAGTAGACAAATGCCAGGCAAATCCAATTATAGAAAAAGAATTATAAAAAAATTACCGGATTGGATGTCATTCTGCTTTTCAGCGTTGACCTTGCTGCAGCAGCGAAAGCATGTGCTGCTTCTGCATCAGCTTCAGCGGCCTCTGCCTCTCTCGCTGCAGCTTCAGCTTCTTCCATGGCCGCCTCTGCCTCTGCCATTGCTTGTGATGCAGCAGCATCAGCTTCCTGCGCACTCATGTTTCTCATCCTTAACAGCTCAGCATCAATTTGAGCCTTTGTTAAGCCTTTTATTTGTTCCTTTTCTACTCGAGAATTCTCCTTCTGGGGCTTTATTTCCCGCAGTTTTTCCTCATATTTCCTTCCCTCCAAACGTGAAAACCCGGGGCTTCTGGCTTCCGCCAATACTGGGGCAATCCTGTATCTACGATTCACCTGGAAATTAAAATACAATGCACACATTACCATATAAACATTGGAAATGGAAACGCCATCCACTACATGTTCGATGAGAATTGAAATTATATAGGATTAGCATTTTGAGAGGTTTAATGGCCATTCAGGTTAACAGGATTCGATTCTCGAGAGCGACCACTTTGCGTAAAAAAATGGCAAAGGTTAGTATGATAGTATCATATGTTGTATCCATCTCTTCCTTTCCAGCATCTTGCTACATGTGAGACCACTTGGGCTGAACCTTTTTCATAAGCATTCTGAGAGGCATCCTTGAAAAGGTTTACTAATATAGTAATTTGCACACAATTGTGACAGATTTTTAAATGTTCACATCATATCAACCTACTTTTAATCTGTTCCGGTCCAACGAGAGAGATGGGTTGATAAACGACCAGTCGAGATTTGGATATGTTGAGAGCCCTTTCTCCATTTCAAATGTCTAAACATTGTCTCAAGATCCCACTTAGTTTACCCTTTGTCTGCACTTAAATCTACTTCCTCTTTTAGATGTTGAAAATTCCATTGATCACCAAGAAACTTATTACTAAAATTGCTCAATAAATCTCCATCAAAAAAGAAAAATTTATCTCAATAACACAGCAGTTTGACAATTTATCAACTCCTCTTCATCAGTAAAGAAGGACAGTATCAATTAAGTTGATTTGCAAACTTGCAATTGCAGATGCACATTGTAAGACAAGTAACAATAAAAGTGTTTTAAACAGCCACGCTTCCTGCCTTGTGCAACTCATATTGCATGCAGTCTGCTGGAATAGATTCTTTTTATTCATTCATTTAGCAAGACATTAAGTATATACAGAAAAACTAGCATAAGAAAACATCACATTGTTAGACAAAAAGAATGTCTGAATCAACCCTCGGCTTCCTCATAGTCTAAACTTCACTTGCTTTTATAGTAAATAAAAATGTAAAAATGTCGAATACATAAAGGCTCTTCTAAAATATTCACAAATGTTATTTAAAGAGAGGGTGTGACAGAAAATGTGTGTTGATAATGTTCCCAAGTAATTAACCTCGCATATGATTATTCACATGCTAAACATTGAAAAATTTTAATACCTTGATCAATCTCCCACTTGCTGTCAAAGCTCTCAATTTCAATTGAAGTAACTCTTTGAAATTTGGTGGGGCCCAATATTGATCCTACATCAAGACACCACAGACATGCAAGAAGAACTACATTCAATTGACATATAAGAACAGACCACACTTCAATAGATAAGAAAAGATAGATGTCCTAAATGAATAATGCATATTCCATTAACCATGTAAAGTTCTTCAGTTCAGTATGCCCAAGAAAAACCTTGTCGTTCGTAGTTGATTATAAAGGTACACATCATTACTAATTGTCTTTGTTTGACTGAATTAGCTGGCAAGGGAATTTATGTCCATATTTCATAATACGGTACCTCTACCACAAGAAAATTGTCAAGTACTTTTGAACACCGGGAAAGTCGGCTAACACCCCCCTCTCAGTAAAAGGATGACCAAGGATCAAATCCGAGGGCACCAATTGTTAGATATTCAATAGAACATATTTTCATGTGTTTTTAAGAGTTGTTTTGAAACATTTCCCTATGTAATTATTCATTTATACATGCATATTAGGGAAGTTTCTATTCTTTATATTCAAAGCATATTTTGCACAAATTGACAATATTTATACAATTAATATGCATTATCATATTTTTCATATGGAACCATATTTTAAAATTCAAAAATCTAAATTAGCCAGTATTTAAATTTTTCAGGATCTAAATTTGACAGGTTATAAATTGGAAAAGGAATTAGCATTCAAAGATTCATCAAAACTTATAAATGTGATTCAACAAATCAATAAAATCTTCAATCAAATCAGCTTTGACATCTCCAACAAATCAACAAGATCTCAACAGATTTTGCAATTATATCTCCAACATATTTTGCAAATCAGCATTAACAACTCAAGCAAATCAGCATTTACAACTAATTCAACCCTCAAAACCCCTATAAAAAGGGCACTGCAGAGAGAGAGGGAGGCATCTCTTCATTCAGCCAAGAAGGAATTTATTTTCAGTTTTTGTTCTTTCTTTTATGTTTTGAGTTTTTGTTTTTAGTTTTTGTTTTTGTTTTTAGTTTCTTTGATATTATAGATATAGATTTTTTTGTGTTTTCAATAAAATTATCTTTTGATTTTATTTTCATGGAATTTTATTTTTATTCTAGAATTTCACCAACCATGGTAAGCTAGAAAATTCTTCCATCAAGGAGAGGAATCCACCCCATGCATTTAAGTGATTGATTCTTTTATTTGTGCATTGATGTTTTCCAATTTGTTCTTCATGTTTATATAGTTTCTTCAATTCAGATTTCTTTTGATTATAGGTATTTTTAGATCTTCCGTCATTCTACTTAGATGACAATGGTTGATGCTTTATAAACCCTATTTTTAAATCGAGTAGAAGTAAACTGCTTTTAAAATATTTTGTTTTCATTAAATGCAAAAGAAAGAATCATCACGATACACGTGGGGTGGATTTCCAATCCTTGATGGTCTTTTTTATACATTGACTTCAACTTTAGTTTTTAAAATAGTTTTTCTTAAATCAATCATTGATAATTTGTTTTTAAACATTTTTGTCAAAAATTGATAATCTTTTACTTTTATTCATTTGCTTCAAAAGCCTCCTTATGGGATCGACCTCTTACTACCACTTTCTACCAAGAGTAGGTAAAGTTATATTTTGTTGGCGAAGATGAGATTTTAACGACAACCAAAGCCACCAACAAATTGGCCAATCTTCAAAAAAATTAAAAAAAGTACTTTTGAACACCGGAAATAAAAGATCAGACAGAGAAAGGGAACAGTATTCTCAGCTGCAATGCTCCTATAAGTAATTTTGTGGGAGAAATTCTGATCAAGTAGAATAGTTTGACACTCCCAATGAAATGGTCAGTTGAGGCATTGCTGATTTCTTTAATGAAATTGGGAACACGGACACCATCATTCCTCAAAAATAAGCATTGCTGATAGAAATTATTACTTTTTGTTTGGCTTTTATTTTTCTTGGAGGTAAGGCCTTTCTTCCCCATCCATGTTTAGAGTTCGCCACTGTTAATAATTACAGGTGGTTTGCTCCCTCTTTCACTAATAAATGGCATTTGAAGCACAACAAGGAAACAATCTGACCCTCCATTTGTATTCCATCTCTTCTTTTTGAGGAAAGGTGTGATATCTCTACAATCTATTGAGTAAAAACCAAAGTAAATGTGAACAGACATTTTCTATTTCATAATAATAATAATTTAATTTACAACTTCAAAAAACTACTCATAAAAGAGCATTTAACTATGAATGTCAAATAATGGGGGCAGACCAAAAAAATACCCTCATATTTCCACTCTAAAACCCCCTGTTGCCCATTCCAACCTAATCTGAAAGGAATTGATTATGTTTTCAGATCCCCTTTCATTCCTCTCCAGGTCATATCAACATATAAGTTTCTGAGGAACCCCTCCAAGTTTCAGATGGATCCCTCTATCTGCCCCCAAGAAATTTATCCATCTTTCTCATCTTGACTAAAGGAATACACTTTCTATACATCTCCAACAATCTTGGCCAACTTGCACACACAGTCCAAACTTTACTGATGCCTCTTTCTGAAACCTTAGGACCATCTTGATGAACAGGTGTTTTACACTACCCCTGTAATAAACAACTTGCTAGGCAACATCCTCTTTTTTAAGGAAACAGAACTTGGTCAAAGATCCCTAAGAAGGACAGTCCACATGAGGGCGCATGGTCTTTGAGCAGGATGCCTTTAGTATTATACATTTTCTCCCGCTCCAATCTCAGTCTATCTGCTATAATCTCACAGAAATAGGCAATGCTAACAAGAATCCCGGACAAATTTTACTATGCTTTTTTGAGGAAACACTGGTAATCTATTTACCTCTCTTGTTTTCCAACTCTTCTAAATTTTGTTAAGAGGAAATGCAGGCAAGTAAAGTCAAAAACTCACAGAACAATGCAAATAGAAGATGGAAAATCATTAAAATAATAGTAATGGTTGTTGTAAAATTAGCAGACATGTTTGGACCTATGTAACAAAAATAAACTGGGGTCAGTGTGCCTAGGCATTTTGTAAAAGGGACGTGGTTGGGAACATTTTCGCCCCCCCCCCCCCTCTTCTTTTTCTTGCTCTTATATTTGTTGTCTCGATTTTATTAATGGAATCGGTGGACACCACCCCTACTTCAACACACGCATGCACGTGCAAAAAAAAAAAAAAATTTAGTCACAGCATAGAGCAAGAGCAGGCAAAAAGTTCCAGTTGTCCAGCATAGGAACCACAAATGGCACAAATCACACAATTGATCTAAGGATCTGAGGACCCCTCACATTCAAAACCAAAGGGTCACCCTCGCCCACTTAAGCAAGCCTTGGAACATAACAAATAGAATATCAGTTGAACAAACATTCAGAAATGATTATAGCCAAAATCTCACATACCAAAAGAGAAGGTTCAGAATGTTAGTTTGATAAAATTATGCTAACCATAACACCAGCACATTTAGTGTACTTATTCCAAACTGAGTACTAAAGTAACGAATTCTATTAATAACTCACAGTTGGTACAAGGAAAGCAGCAGAAATACCTCTATATAAAGGCCAATGGTTGTCTTGTTAGACCCACTAGGTTCCTTCAAAGTGGCTATTGCTTCCAGTATGAGATTATCTAACCTACAAAAACATACAAAAATAGAGATTCTGAGTACATATTTAGTAAGAAAAGGGTCCCAAAGCATTTTGAATATCCCTGCAGGAAGTCACATAGGACAAATGTAATAGATAATGGAACAGTTATGATGTTGTCAAATAATGATTCCAGCAAAAAGAAAAATAGAGAATTAGACTACACAGTTTAGCTAACTTGCACTACAAAACTTGAAATTCACACAGGATCCACCATGATGTTATTTTTTTGAAGTCAGAGAATTATTCAAGATTGTGACCTTTTCTTTGACATAATGATAAAAGAAACATTTCAATTAATTCTGGATTTCATAGAGAATAGTATCTTCATCCATTAATACAAGCCTTGGATTGTTTACATTGGACCATTTAATCAAAATTATTTTCTGACAACAATTATATATCAGGTAAATTATGTAATCTAACTCAAAAGTAGAACAACTAGAAATTTAATGTGATCAAATCTAGCACACAATTCCATTTCAATGTAGTCTCCGGTACATGCATCTTTCACGGTATGCAACTTTTAGAAACTCAGCAATCAGCATAACTCCGTGAAATTGGATCATGTAAATAAGTTCTCATGACCAAGAGCTGAGGAACATGATAAGCTACTAGACAAGCACCAACCAACGGGTAAACATTTTTGACAAGTTTTTTGAACCAAACTGCATTAATAATGGTGCACAGTCCCATTTAACACCTTTCATCAAATTACCCATCTCCATAGTGCCAAAAACCAAGAGCCACTTTTGGTAATGTATCATTCATTTCTTACTAGATATATTACATGCAAGTATGTTACAGACTAGTGTGACAGACCTCATCCATGACTAATTTATCTACATGATGTGTCCCTATGTGAAGTCAACTGCCGAAAGCAAAACAATTCAGATACACCAATCAGAATTAAAATTTATTTTTTGCAATCATTTGTCACTGCTGTTGTCTGGTCCATTTGGTAAACTCGAAACCAAATTCTGTTCAAGGGGGGAACCCCTTACGCGGAAAACATACAGGACTCGACAGTCTGTAGCATTCAAGATTGCGGGAGATTTTGTGCGAGGGCCAGTGCCATGGTGTACTCAGAGGGTCATCTGTTGATTCAGGAATAGTTCCCTCATGGTGATCAGATGGACCCTTCAATAGAATCCTCTACCGAGCTTTGCGAAAGTCAACTAACTCCCCCCTCTCCGTAAAGGAGGTCAAGGGATCAAATCCTGGGGAACCATTCTTCCAAAAAAAAAAATTTCTCTACCAGAGTTTTTTTCTAGGCTCTTTTTGTTTTTTGCTTCCTATGAAGTATCTGCTTTGGGCAAACTCTTATTTTAATAAAATGCGGGTTTATGCCTACTGTTTCTTCGAAAAAAAAAAATGCTTCACATCAAAATCAACGGCCCACTGCAATTTAAAAATTGTAAATCACACCTGACAAGAGACCTGACATCAGCTAATGCAAATGCAACTAACCTTGATATAGAATTTTTTGGGGAAGCAGCAACCTGCAATATCTCAGGTGGGGTCACAATTGGCTTAATGTCACCATCTCATCATCTACATCATCCACTACATTGCTGAGAGCCAGTGAGTTGTCATCATGCCTGGGGACATGATGACTCTTTTTCAAGGCTACTTTAGTCCTCTCTCTTGAGCCATAACCATTTTCTGTCACGCTCATGTTTCGCCATTTATCCTGTCCAAATGTGAAAAAAATCTCACTTCACATGCATTCAGGACCTTCTACATTGATCATATATTGCATTTCTTCATCTAAAAACATATAAATTAGAAGAAAAGCACTGAATCATCAAGATTTTATGCCATTCCTATACATTCAGTAGAAAGTAGTATAGATACCTTGAGATCAACATTCGAACGCAAACATAATATGAAGCTGAATTCTGGATCTTTCAGTATAGTTCTCCATTTCCCTGCTCCATGCTTGATTACTCCAGCCTTAAGGGCAGACTCTTCTTCTGATGTCCACTTCTGCTTGGGAACACCCATTGAAAAAGTACCCAAACCTCTTCTATGACAATCTTAAGGTAAAAACCTATAAACCTATATCAGCACGTGTATTCCACAAAAGAGAGAGAATCAGATAACAAACCACGACAAGAGGAATTTGGAAAGACTTAACACTATATTACCATGCTGAAGCTTTAATTAGAACATCAGGTTAAAAAGATGGATAAAGAACAAACTTTCCAATCACCGCCATCTCAGTCCACAAATTTACTTCTCTTAAAAAGCTATAACACAATCCTAAAAAATTGCTTCTACAAAGACAGAGACCATGAAATCTTTTCAAAACTGATTAATTCACTGGTCAATACATGTTTAAAAAAAATTAACCATGCAGAAAACATAAAGAACAAGGAAAAGTACAATGAAATCAAAATTCAAACAATAAATTATTTCCCCTGTTTGGTAGCGGAATAGGTGGGGAATAGGTGTGAATAAGTCCAAAAAATGAGTTATTCCATCCTATCAATTCCACCAGTATAAATGTCTCACATATCCAATTATTTGTCATCACTTCTTATAAATCAAGGAACCAACATGTCAAATAATTCATTTTATCCAACTTATCCAATAAAAACTCCATTATTATGTATCCCAATGACAACAACTAAATAAACAGCCAAACAAAAAATGTCTTATTCTTTATCTATGTTAGAATAGTTATTTATACCCAAATAGCTTATGTCTCTATCCAAGCGGGGGCTTAGAGAGACGTCTAAATTAGCCCACCCACCCACCCACACCCTAAAAAAAGTACAAAGCTTCAATACGTACCATAATTATCTTAAAATATGATGAGGATAAGCTGAAATATGAAATAACTCAGACAAATGGAAAAAAAACTACAATGAACCTACAGAATTATCCAAATACGAACCAACAAAGGAATGCCTAGTTAGAGGGGCCATTACTTGGAACACTGGAAAAGCGCTCTTGGTTTAGAATCCTGAGAGAGGTTACTTTGTACAAAGAAAAAATGACAGAAATTTTTTTTCCTTTTGGACAGAAGGATAGAAACTATCATTAAATGAAGTCCCTTGAACAAAAGGGGAAAGGGATCGCCTCAACCAAATAAAAGGAAAAAAAACAACATAAAACACAAAGAACATTATAAAAGCAACGCCTAAAGGAAATGATTCCTTCAAGCCAAACATCACCAAATTTAGATCCATTTCCAATTCCCCCCCCCCCCCCCCCCCCCCCAATAATGGTATCTGCCGGATCAACACCTATAAGAATATTAACCAAATGCGAAGCAAAGACGTGATTGCCAACTAGATGTTCTGAATAAAGAGAGAGTGTGAACAAAACCAAGCCATGTGTTCAAGTCCTAAGAGGCTAAGAGTGGCCACTTTGTTTAAAAAAATAAACCATCAAATGTAAGGATCATACCATGTGTTCAATGCTCTCCCCTCCCTGTAACCCACTATTTGCGGGACCGCTATGGGTGATGATGTTTTTATGACCAACAACAATACAATGCCTGATCAGATGATAAAACCCTAATTATCTCCAACTTCTACCTCAATGAACCAGAATGATCAATTGAAACCCCTGACTTCGGTTACGAAGCGATTCAAGCACTCTATCATCAAAATCCCGAAAAAAAAACCTAGATTTCCACATAAACAGCATAAATCAACAGAAAAAAACACCGATCTCAGTCAAATCAAAATCAGAAAAAACAAAACATCAACCAGATCACGAAAGGATGGACCGAAAGAAAAATCGATCAAATCAAACAACAAATGAAAAAAATAAAAAAATAATAACCTCCCGTTGTTTGCATGGGCGATTTCGGAATTCTCCCAATTCTTTTTTTTTTTTTTGAAGAAGCGATCTCTAGGGTTAGTTAGGGTTAGGGTTTCCAGAGATATCCGGGCGGGAGAGAGATGATGTCGGGTTGGGATTTCGGATTGTTTTGGGGGTGCCTCTATTTGCACCCCTCAAAATGGGGTGCACACCCCTTTTTTTATACACCCAACAAAAAAAAATGAAACCCTTTAAACACCCTTTTTTTAATCTCGCGATACAATCACTGTCAACATAAATACCAAATATCAACACTGATAGTGTCGTGAATGATCCAGTGTAGCATAGTTTTCTGAACCCCGCGACACAATAACTGTCGACATAAATACCAAATGTCGACACTAATAGTGTCGCGAATGATTAAATGCTACGAATTTAGTTTTTTAACCCTGCGACACAATCACTGTCGACATAAATACCAAACGTCGACACTGATAATGTCGCGAATGATCCAAATGGGGTGTGCACATGATCCGATTATAAACGGATCTTTTATGCATTACCCGTTTATGAGGGGTGTGCACCCCATTTTGAGTGGTGCAAATAGAGACACCCTTGTTTTGGACCGTTAGATTGTTGATCCGCTGATTTTTTTTATTTTTTGAATCGTATAATGTTCGGGCAAGGTCGGAAGCAAAGACCATGGGGGACCCAATGCAGCAAATCTAAAATGTTTTTCATTTCAAAAAAAAATAAAAAAATAATATATATATATAATGTTTTCATTCGCCATAAATGTTTTCGTAATTTTTTTTATGATAAATATCATTTAATGATATATGTATTTTAATAAAAATGTATATCATTATATTTCGAGTTGAATTAATCCATTTTTAGTAAATATAAAAAAATTTAATGAAGTCTAATAATGTATATGTTTTACTAGATATCTAACGAGGTATATAGAACATTACTTTAGACTGTAAAAAAAACGAGTGTAATAGTGTCCATCTTAAAGGTGCCTTTGTCCTTTGGGACATCCGATAAATCTTAATAGGTACCTTTAATTGCATCCCTTATTTTTCAGTGCACACTCTTATTTTTGCACACCCAACATAAATTTATCATATTTTTTAAACACCTCTCATATTTAGAGAAGAATTTTGGTTTTCTGTACACATCTAATTTGAAAACATAAGAAATTCTAGCTTTTTTTTACCACTCCCTCTCATCATCGACACTAACCATCCCGTCCTCTCCCTCACTATCAACATGATATCCGTTCGGTGCTCTCCCTCTCCATCAACACGTGTCGTCCCATGATCTCCCTCACCGTCGACTATCAAGTCATCTCTCTCTATCCATCAACATCTCGTCACGATCATTCTCTCTTTCGCGACATTCTCTTGTCTTGTCATTGGCGCTTTAGTGTTTCTAAGTTTGAATGTTTGAGTGCTCAATGTTCGAATGAATGCTGTTTTAAGTGTTTCAATGTTTGAATATTAAAATCGGCTTAAATGTTTGAATGTTTGAATGTTTAAATATATGAATGGGTTATTGTTTGATTTTTTAATGTTTGAAGCACTAATAAAATTAAAGAACAAGCTCATGTTTCTATTAAGAGCATTGTCATTGTCAAGCTATATCACCTCCGTCAACACTATTTTTTTGTTGACGGTCTCAGAAAATTGAATTGAAAAATCAGACAATCGTTGTTGACACTACAACTGTCAAGATATGTTTAATATGTCGACAATTTTTCTGTCGATACACCAAAAAATATGTTTGAACATACTGGTTGATCCGCCAACCGACCATGTGTCAAGGTATGCGATGCCACTCGACATCGCATATGTCGATGAAGGTACATAGCCTCTGGTTTCCCTTTTTAAATGTCAACAACATACATGTCGACATCCATGTCATTTGCCGACAGGTGTACCATCGAATGGAGTCCAAAAAATTATGTATACCATTATGTTTACCCTCGACACAAACTCTGTCAAGCGTAACATAATTGTTCGACTATTATTTTGTCGACTTGATATCTGAAACTCTGATTCATTAATTGTCAACATCGACACCAAAATAGTCAGATAGAATAAATTGTGTGCGTCTCCACACCACCACGTTGCCGACCACCGCTCTTCCTCCACTCCTTCAGACGACCACCCTCCTCCTCCTCTACGCCTTCACTCTTACGCATGTGAAGGAAGGGAATTTAAAGGTTGTTGGAGTGGGTGTGCAAGTGAAAAAAGTTATTTTGTGTAAGAGGATAGTGGGTGTTCAAATAAGAGGGTGTGCACCATACCCACTTTTAAATGGATCTTTTCATTCAAAATTCATTTAATAGGTGTGTGCATTGGAAAATAAGGGGTGCAATTAGAGGCACTCAATCTGAACCCAACCTGATTAAGCTGGATCGGTTCGGGCGATGACCCAAATCCTCTTCATATCTCTCTCCAATAAGATCCAACAAAAAATAATTTAAATATTCAAAATACATTTAACTCAGTTTTAAATATATACTTATAATCATGTCCTCTAAAAAATCTCATTGATAATATCGCTTGCAATCTCATATACATAGATAATTGTCCAATAAGGTATATATCTCATTAATTAAAAAATTTATATTTTTTTTTATAAATGAGTATTCATTGTATATGTACTTTATTTTCTAAAAAAAATATACACTTCATTAGATTATATATACTTTTAAAAAAAATCAAAACTAATATTGATTGCACAAACTATCCAACATTTTGCTTAGAGCTAAGCTCAATTCGTTTTCCAATCTCAAATGTTATCCTATATACCATGTTAACTTCTTTCATTCACTGAATTGATGTAAATATCTCATTGTAATTTTTTTTACATTTTTAAAAAATAATATCATTCAATTCAATGCAGTATAATTTTTTTACTTATATAAAAAAAATCTCATCTAGGTATATGATTTTTAAAAAATAAAAATACATATCGTCTGTATCATGGACTATAAAATGAATTTGGGTGTAACAATTTTCTGTTGCTTATCTTGTTTACAATCTATTCCTCTAACAAGCCCACGAACCAAATGGTGTGAACCCTATCCCATATCAGACAAACCCAACCACATCCTGCCAAGTCAGCTTAGCAGAATCCATATGTGCCTTTTGATACCACAAACCATATACTGTGTGGGCCCCCATCTCTCGTCGACCTTCCAAACTTTAACAAAAACTTTGCTTTTGTGCTCAAAATCTCCAAAGCATCCAGTGAGGATTCATAAGAAGGGAAAAATCCATTGAAGTTGTAATACATCAGCAGCAGCAATGGCATCCAGACTTACTGCCTCCCCAACTCCAACCATTGCTTCTCTTCCCCACTTCAATGGACTCAAGCCTAAGCCAACAACCATTGTAAGTTTCATTTACATATTATTAATTACCCATTAAAAATCCCAAAAACTGTACTTTATGCACTATAGTCCACCTGTTTTTTTTATAGATCTGTTAAGAATTAGATGCTCTCAGATTTTAGATGAAAATGGGGTAAACAATTAAATATCTTTTTTTTTTTAGGCTCCTCCTGGTGCTCCCAAAGTACCATGATTTAAGGCATTGGGAAACTCGATAGAATTGGTTTTTACTTTTTGGTAGTCATGAATCATGATGGAGTTCAAAGCTTCTGATTTTATCCTAAATTTTTAATGCCGAAACATTTAGCCCTGATTGGTTCCGCTTAAATAAAGTGATTCCGCTCTTAATTAAGGGTCTGTTTGGATGTACGATGTGGGATGATTTTACTTTTTGAAAAGCTAAAATCTCAAAATCATGCAGTCAAACGGGTTGGATTCTGGCGGAAATAAAAGCTGGATTCATTTTAATTTCTCTCTTGAAATCTGTGTCTTAAAAAGCTCAGAAACTGTGATTTTTGTCGGAATCGATTTTTTGAATTGAAAAACAACTTTCTCTACCAAACATTAAACCCCTTTCAAATATTGATTCCTAAATTAAAAAAAAGTATCACAAAAAAATCAAGGTCTAAAATCATCTTAAAATGCAGCTTTATTCCAAAATCTACTTTTCAATATGTGTTTCCAAACGGAGCCTAAGTAAAAAACTAAAAAAACGTTGTCAAATGCATTCTAAAAGACTAATTTAACTAAAAGTTACTTACAATTTTTAGTGCAAAAAAGTTGTTTAAAAAGCGAAAAAAATCCGCTTTCCAGAAATCAATTCAATTTAAGCCATTTTATTCAAAATCTTATTTTTCATACATGTTTCCAAACTGACCCTTAGTCTTGTTTGCAATCCATATGCGAATTGGAAGCGGTCATTATACGCCTATTGGAGTATATAATGTCCTAGTGTAGCGTTTATAACTTTATATACTCTACTAGTATAATATTTTTTAAAAATAAAAATATATTATATCTTATATTTAAGTATATATTTTATTTTCATAGTAGTATATATTTTATTATGTGAACATATAATTTAAAAAATCAAAATGGTTGAAAACAGCAGATAGTGTGAGATATTTTTTCAAACATGACATCTTCCTCAAGTCAATTTTCTCTCTTTACTAATTCAATTTTTCAACTTGTTTAATTTTTGTTCCATTTTCATCCAATGTGATAACATTGAATTGACAGAAAAAAAAGTTGACTATATTCATACATGATTATCAAAAAATTAAAAAAATTGGTCGCGCCAAATTATGTGAATTACATTGTGAATATACTTTGGGTCCTTATCTTATGATATAAAATTTAATCAATTTTATAACCGAACACATTTTCAGTCAATGGGGACTTCACTTTTGAGTGGAGTTTTATAGATGAGTTGTCATTTTCTCAATAATCTTTATCAAATATTTTTATCATAAGTTACTAAATCATTTCTCATTTACTTTCTTTTTGGCAGTCCATGGCACAACCAGCCCAGCGCGGCCGCCGCCGCGGCAATGGAGCCCTCGGCGCCCGGTGCGACTTCATTGGCTCACCCACCAACCTCGTAAGTCTCTCTGAACCCTCACCAGTCAGTCTCCATCAATTCTATAACACGTACATTAACACAATTATCATTTTGTATACATATATAGATCATGGTGACCGCGACGAGCCTGATGTTGTTCGCGGGCCGGTTCGGGCTGGCGCCATCGGCGAACAGGAAGGCGACGGCTGGGCTGAGGCTGGAGGTGAGGGACTCCGGGCTGCAGACAGGCGACCCGGCCGGGTTCACACTGGCAGACACATTGGCCTGTGGTGTGGTTGGGCACATCATTGGGGTTGGGGTTGTTCTGGGCCTCAAGAACATTGGTGCCCTGTGAATAGTATGTCTATTTGTATTCAGTTTTTAATGGTTGTGTGTGTTTTGTTTGGTCTCTCAGAAGCTTTGTAACATTTGATTTGTTATTGAATGCTTCGCCCTCTTTATGATACCAGTGTGATGAGATAAATGAAAAACCCGTCATGTCTTGAACCAATGTTATTGGGACATGTTTGATCACCTTACCGTTGGACATGAACCCGATCTGTACCAACTCGATGAAAGTATGACGGATTTGATATTAAAATGCAAAATATGTCCGTCTCGTTTTATGCCTTTTAAGTTAGCGGGAAAGGAGTCGTGAAACATCGGGGATGGAAGAATTGCTGTCTTCATTTCTCAATCGATTGTCCCGGCTGGTGCATGGGCAATCTGGTTAACGAAGAATGCAGCATTATTTAGATGAGTCAAAGCTTACTGGGAGAATATGTGGGAACTTTTCTGTAGATACATTTGAGACTGAGGACGTTTTGCTGCAGGCGCGAGAGAGATTAATTTTCATAATGAACACCTAAGCGTTACTCTTTGAAGGGGAGATGGTCATTCTGGTAGCGTAAACTTGATTAAATAGCTCTTCTAACTCGTTTTGCGTCGTCGAGATGATTGCTTCATTTTTCATCGTTTTTAATTTTATTTTACTGTTTTATTTATTTTCTCTCATTTGCTTTAGGGTTATGCTTCGAAATCTTTAACGAAAACATCTATCTTTTTCTTAAAAAAAATCACTTGCTATTTAATATTAATACATGATCCAAATGAAACTGATTCTATCATGTATTTACAATTTTTTATAACAATTGATAAAATATTTTAAGATTTATTAAGTAATAATATTTAATATGTTGAGTAAAGATGATTTTTAAGTTTACAAGTCTGAACCGGCTCATCACAGGGCCTGACCCATGTTTGTAGTTGGGGTTGTTATGGGACTACACGGGCTCCAAGGTCACTGACACCACTAAAACCAAAAATCAAAAGTGATCATCATGTCACACAAAAAAAAAAGAAAAAAAAAAGTGATCACAATTACACATAAAAAATTATAATAACATAATAAATCACCGAATTTATATATCTTACAAGAATTTCTCAATTAAAACAACCTCCTTATTGAATGTTTAATGTCTCAATTAATGGTCAAAAACAAACTTTTTAATGAGAAAATAAAATGTTAACATATGATAGAGTTAAATACGTCAGAGCAGATACAGATCGAATATGCTCATATGTATTCGAACTAGATATATAAAAATAAATGAATATCGGATATTTAAATTAAGAATGTGTAACCGATTTAAAATTCAGATTCATATAATTATCTGAAATATCTTAACAATAAAAATCGTATATCTAATGTATGAAATATGTAAAATATCTAATAACATCTAATATAAAACATAAATTTGTAAAAATTATAAGTATATTACATGGTTTAAAGTATAATAAATATATAATAAAAACTCATATTAATCCTAAAAATAATAATATATTAATATAATCAATAATAATATAAAATAAATTTTGATTATTGATATTTTAAAATCAAATATTATCATATAGGCATCCAATATGAAATATTTTATATATAAATATTTTATTTCTAATACTAATACGAATTTTTAGATATCAATTAAATTTTTGAATCAGTATTTTTTTTTATTTTTTTATTTTGGAATAATTGACCGGGGGCAGTTACTATTTTACTTAACGGATCCTATAATCCTATTATCTGTTCTTTGGTACAAAATAAAAATAATTAATTTTGGGCACCGCGTGCGCAACAGGAATCCCGACAAAGATTCTTGGCTTCTGAACTGAGGTTACGTATCGGTCAACGATACGAACCAAAAAAGCGCGTATCGTCAATATCTCGCGATACGATGATAGAGGGGCAGTTTCGTCTGAAAGATAAAAATCCATACGTACATGGTTCCAGACTGTCACAACGTTATCAGAGCATCCAAACAGCCTAAAAAATAAAAAGAGGTTCCAAATCCAACAAGAGAAGAAAAGAATCCTTTTTACTCCAACAAAAAAACCCATCAATCATGACCGTCCATTGTTTGAGATCACCAAATCGACGGTATCATGGGACTAAAGATATCCCAGGCAGGAACCAGAGCATCCAAACACCAAATATCCCCCACAAGAGATAGCTTGACTGAATTGAAATTTTGGGGGTTGAAGCTGATGTTGGCCTACGAGAAAAAAAAAGAAAGAATTAGTTAAGTATAACACTATCCCAAGGTATCCAAGATAATGAAACACATCCAAACAACACCTACCCGGAAACGGAATACTGACAGGACCCATAACCTGTTTAAAGAACAAACACGTAAATATATCAATTATCTGAAAAATATTAGTTATTGGTATTTAAAAGTATAAAATTATTTGATGTTTAAATATTTAAAATGCTCTTACATATATCAATTTATCATGTGAAAAATATGCACGTCTGTTTTGATTTTTCATTTTATATTATAACAAAGTATATGTTTTTATGAAAAATAAAAGGGATTTTTAGTTTTAAGTCCTCGAAAACTATCAAATTTAGCGATCGATCCCTTACTTTTTCATATTTTAGTTTTAGTCCCTGCATTTAAATGATAATTTAGGAATAGATCCCTGAGAGGGACTTATTCCTAAATTATTAAGTTTGTTTTTAGTGCCTGGGAGGGACCTATTCTTAAATTATCATTTAAATGCATGGACTAAAATTAAAATATGAAGAAGTGAGGGATTGATCACTAAATTCGATAGTTTTCAGGGACTTAAAACTAAAAATTCCAAAATAAAAACATGTAAATAAAAACAAAACAATAAACGGGACCAGACTATACGTAATAACATTCATGTAATAGCATGTTATGATCCTTTTATAAAAAATGTAAATTTTTTAAAATGACTAAATAGGATAGTAGATGAAATCAGATTATGCGTAATAACATTCATGTTATTTATATGAATGTTGTGTAAGAGCGTTGCAATCCCGTGCATAGTCAATACCACATTAATTTTATTATATTTTTAAAATAGATCTACTCAATTTTATTATATTTTTCATCAAAATATTTACACTATATTCATAATTTAAAAAAAATCTAAAACATACATGTACCTCCACTTTCTTTAACATTTATCTAGTTATACATTTGAAAGATTGTAAATATTGAGATATATAATAATCTCTTAAAAAAAATGAAACACACTGTCACACAAATAGTTTGAGAAGCGAGTTTATCACTGTGAAGGCTAACGATATGTCCAGAACATCCAAACGGCTTACTTGGATTATGCGTGGTGATCCGGGCGGTCCCGCCGAAGTTGCACGCGATGTCGGAGTTGCCGTTCTGTTGGTAGTAGCTGTTGAAGGCGAAGGACGCGTGGGCCGCGAGCGTGTTGGGCTCGAAGCACGGCCCACCGTTCTGGACCGGCCCACAGTCCGCCGAGCCCGACCCGCAGGCCCAGTCCAGGGCCACCTGGAGATCCGAAATGCTCGCGCCTGCGGACGCCACGCACCACGTCGCGCCGTCCACGAAGGTCGTGTTCCCTTCTGGAAGTGATGGAGGCGCCAGGACCGTCGATCCGGTGTACTCGTCCTTACGGTGGACCCCGGCGAAAGCTGCGGAAACGTTTTTAGAATGGAGAAACGGGTTTCCCGCAATAAACACACATGACAAAACTTTCCCATATGCTTTTGGTAAAATAATAAAAATGATAATGTTAATTCATTTTTAATCTATATGTTTAAATTTTTTTAAAATAATATAATTCATATATGTTTTTATAAAAAAATCAAACATATGCTTAAATAACAATAACAATGGGCAGTAATTTTTTTTCCCCAAAATGTTTAGTATAATTTTTTTTAGTTCAAATTCTAGTCCATACACATTTTGATTTTTTTAAAAAACTAGTATAAGATATATATATTTCATAAAAAAATAAAATATATACTGAAATGAATTACACCTCGTTAACATGAATAGATGACACTAATAAACATGTGGAATTGGAACGGAAAAAAATACATACACTTTTTTATTTTTATTTTACAATGTGTTGATTTTTATTAAATTAAACATTATATATTTAAATGTATGAAATGCATATCTTTTTAATTAGTTACAAATAATAACACATATATAAAAGGAAAAAAACCACAATGAACACATAGATCAAATAGAAATAAAACGAAGTGACCATACACACATGACAAAAAAATACCCAGATGAAACAACAATAAAAAGAAAAAAAAAAGAATCATAGCTAGATGAAACTCAGATGAAAAAAGATACATACCCAGATGAAACTCATCAGATGGAAAAACAAAAACAAAAACAAAAAAGAAAACATACCCAGATGAAGCTCTATCAACAAGAAGGCTTGTAGAAGCAACACTTGCTTTCTCATTATGGATGAACAGCTCTCTCTCTCTCTCTATGTATGGGAAGAAAAGGTGGAAGAGAAGGTTGAAGAACTGATGCCGTTTGTTTGTTTTGATTGCAGGACTTCAATGCTTTTTTTCTTTTTTTTAATGAAGATCAGTTTATATATATTTAAAACATGGAGAGGTCACTGTCTCTCCCTCTCACACACACAGAAGGGTATGTATCAATGTCAGCTATTTGTGACTGTTTTTAATTTTTTGGTACATCTCGCTTAGCTGGCTATTTCTCGTTTCATTTTCTCGTGATATGGGGTTCTAAAAGATTTGTGATTTGGGGGTCCATGGAGATGTAACTTGATAGGCCGGGCAACACTGTAGGTCCCTTCTTTTCACACTCAACTAGTTTAATAAAGAGTTGAAATTTTAAAAATAAATTATTTTAGTTTTATGAAATAAAAAGTTCATCGATCTTGTTTATATTTACATTATCAAAATTAAGATAAATGTTATCTCACCCTTTAATTAGACGTGGGAGGTCGATTGGAGTCATATGCCGATTGGGAGATCGATTGGAGGGGGGGGGGGGGGACGAAGATGGGAAAGTGGCTGCAAGTGGGATGTGATAGATTAGAGGCCAGGGCGAAGACAAAGAACGGGGCTGAAATGCTAAGGAGAAAGTAAGATATTTTTTTTAGGTTAGTGTTTTTTTTTTATCTCTGACATATTATAATCATTTCATCATGTTATGTTAAATTTTCATTGACAAATAAAGAATATTCTATTTTCATTGGTTAACCATTCACATGAACTCAGAAAGGCCTTCCCCCCCCCCTCTCTCAACACTACAAAGATGATTAATAAGACATCATTTCATCATGAGATCAAATAAGGCGTTCTTGCTCGCTTCCTGCGAGGATAGTTGGGAGAGGCGAGGTGAATCGTGATGTTCGGTGGATTGGCGAGTGGCGATGGTGTGAATGACAGATCAATGAGTGACGAGCTGAACAACGACGGTGTAAAGGTGATCAGTGTCGGTGATGGATTACGGTAAGAGCGTTGGCGGACTAGAAGGCATTCGTTTGGAAAAGAAGAAGAAAAAGTGCTGGTTTGGGGAAGAAGAAGAAGAAAAAGAAGAAGAAAGGAGATGTGATTTTATTTTGTCTTATATATGGGGGTAGTTATGGTTTTAAAAAAAGAAGGGGTAAAAAGAAAATTGGATAAAACTGTAGGGGTAAATAAAAAATAAAAAAAAGTTCAATGGCATAGAAAAAAATGTGAGGGTCGGTCCAAGGGTACATAGGCAATTCACCCACGTGGCATCATGTAATTGAGTTACACAAGATTTTCATGACATGTATCATTTCTTTTCAAAATCTTCTCCTCTCATTGTAAACCAAGTATAGAAGATAACAAAAAAAAAAGGCAACAATCATTGGAGCATCATCTTATTAGCTCCACGTCTTCCAATTTTCCAACTAATACCACTTATTTCAAACCCAACAAAATGGAAGGAGAGGAGAGAAGAGTAGATGAGAAAACTCAAGAAAAATATGCCCATATCATATCCACCCTCCCCAAGAAGAAAAGCTGGGGGCAATACCTCCATAGATACCAGGGCTTTTGGTACTACTACTCTGGCCTCAATGGTATCATGTCTGTGCAATAAAATTTCAAGGCTCGCCCCTCTGACATCCTCCTCACAAGCTCCCTGAAATCCGGCACAACATGGCTTAAGGCCATCCTCTTTGCCCTCCTCAACCGAAATGCCGACTGTTGGAATAAATGGGTCGGACACCCATGATGGGCTGATCCGCCTGGCCCATTTAATTAGTGAAATGGATAGGATGTGACAGTTATTTATGAACAGTCACATCCCTTGGCATCTCTCGATTCCTTCCTTAAAACATTGATCACATTCGATGATCATAAGATAACTGACAGACAAAATAGCGTACATATAAGAAAACAAAGAGTGGGCTCTTGAGTTGTAAAAACTATTGAGGAGTTCAAACAGATTTTGTGATTCCTCAAGACCTCTAAAGCATTGATTCATCTTAAAGAAGAGATCCCATTTCCGCTGCGAAGATCAATAGGTAACCAGAATCTTGATCTATATGTTTCTTCATTGGTATCAGAGCCAGGTTAAGATGTTTTTGTGCTTCAATGAATGATAAGAATACATTCATGCCTAGAGATTCACTGTTCTTCATTATTATACATGATATACACCTTGAGGACCCATCAATGATCTTTTGCTACGTGTGTTATTAAATGCTAAGATTTCATGTGTATGTAGCCCTATATTTATGCAAATAATCTGGAAAGTTTCGTGTTTTTATATGCACCACAGTATGAGAAACAATTTCATACACGCTTTCAGCTTGATACGTATTATCATGTATATACTTTTATACACAATTTTTGGTGATGTAAAACATATGTCAGTTTGTTCTACTCATCAATATGATTCTTTTGATATATAATAGGCCCTATATGGTTTTGAAATGGGAGAGAAAATCGATGCCCTAGTTTTGGGTCATATTGTCTTTGGGGCTTCTTTTCTCTCTCAATGACGAGTTTCATAGTTAAATTTTTATGTATTTGAAAACTACTCGTTGAGATCTTTCTAACCATATAAACAACTCTTGAAATGGATAACAAAAGATTTGATGAAGAAAAAAAAAATTACGGGACTGTTTTTTGTCGAGAGGTAGATGGAGGCATGCACGTGCGGTCACGTGCACAACCTCCATGCACATGCGGTCACGTGCATTAACACAAAAAAATATTGACATGTATCATTTTGTTTATTTTTATGATACAATAATAAATCATTTAGTTTATATTTATGCATATTATGCATAATTGTAGTAATGACATTCTTTTCTATTTATCATTGATAGATATATGGATTGGAATATTGATTGGAATCCTCATCATGATGGCTTTTACACATTGTATTATGGCTACACTGAGTGCAAAATGAATCCAGAGAAACATACAATGCAAGAACATATCGATCATTTCAATGATATGTATCAAGAACTATATTTGAGTCATGATATATCTTTCACATCAGAGTTTAGGAGCAATGTTCTCCTTAACTCATTGCCTGATTCGTATAAACCAGTTGTTGAAGACATTAGGAGTAAACTCCAGTTATCCAACTACTCAGGCATTGTCAAAGAGCTTCAACTAGAAGGAGAGCGTCAAATTCGTAGAGGAATTCAGCGATATGCTATATTGTCTCAATTTTTGAATCTCAGAAGCGCAAGGCAAATATGCCTTGGCGCAGGCATGGAAAGACTATCACTCAATGGAGTTCCTGTTTCAAGGATTGAACGTCATGTAATTAAATTGCTGAATGATATGTAAATTGATAAGTGCATGCTATTTATGTTCATGTTGCACTTTATTGTTGAATTTAACTCATATATCGCGATAGTGTTTTTTTTATATGATTAAATTGAATGAATTACAATCAAGTGGGAGTAACTGTGTTACTAGCTTTATTGATATATTCACTTGAAAAATGTTAGGCGCATATTGACTAAGTAATGATGATACCATACTTGTTGCATAGGAGATGACTGTGAGCAATGCGAGCTTTCGATCTTGTGTCTGTATAAAGTTATCATTGACTTAGCAAATTTGTTGCAAATATAAGTATGTGTGTTTAGTAAATATTAATTTTTGCGCTGTTATGTCTGTATGTTGTAGCGAGTATGACTTCTGTATCCAAAACATTATAGTTGATCTCAATAAGGGAGAGAAACTGAACGGAGATAATTTTGATATTTGGCATCGAAAGGTTTAGTATATTCTCGAAGAACAAGAAGTTCTAGAAACCCTTAACCAAACCCTGATAGAACCTGAAAATGAAAACTCAGCACAACATAAAAGAGATCTGGAAGATTCTAAATATGGAAAAGAAAGAATAGCATTGCTCACATTACGCTATTGAGCTGTATGCAAGATGATCTCATGTGTGAGTTTGAGAAATATAATACGGCTCAGGAAATGTGGTTTGCCCTAAAAGAAAAATTCGGAATGACTTCAGCCACTAGAATTCAACAGCTCACTATCAAATTTGAAACTTATATGAAACGCCAACATTACACCATGAAGCAGCATTTAAGGGAAATGTCCAACATGATAAGAGAGCTGAATTCTGCCAGCCATATTCTTACTGATGAACAGCAGGTTCATGCAGTCATCTGATCCCTTCCTCAAAATTGGGAACACATGAAAGTAAACACGCACAATGAAAATATCAAAACTTTCATTGATATTGCGTGTCATGTAGAGTTGGAGGCTGAGCGCCTAGAGGCTGCTAAAACTACAACTCAGGCTTATGTCACTGAGACAAATTCCAACAAAGCTTTGGGCTCTAAACGAAAGGGAAATGGAAAGTCATTCAACTTTGGAAAGAAAAGAAAAGGGGCAGTTCCACAGGGTAAAGGTAAGAAATATGAAACCAACTAGCACAAGAGAGGGAAGCACGGTGGTGGAAAGAAGGACAAGAGTGAGATGAAATGCAACAACTGTGACATTCTGGGTCATTTTGCTCGTGAGTGCATTGAGTCTAAGAAAGACAAGGTACTTTCTCACTCTACTCCTCATTTCAGTTATGTTTCTAGCAGTGTGTTGCTCATTGAATCTCATCCTTTGTGGACTTTAGACTCAGGAGCCACCGACCACATAGCTAGAGACAGAGGAGCATTTGTAGAGTATCGTCGTGTCCCAGTGGGAGCAAGGTGGATTTATGTAGGAAACAATTCCAGAGTATAAGTTAAAGGAATTGGCACCTGCAAGTTGGAGTTGCGTGGTGGGCATACATTACTCCTACATGATGTCCTTTATGCACCAGAGATACGACGAAACTTAGTATCTGTAGTGGTCCTTCTAAATTTGGGTTTCAATATGAATTTTAATGTCAGTGATGTAAACTTATATTTAAACAAAACTTATTATGGTTCTGGTTATTTTCTAGATGATTTTATTGTTCTGGAAATAGAACAAAATAATGTGAACAATGATTGTTGTTTTTCTTTAATTGCATCCTCTAGTAATAAAATGTTGGATGTAAATGTGTGGCATGCTTGACTTGGACACATTGGACAAGATAGAATGAATAGACTTGCTAAAGAAGGAATGTTAGATTCACTTGTTAAGGTTGATTTACCTGTTTGTGAATATTGTTTGGCTGGAAAAACAACAAGAAAACCATTCGGAAAGGCTATTAGAGCTAACTCTCCATTGCAATTAATTCATTCTGACATTTGTGGTCCAATGAATGTAAGAGCGAGACATTGTGCCTCCTATTTCATTACATTTATTGATGATTTCACATGTTTTGGTCATGTTTATCTAATCTCCCATAAATCTGAAGCATTGGATTGTTTTAGAAGATACATGAATTTGGTTGATAATCAGATAGACAAACAAATAAAGTCTTTAAGGATAGACCGAGGTCGTGAATATCTTTCAACACAGTTTAAAGAATTATGTGATGAAAAAGGAATTTCTAGACAGTTAACTATTCCTGGAACTCCACAACAAAATGGTGTTGCAGAAAGAAGGAATAGAACTCTCTTAGACATGGTTAGGTCGATGATGTCGCAAGCAAATCTGCCCATTTCATATTGGGGAGATGCATTGCTATCAGCAACATATATACTTAACCGTGTACCCTCTAAATTAGTAGCTTTCACTCCATATGAACTTTGGACAGGAAGGAAACTTGACTTAAGTAATTTGCGACCATGGGGGTCTGCAGCTTACATTCACGATTCCTCGCACAAGTATGGGAAACTTGGACCGAGGGGAAAGAAATCAATCTTTATCAGATATTCTGAACACTCTAAAGGGTATGTGTTCATAAGTGAACAAGCTAATGGAAGTGTTATTGAATTTGAATCCCGCGATGCTACATTCTTAGAGAATGAATTTCCTAGCAAAAGTGAAACCAATAAGGATCTAACCTTGTATGAATCGGAAGATCCAGAAGATAATGTTACTCCAAATTTAATAGGTGAGATGAATGATGATTTGTTCAAATTTTTTAACCTTGTGGGAGTAATATAGCAATCGATAATTCAACTTCACAAGAGGGTCAATTGCGTAAAAGCACTCGTACAAGTATTCCTGTCGACGATTTGAGATTGAGGGAGAGGCTTTTATGATTACTCCACAAGATGAGAATGAACAAAAAACTGTAGAGGAGGCATTTTTGTCCACTATCAAAGAAAATTGGTTCAAGGCAATGGAAGATGAAATGGAGTCTATGAGAATCAACCATGTATGGGACTTAATTGATCTTCCACCTGGACGTAAAGCTATCGGGAATAAATGGGTTCTCAAAATTAAACGTAAGGCGGATGGATCCATAGAAAGATGCAATGCACGTTTAGTGGCTAAGGGTTACACTCAACAAGAAGGAATAGACTATGAGGAAACCTTCTCTCCTGTGGTGAGGTTTGTCTCCATACGTCTAATCTTGGCTATTGTTGCACATTTGGATTTGGAATTACACCAAATGGACGTGAAGACGGCTTTTCTCAATGGAGAATTGGATGAGGAAATTTATATGCAACAACCTGTAGTTTTTGTTGAAAAGGGCCAGGAGCGCAAATTTTGTAAGCTCCAAAGATCGATATATGGGCTCAAGCAATCATCCAGACAATGGTATTTAAGGTTCCATCGAGCCTTAACATCTTATGAATTTGAGATGATAAATGAAGATCATTGTGTATATGTCAAGCGTTCAAAAGGAAATTTCGTAATTTTATCCTTATATGTGGACGATATCCTTTTTGTTGAAAATAATAAAGAATTCATTGTCGTCATTAAAGAATGGCTATTCTCCCATTTTGAAATGGTGGACATGAATAATGCAGCCTTTATACTTGGTGTGAAGATATATAGAGATCGTTCAAAAAGGTTTCTTGCTTTATCACAAAAAACATACATCAAGAAAGTTCTTGAACGATTCAACATGCAAAACTGTAAATCTGTTGATACACTAAGTACAAAAAATGAGATCCTTAGAGAAATGTGTCCAAAGACTCCAGAAGAAAAAGAAAAAATGGCCAAAATACCATATTCAAGTGCAATTGGAAGTTTGATGTACGCAATGATGTGTACACGCCCTGACATTTGTTATGCCGTTGGCTTGGTCAGTCGCCATCAATCAGACCCCAGACAAGCACACTGGAAAGCTGTGAAGAGGATTATGAGATATCTCAAAGGAACAACAAATTTATGTCTTTGTTATCAAGGACAAGATTTGCGCCTATTAGGATATTCGAATGCTGATTGGGGTGGAGATCCAGACGAACGCAAATCAACATCTAGATATTGTTTCTTACTAAATAATGGCGCTATTTCATGGAGTAGTAAGAAACAATCTTGTATTGCTTTATCAACAATGGAAACAAATTTATAGCATGCTCGGCTGCAGTGCAAGAGACAATTTGGCTTAGAAGGTTTCTACAACACTTATAAATTGTTGTTAGTGCATCAAAACCAGTGACAATATATTGTGATAGTCAAGCCGCCATTGCCTATACAAAAGATCCCAAATATCATGGAAAAATGAAGCATAAAGTGCCACGCCCCCAGAGCGGCCGTCCCCAAGGGGTGACACGTATACGATACCGAGTATATCATAATCAAGTTAAATCACAAGGAATAAATGATTGAATCAGAATAAACGACAAGTCACCAATCATATAACAGTATAAAAATAAAAATAAATGAACAATACAAGGCCACTAAACATATAACAGTGGCCCTCAGAAGAATACACAATCACCGTCCCGTGTGAACACAAGTCACAATTACAGATACAGTCAAATGTATATATCAACAATAACAAAACACCTGGTACGAAAAAAAATAACAGGAAGCTAACAGGCTCACCAAATTGCCGAGAGGCCCACAACACCCATAAAAATAAGGTGTAAGCCGATGAAGGCCTAGTGAATGGAACTAACTACAAGACACCTCAAATTACAGTTCCAACACATCCATAAAACCTACATAAATAACTATCAGGTATAAGCCGACCAGCCTTAGGTACCATCACCGCAGGAGGCCAACTCACACTAACCTAATCATGTCACCAGCATAAGGACAGATCCGTCTGCGTCCCATACCACAAGGGATCCATCCCATGCTAGCAACGCTATAACACTAACCTCGCTATGTCACTAGCATAAGGACAGATCCATCTGCGTCCCATACCACAGGGGATCCATCCCATGCTAGCAACGCTATAACACTAACCTCGCTATGTCCCCAGCATAAAGATAGATCCGTATGCGTCCCATACCACAGGGGATCCATCCTATGCTAGCAACGCTATATATATATATATATATATATATATATATATATATATATATATATATATATATATCCTAGTGACTGCAATGCCACTACACACAAATGCCTCACAGTTCCTCCTGTCGCGCAGTGACTTCTCTTAGGCGACCCATTTCTGCAAATGCATCGGCTTGACCAATATAGGGAGTATTACTCCACCCGTCAAGTCCACCAGAGCTTGACCAATATAGGGAGTATTACTCCACCCGTCAAGTCCACCAGAGCCCGACCGCATCACAAACCGCATCAATGGATCCCGCCCTAGACTCCATCACTTTACGAACAGGGTTGACAAACCCAGTATCTTGGCTAAGGCTCTCTGTCATTCAACCACTCTGACGCGTAGCCGATCTGAACCATCGGATACCGTGGGCGTCCAGGATGAACCTTGAAAACGCTCCCTCGTGAAGGACACCCAGAGTTTACCCTCACCTCAACTGACTCACACGAAGTATCTAAATGCAAAACTAAACCGTCAAACTCAGTATCTTGGCTAAGGCTATCTGTCATCCAACCACTTTGATGCGTAGTTGATCTGAACCATCGGATACCGTGGGCGTCCAAGATGAACCTTGAAAACGCTCCCTCGTGAAGGACACCCAGAGTTTACCCTCACCTCAACTGCAGGTTCGCACTCACGACTTGCAAGAACTACCATAATCAACCCACCCTAAACAGGCTCGACACAAACCGGTCGAGGACCCACGATGTCACCACAATAAGCAACCGGATCTGACCTATACGATCAGATCCCCTTACCCCTAAATGATGTATCTAACCAGATCTTTAGGCAAAGATCTATAAATCACGCTGATAATATATATATCAGCCATTAAGAAGGCTAGACAACCATTAACAAGCCTAGACAGGATATGACAAGATAGACAGATATTAACCAGGCTAGATGGCAATTAACAAGGCTAGATCATGAGCATGCATTCACGATATAAAAATATGTATATAATAAATCAAATCTTACATTTAACTACATATTCCAGGTTTAATTAATGTATCAGCACGTGAGGAACTAATATAAATATATATATGACAAGAAATCATGCAATCTCAATTATAATCTACTTAACCATGTCATGTTATCATTTAAGGATGTCACCATAGTTATGCATACATGATTAATATCATATCTTAAACATGACTATGTATGGAACTATATTATCAGATGTCAAGTTAGATCCACTCACCGATACAATCATTCCATCCCGTGAATAATCACGCGCATCAGACAGTCCAATGGTAACGCCATCGCTACTGGACTCTTGGGAGTATAGTCACCACAAGACTAAACACAAGATCACCACCTTCCTCATATTGAGGAGACCCCTCTGGACAAACAAACATTGCCAACTCAGCCAAGGATTAAAACATCCATGCATAAAAAAAAAATACAAACATATCGTAAGATCCTTGCCAACAAATGCAAAATACACCCCATACATCCAACCACTAAACCAATTATTCCATACCACCAAAAGCCACTCATCCTTAGGCCATCATTTAATTAAATCACCTATAAATCAGCAAGAAACCTCACACCTTAACCACAAACAAATCTGGGCAGCACTATAAATCTGGGCAGTACTACAGAAATCTGGGCAGCAATATAACACAACACTTTGATTTCCACAGCACCAATTATTTATCCAAAACTTCTGAAATAAATCATACATATTTATTGATATGCTAGGATCATAATCCATGAAGACATCATAATCCAATTCAATCTCTAAATGTCTGAAATAAATTATTTTCAGAAACTGGTCTGTTCTACTCGAATCTAGGTAGTCCATACAAAATAGATCATAACTTATGCCACAGGTAATATAATTACACCAAATTTCATACCTAAGATCTACACACATAAATAATCATATCATATGAAGATACCTTCCTCAAAATATATTTCTAAACATCAAATTCATATGGGTCTTCACAAGACAGAAAATCTGTCTTACTATAACACACAACTCCCAACAACAAGGAAAGAGGAAAAACAGATACAACAACACTTAAGCATCCCTTGCTGACCACCCAAAATACTAGATAGGACCACCCATACTTCTTTGAAGCATAAACACAAACACCTACAAGGCACAAAAGGGAGGTGAAGATACCTTGGAAAGAAGAGAAGATGGTGCACATAAGGGCTTCCACCATCACCATCTTATGCTACCAAGCCTACACACATTCTTTCTCACAATAAACAACACAGATACATTCAGCCATGATTTCCAGCACTAATGGACATACAAACAATACCAAATAAAGATGAAATACTAAGAAATAACTTGGATTTCACTCACCCCTATGAACCAACACCAAAATTTCACTTCTCTTGCATTCTCATCACCCAAACCCTCTTGAATCAGCCATGACAGGCCCCCAATTGCAGCAGCAAAGAAAGAGAGCCAAAACAGCCAACAAGGCTACAAAGTAAAAAAAAGAAAAACAAGGGATTCACAACAATCTCCTCAATCTCTTCCCCTCCTCCCCTTCTCCACTTCTCTTTCTCTGTTTTTTTTTTAAAATGAGTCTCAGCTGACTCCCTCCCTCTCTCACACCATACACCACTGACTGCACCTATACATGGAGTTAATAAATCCGCCCAAATTACCAAATTACCCTCTTTTAAAAATTCTGCGTAGCCTTGACTAGAATAGCCATAACTTTTACAATCTAACTCCGAATTGCATAATTCAAACTCCGTTAGAAAGCCAAGACGATTATCTACAGCTTTCATGTTTAAGCCAATCTCCAAAATCCTCTCTAACCATTTTGAATTGTGCAATTAACATTAAACAGGGCTGCTGCCAGACATTTTCCATCCCTATGGTATAATTGAAAAAACACTCATAACTTTTTCTACAGGAATCCAAATGATCTAATTCCACTTTTTTATGAAAACTAACTCAAAATTGAATGCCCCATAATAAAATCAGATTTAAACTACATTATCTTGGGCATTAACAAAATTAAATCCGAATCATGCCAACCATATAACTTAGGATATAACCTAGTCATACATGACCCTAATACACCCCCAATGAATAATAATTTAGAATAACACATATAATTGTGCTATCTAATCATCCAAACATGTAAAAGAATAACATAAGTCTAAATATAGGTCTGGGGTCTTACATATAGACACCAAATATAATTTTGTGAGAGAAATTATAGCGCAAAAGGATGTTGTAATACAACATATCTCTACGCAATGGATGACAACTGATCCTTTGACTAAATCAATCCCTAAAGATGTCTTTTGGAGTCATGTTAAGACTCTAGGATTGCGTAGATTGTAATAAAATGTTGTATGTTGACATTTTTTTGAATGAAATATATGATTTTTCACTTTTTATGCGAAGTTATCATAAACACACATTTTTTCTAAGTATGTCGTCAGGTAATGATCGGCTTTCTCATACAAGCGGTCACCTCTGGCGCTATGAAAAGTGAGCTGAGATGAGACATAGTGCACTCGTGTCGCTAAGGAAGTAAGCCAAGTGCATATTGAATAAATTGTCACCTTGATTAGAGTCAAGATGAGATCTTTTATATATATATATATATATATATATATATATTAAGGATCGAGCATGATTTGTCCTACAATCATGTTGACCTGAGAAGATAACCGGATGCGAGTTTTTTTGTTGACGCTTAGTATAGCGGGCTAAAAGAGATCTTGGGCTAGGTATATGTAATTGTATCTGAGCTAAGATCCATATGGTGATGAATTAAAAAAACGATGACATACGCTCCTTTTTTTAAAGGAGAAAATCATCATAACATGTGATTCATACCACATGTGTTTCAATTACGACCAATAAAGGAAGTGAGTGAATGAATCCCTATTTCACTGTATGAGTTCCTTTTTGAGGCAATAAAAGCCTCAATTGATGCATTTAGTAACTTTCGACAATATTGTAAAGTGACGGATGAATGCAGCTACTTTAGCGTGTTATCTATGGTTATGTGTGATTCGACCTAAAGGAACATGACTAAGAAAGCGATTTATCTGAAGCTAAGCGATAGTTGTGTGGAAGGAAGATATATTGTGTTTTACATCTGAAATGTGTATCCATAGGTCGACCAATTATGTTCATTTTTTGAATTTGAATATAATTGTGGATACATAATGTCGTCAAAGTGAAGTACACCTCTTAAAGAGATTAGAGGTATTTAAACTAATGGAACAAATATATATGGGGCATCGCGAGACATTTAGAATTGCAAACTGGATAGGGTTGTAGCTGCTATGTTATTCTTAACCGGTGCATGGAAAATTTAGCTCCCACATATGCTCGCAGGTCGCACGACTCATTTGCCCGTATGAATTTTTTGTTTTATTTGTGTGTCAAAAGAAAGAAAGGAAGGAATCATGTTAGTCCCATCATGGGCGAGTGGGAGATGTTGGAATAAATGGGTCGGACGCCCATGATGGGCTGACCCGCCTGGCCCATTTAATTAGTGAAATGGATAGGATGTGACAATTATTTATGAACAGTCACATCCCTTGGCATCTCTCGATCCCTTCCTTAAAACATTGATCACATTCGTTGATCATAAGATAACTGACACACAAAATAGCGTACATACAAGAAAACAAAGAGAGGGCTCTTGAGTTGTGAAAACTATTGAGGAGTTCAAACAGATTTTGTGATTCCTCAATACCTCTAAAGCATTGATTCATCTTAAAGAAGAGATCCCATTTCGACTGCGAAGATCAAGAGGTAACCCGAATCTTGATCTATATGTTTCTTCACCGACAATGAGACATATAAACAAGTATTGTTGGAAAATTGATCCAAATTCAATGTGCTCAAGAGTCTTTTGATTTTTTGGTTGGTTTGGAATTTTAATTTGAATAAATTTGAATCTTAATGTGACTATTATTAAATAAATAATAATAATGCCATTATTATATATTTTCATTTTTTTTCTGTTTGAATGATAATGTGGTCATTATAATTGTTGATTTTTTTTTGCTATTCTCATTTCAAGTATATATGACATTGATTCCTTCAGTATTTGCTTGGATTTATCATAGAAAATGTATACTCTATTTCATTTGATGAATTAGAGTTTGAACCGTTGTTAATTCTCATCGTTTACAATTTGATTTTAAGTATGATAGATGATGTATCATCCCTACATTGAAAGTCAAGTAGGATCCAAACACAAAAAAGAGCAGAAGATCTCATCCTCTTTAATTTTTGGTTTGTAAAAAGAAATTTCAAGAGACACATGAATTATTAATTATGTGTCTCTCGATCAGGAGATTTCATTTCCTTTAATTCATTTCGTTATTTTTATATTATTTTTTTTAATTTATTGATTTTTCATGATTACGAATAGTTGAGAAATAATATTTTTCATAATTTCTGAAAATATTTCTATTAGGTCATGCATTCATCAAATCCCCATGAGTACGTCGCCCACCTGGAGGTCCAGCTCTACGCGAACTACAGGATCCCAAACCTAGACGCATTGCCTCCACCAAGACTTCTTGCCACTCACATTCCATACTCTTCGCTTCCGGAGTCCACGAGGGACTCCGATTGTCGCATTGTTTACATCAGCCATGATATCAAAGACATGCTCGTGTTCTTGTGGCACTTTTTGAACGAGGATCAAAATGGTTTACATGAACCATATTCGCTTGAAGAGGCGTTTGAGAGCTATTGCGATGGGACCATCAATTAGGTTACTGGAAGGCAAGTATTGAGAGGCCGCAATGTGTGATGTTCTTGAGGTATGAAGAGTTGATGGAGGACTCGGTGAACAACTTGAAAAGGTTGGCGGAGTTCGTGGGGCGCCCGTTCTCTGTGGAGGAGGAGGGGGGAGGGGTGGTGGAGGAGATTGTGAAGGTGAGCAGCTTTGAATACTTGAAGAATTTGGAGGTTAACAAGGTGGGAGAGATCCAATTTACGAAGATGAAGTTCAAGAAACATGCATTCTTTCGTCGCGGAGTGGTGGGGGATTCGAAGAGGTGCCTAACACCAGAAATGATCGAACGCCTTGATAGACTCAATGATAGGATGACATGTTCCTCTAGTTCGGGTCCTTGATGAATTTATGCTTCTCTGATAAAATGAGATGTTTTAGACAACTTGATTTTCCATTTATGTTATTAATATTGTGGTGGTTTATGTGATTCCTGTTGGAATCCATTTAACTTTGTATTAATCCATCTTTAAATGTGTAACTTTAGTTATTACTAGTTGTTATGCATGTGCAAATGCATACACATAAAAAAGTTTAATATATTTCTGAGATGCATTGGTATAAAGTAATTTAATTTAATTTAGTAAACAACAATTACCATGTTATAAAAAAATTAAAAATTCTATGAGGAAAATTAATTTTCAGTATAATTACAACTTCATCATAATAACTACTGGTAGATCCAATTATAACAAATCACATGTTGATGAACCCACTAACATTAATTAAGATATCCACCTTTTATGTTATTAGATACCCACCCACCATTCATTTTAATTTACCAAATTAAATAAAAGAAACAACAAAAGTAAAATTAGTGAGTCCTGTATACGGTCCTTTGCTTATTATTCACAACATTTTCATCATTAAAAAAATAATAATGATTTTTGGGCCCTAATTGGTCATCCCAAACCCCATGAGGTGGCAAGATTGAATTCTCCAAAATACTCTTTTATGTTATATTCACCTTTTGTATCTCATATATTGTAACCGATCCCCCGTATCATAAATGTCCCCTTAATTAATGGAGGTGAAACAATAATTTCATTGTTCTTTCTTTTTATGGGAACAATTAATTCAATCGGAGAATTCAATTGGAAGCAATTGTGTGTATACTGAATACATTAATTGATTTAGATTGATTAGAGGAACATAAGAAAAAAAGTCGATTATCTGTTTTGGGGGATTCCATTTGTTTTTATTTTTGTTTCAATTCGATCAGTGGAGAAGAGAATAATTTTGATTCATTTAGTTTTTTTTATAACCAGTTTTTGGTGCAAACAATGACGATTCATTCAGGCTAGTTCTTTTTCAATCTGAACATGTTATTTTGATTTTGATTTTTCATCATTCCTTTGAATCATCATATACATGTATTGAATCTGGATTTCATTTTAAATTCAAATACATGACATGTATCTTGATTTACATGCATTGTTGTGTACCAAGTTTGATCTATACAATCATTTATGATTGTGTGTTTGTGTATAATTATGCATAATGTGTCATTCATAATATTTTTTAGCTTTGTATTAGCATTATTCGATTAATTCAAATTCAAGATTTTCAAATACAGCGCACATTCACCTGTATGGAATGTGTATTTGCTATTTCAAATTCCAAATACACCTGTATCTGAATTTGAATTACAACCCATTTTTTTAATGTATTTGTTAATTCAAATTCCAGATACACCTGTATCTGAATTTGAATTACAACCCATTTTTTTAAGGTTATTATTTTTATTTTTATGGATTTGATTAATGCATAGTTGATTAATATTTAATTGCTTATTGTTGGCATTTTGAAAACTTTTTATGAATTTTCTGTGCAGTTCTCAGTAGTATGTAAACCATTATTTATTTGTATTTTCAGATACATTATTGTATCTTAATTGATAATATGTGATTGATGTTCTTTTTTTTCACCAGGCAGTGATGGTATTTCAGAATTTTTGAAAATATGTTAGGTTAGGGAGAGGATTTAATGGTGCCGCCTTTTGTGGGATTCAATTACAAGGTTTAATGAGGATATTAGTTAGTTAGAGCTGATTTTTAAAATTATAAGAATGGTAGTCTTGTCATTGCCATTTTGGTGGTTAGAAAAAGTCAAATAGGATACCAATAGGACAGTGCCACATATTGAGGCTCACAAATGAGGCTTAATTAGGGGTGCAACTCAGGCGGGTTGGGTCGGGTTGAAGGCTTTTCCAAACCCAACCCACGACACACAGTGCCTAACCCGAACCCGAACCCGAACTCGACCTCAACCCGAAGGGTGCAACCCGAGCCCGAACCGAACTCAACCCGCGGGTTCAGGTCGGGTTGAACCCGGGATTGGGATGGGTCGATGAATATATCAATAATCAATCATTTTGATTTGTCAAGAATAAACCCTAACAAAGCAAGAATCACTATTAAAATATGAACTTAATATAATCACAAAGCAATAACCATTTACCATTAATTCATCAGATGAAGCATGGATTTCAAGATTCACAAAGCAAAATCCATTAAAAAAATTAGTGTTAAAATTTGAATGGTTGTCCCCTTAATTTTTTTAAAAATAAACGAATATTTTGTATATAAAAACATCATCTTCATCTAAGCTTTTTTTTAAAAAAATCCATTATTCTCAAATCAATAACCGACCAAAATAACAAATACCCTATAATAAAATCACACATTCACATTAACAAATCAACGATCGGCGAGGGTCGGTGATGATCGGCGTGGTCGGTGAGGGTCGGGCGATTGGCGAGGGCTGAGGGCCGTCGAGAGTCGGTGAGGATCGGGCGGTCGGTGAGGGTTGAAGAGAGGTTTGATTCATTTGATTGTTCATTTGTTTGTGACGGCAGTGACTGAAGAGAGGGACGAGTGACTGAAAGAGGGATAGTGGATGAATTAGGTTTGGTTGGATGAAGGGTTGGGATTTTGCCATATCAATGGACGGTCAAGATTTAACCCTCTAACAAACACACAAAATTAAAGAATCAAAACCTCTACGGGTTCGGGTTCAACCCGGCCAACCGGAGATCTCAACCCAAACCCGACCCAAATTGGGTTCGGGTTGGTTCCGGTTCGGACCGGGTTGAACCCGACGGTAAAAAACCCAAACCTGAACCCGCCCACGAGTCGGGTTGGGTCGGGTTCAACCCGCCCAAGTTGCACCCCTAGGCTTAATTTCTAGGGCCCAAATAGCAGCTCCCTTAAAAAAATCTAAGAACAATTTGTTAAGCAATTTGGTGACAAATAATTGTGACTATTATCTTGTTTAAATGTAATAAATATAATAAGCCATTAGTCATGATTATTGATTTCCTATGAACTATGTATCAATGGTTTGAAGCATGCCTCATTTTAAAATTCCATTTTCCAAAATTATTAAGTTTTTCAATCAGTATCGTTATGTTATTTATGTATAAAAATTTAAAATACTATGATTCTATATGAATTGATCATTTTTTTATTCCAGATCGAGATGGTTTAAAGGAGATTAAAAGATTGTGGGTGTTGGGTTGGGATTTCACAAGGGATTTTTAAAATATTATTTTTTAAATTTTCATGCATATTATGCGTGGATTTAAACTAGAAGTTAACTGTTCAAATATATACATTTCTTTATTTGATTCAAATTTTTATGTTTTCTGAGCTATATTATCTGGATATCTGGTTAGAGTTTCAAGATCCATTTATTAGAGTATTTTCAAATTTTCAAAATCTATAGACATTACAAAATTCAATGCATTAAATCTGTTTTTAATTCAAAAAAAATTCTTCTGTTAGATGTCATTATAAAAATTTGAAATATCTGAGTTTTTCAAATTTATTTATTATTGTTTGAGGTACAACATTTTTAATAATATCAGAAAATATATCCAATAGGTATGAGTACCAGAGAGCTTGTTTGACGAGATGGTCGACGCGGCGCTAGGGAGGGTGGGAGGGGTGGCGGCGGAGGTGACGGTGTCTGGGATGGGGTGGCCGTTGGCAGAGACTGGGGAGATGACGACGGTGGGGACGTACAACAACACTGTGATCGAGGTGGCATAGGATGTTGTGAAGACGTATGTTTTTGCCATGTTTAATGAGGACCGGAAGCCGCCCAGGACCAGCAATTTTTTTGGTTGTTTCGACCCTACATGACTGAGGTCTACCGTGTCGATTTCTCTCTTCGAACCACATGAAAAACTATATATGGTGCATGTTATAGGAAGTCAGGGCGGATCCAGAACAATATTTTTGGGTGGGCTATATTAAATATTATTATAAAAAGATTTTTTATTCTTATATTTTATGTAATTATTTTATATACCAAATAATATATTATTCAAAAGACATTCAATCATTTAAAAAAAAAGAAAAATGGTGTGGATTGCAATAGAGCTACGGAAGGGTATGACATCATTTTTTAACCCCTATTTCAGTCTTATATGTGTTGATAAAAAATCACCTTAGCATATATTCACAATAATGAGGTATATATTTTGATATAAATTTTACATTTTTTCTATAAATATATTCATGCAATTTATTAGAATATATGTTTCATTTTTTTAATAAATGCATGTATCTCATTTAATAAAGTATATATTATTTTAAAAAAATTCAAAATACGTGTAAAGTGATATTATTATTGAAAAAAGTCTGTACGCAACATTATCTCAATATATATAACAAAAAACAAAATAAAATCCGGGCCGGGCTACAGCTCGACTGAGCCCACCTTTAGGTCCGCCCTGTAGAAAGTTTATGATATTATTAAGGGTTTTTTTTTATTTTTTAGTCTCTATAAATTATATGATTTAGTGATCGATCCCTCACTTTTTCATATTTCAGTTTAAATCCCTAAATTTAAAAGGTATGTTTCTTATTAGTCCATGGGAGGAAAATATCACTAAATTATTTGGTTATCTTTTTAGTTCTTAGAAAGGATTAAAATAAAACATATCTTTTAAATCTGAGGACTTAAAAATAACAAACCCTATTATTAATTATGTATGTTGATAACAATAATAATATTCAAAACTAAATAAGATGATGAGACACGATGAAAGAGATTTGAGAGTATGAGCTTGTCTGGAACTATAATGAATCTCCAAAAAGCAAAATTCACCTAGAAACGGGGATGTTTGGATAGAGGATTTGTGTTGGAATAAAGTTTAAAAACCTTTCAGAAAATGGAGGGGTTGACATGCATATGCATTTTTAATTCTAATATATAATATAATTTTTTTTATTCAATGAGGTATATACTTTCTTTACCGATGTACATACTCCTTTGAAAAACGTAAAATACCTTAAATGATATATTTGTTTTCCTTACTAACGCATATACCTCTTTAAAGTACATATACATTCAGTTCACATGTATTTTATAAATTTACTATAAATTTACGCTTTTTGAAATAGGTCCATAAAATTTGTAGGGGCATGCATTTTATTTTTATGAAAATATACAACTCATCATAGTAGATGTATTATCTATAAAAAAAAGAAAAGATTGTAGATGGTAAGCTGGACTGTAAGGGCTATGTCTAACATTTTAGCCTTGTTTGCCCCCTACACATATTTTGACTTTTGTTAAAAATATGCTTAGCTATTGATGTACATTATTTTATAAAATAAAGTACATGTACATAGAAATATGAATTGAGTGTATATATTGTTACAGCTTTCGTGATATTGTATGTATTAAAATATATACCATGTTAGATGATTTCATACACAATATTAGTGATATAATGATTGCAAGTGAGCTAAATTAATTTTGTAGTCAATAGACATTTATAACGTTTTTGAAAAATATATTTGATTAACAAAATACATTTTTTTATAAAAATTAAAATATATACTTATATAAATTGAATGTAGTAATGGGACTCTAAAAAAAATTATATGCTCAACGACTTTTTATTTTTTACAGTAAGACTCTAATTACCCCGTACTTTGAGAAAGTAATTTTTTATGTAAACGGTTTATATATTTTAAATCTTTACAAAATATTTTAGATGATAATGATGATGATGCTAATAAAATAATGTTAAAATTTAATATATTACTTCCAGTAATAATATTAATAATATTAGTAAAAATAATATTAGTGATATTAGTTATAATAATAGTTTTTTAATAACAATAAAAAATTATTGTTGTTGTTGTTTATCAGTAAAAGAAGTAATATGTTTTGATAATAATATTAAATTTTATTAGTTATATTATTAATAAGTATTAAAATTACTAATAATGAGTATTATAATGCTATCAATAAGTATTAAATTAATATTAATAAATGTTATATTTCACCAATATTGTTATTTATAGGAATAAATTATGTAATTTACACGTTAAATAATGACAAAGCACAGTGGGACGATAGATCATCACCATAAAAACAAAAATAAAAATAATAAGATACGCACATTGTAAAATAAAAAAAAAATGGTCACAAGAGGCATGATTCTTCTGATGGTTAATTATTCCCCTCATCATTTTTGCACATTAAACCCAAATCATTGTTATATCTATAAGAACAGATTGGAAGACCAGGGAAATTATTTTTTTCTTTCTTTTCAGTATTTCCTGCCTGGCTTACCTTTCTAGCTCTGCTTAATAAGGAAAAGATGGCATTCTCAGTTCTGATGAATCCAAACTCAGCTCAGCTAAGAAAAGCAGTTAATTAGTCTTCCCATCCATAATTTTAAGTGATGCTCAATCTCTTTGTGGTTGTGGATGATCCACTCTTTGAACTATCATACCCAGATTGAACATACAGTGGATCACTCATTACATCCTGCATAAACAATATAAAAGTTATTGTTTTAAAATCCATCCAACCTTTTGAACTACACACATAGGTACATACATTAATACCAGATGTTATCCCAACAAACTGAATAGATAACCGAAGACACAGTTATATATTTCTCACATACAATTATGTGTTAAATTTGTTGAAATATCAAATAATTAAACAAGTGATTTGTACTCTTAGAAAATCATGTTAAATTCAACTTCAATAGTAATTTATTATTAATTTTCTTGTATATATCTATTTCAAATTCGATGTAATATTTATTGAAGTCAAATTTTTATGAATCTTGAATAACAACATGTTTGCTTTATAAAAAAGAAAATTACTTAACTCTGTTTAGATCCGCATTTAGGTGGAATTTTGCATTTAAGCCCCCCAAAATAGCTTAAACAATCATGTGTATGCACTTTTGTCTCACATTTGTTTTTTCCATGTAAAAAAAAGTCAAATTTAAGAAGTCAAGAATACTCTTTTTTATTTTCAAAAGCAAAAATCAAATATGAAAAGTCATTTTATTATTTTTTTCTCTTAAAAGAAAATGGGTTTGAAAAGTCATAAAAAACTATTAATTTTAAAAACAGAGTTTTACTATTTTTCAGTCTCACATCTAAACAATTCCTTAGTCCTTCAGTCTCACATCTAAACAATTCTTTAGTCCATGTTGCTCACCTGGAGCATGGAAGCCTGGCTGCTGCTAGGCGAAGGATGCGCGCTCCTCCCCCCACCGTACCCTTGCCTTGGCATGCTCTCCTCCGCGAGGTCCCTCATCCTCTCAAGCTCAGGCAAAACCACCCCCCCGAGGTCCGGCCGGTCCTTGCGCCGCAATTCCGCGCACTTGAGTGCGACGTGCGTGAGCTTCAGCGCCTCCTCGACCGGCCAGTCTTCCACCACCGGGTCGAGCATTTCCTCGAACGCGTCCCTCTCTATCGCCTTCTCGACGTGGTGCGTGAGCCCCATCGCCGTCTTCCCCGTGATCAGCTGCAGGAGCATGATCCCCAGCGAGTACACGTCGGACTTTATGCCCAGCATCCCCGTCTGCTGATACTCGGGATCGATGTAGCAGAACGTGCCTGCCGTCGAAGTCATCCGGTACTGGGTCACGTTGTCCGCCACGGAGGGGGGGACGAGGCGCGCGAGCCCCACGTCGCTTATCTTGCTCACGAAGTTGCGGTCGAGGAGGATGTTCGCCGGTTTGAGGTCCCGGTGCACAAGGGGCTCGGGTTTAGTCTGGTGGAGGAAGAGGAGGCCCGTCGCGATCTCGGCCGCGATGCGGAACCGGAGCTGCCACGAGAGGGCCGGGGTCCCCCCCCTCCGAAAGAGGCGGTCCTCCAGGCTCCCGTTCGCCATGTACTCGTACACCAGGCACCCATACTCGGGGCACGCCCCGAGCAGGAGCACCATGTTTGGGTGCCTGATGCAGCTCAGGACTTCCACCTGTGTACAAAGGATTCCAAACGTCATTTATCTGGGTGTGTTCCAATGGGATGGTGTGTAGTGGTGAGGATACCTGACTCCTGTTAAGCCTGTCAACGGATTGCATACGGATCAGATATGTTAATATCCATATCATATCTTAATAATTCGGATACATATATTAATTTTGTTTATTCGGATATTAAGATTTTATGGTTTATTATATTTTTCAAATCAGATACATTGATAATTTGCACTAATATTCGAATATTGAATGTCTTTTTATTTTTTGGATATGAATTCAGATCGGAAACAATTTTTTTATCCGGATAATTGTCAAACTTACTTCCTGTTGGAATTGGGACCTGCCCTGGGCGGCGTCCGGACGGAGGACCTTGATCGCAACAGGGGTGTGGTCGAGGTAGCACTTGTAGACGGGGCCATAGCCGCCCTCTCCGATCTTGCGGCTCTCGGTGAAGTAGTCGGTGGCGACCTCGATCTCCTCGATGGTGTACTTGCGGTACCGTATATCATTGTGCGCGAGCGAGTCAAGCACCTTCCTCTTCTCCTCTGACTCCTTTTGCGCCTTCATCTCCGCCATGATTCTCTTCTGCGCCTCTAGCTCCGCGATCCTCTGGGCCGCCTCCGCCGCCTCGAGCGCAGCCCTGCTCTTGGCCTTCTCCTTCTCCGCCATCGCTATTGCCGCCTCCTGCGCGTGCCTCGCCTCCTCCCACCTTTGCTCCTCCTCCAGCTTCCACCTACTCATCTTCTGCTTCTCCGTCAGTGCCTCCTTGCACGCCGCGCTGTACATGTCCATCGTCTGCTTCAACTCCAACCTCAACCTCTTCATCTCTGCCTCCACGTCCTCCTGCCATATTGACAAAGTTCATGAATGGTAAATATTCGACAAATGTTACGTTCGGTACAGTTACATTCGTAAATATCAGCGACGAATGAACCAAAAACGCGTCGCGCGCGCTCACGCATGGGATGAAAGCAATATGGATGTTGATCTTACCATCGTTTGCGATGACCAGGACGTGCGGTTGCTGTCGTGGGAGAAGGAAGAGTAGTCGTTGCCGACGGAATATACGTCCATCGAGCGGTGCGAGGAGCGCATCATCATCGATTCGAAGCTCGTGTCGAGGTGTTCGTCGCTGTTCGAGAGCCTCGGGAGACGACTGGAGATGTCGAGGTGGTCGTACATCGATGGGGACGGGAATGCGCGCTCCGTGCTCGACCTGTTCGAGATGAACGATATGTCCGTCTCGGCCGCCGGCAAGTCCCCATGTGACTTGTGGGTGAAAGCTTTGCCGCCTCTCATAAAAGGAGACCTATCGAGAAAAGAAACACAAAATTCTGCTCAAGATCCTCTCTTCTTCAAATCATCACAACATTTCCAAGCAAATCAACTCACTTGATGGCGTCCCTGTCATCATGCATGGAGTGCATTTCACCTACATTTCAAAAGGCTTGACAATGTTAAATATATAAGAGAGAAAATAATTTGATTGAGGAAAATGACGTCTCTCCTGTTTGTACAATGCAACATGGTGCAATATATAATGTGATAAGACAGGGTATATTGCAGTATCGCATCATATAAATTAGTGGAGGATTAATTCTAGACTGTAGATAGAACTGTAAAGTGGACTATTGAACATATGAATTATGGGATGGGATGCGAACCTTTCGAACGATTACGGGAGAGACGCGGAGTGGCGGGGTCCGATTTCAGGCTGATCTGGTGGATTTGGGCGCGGAGAGGGGAGATGTTGGGAGCGGCACGAACGGCCGATCGCATGCACGAGATCTTCCCCTTGGAGATGACATAGACCGAGCAGAAATCTGGCGCGCCTTTTGTGACGGTCGTCGGTACATCTGCGCTCTTAAATCTTCTGTGCAAAAACCATATCCATGGTAAGAAAAAAAAGAAAGAGACATGCGATGTTGAATCGGCTCTTTCGATCATAGATCACCTCACCTCAGGAACACATTCTTCGAAGGAGCGCCCACGACGAGCTTCTCGATCGCGTACTGCGACACAAATTCGATTATGGCCTTCCCTATGTCATTGTCTTCAAGAACAATGTCCTTGCAATGTATCTAGTCACAACACGCAAAAAAAACAAAGAAATTCAACTCAACTTTCAAAAATGAGTTGTTTTGTCAGCTTTTTCAATCATGACTCACATCCTTGCGAGTGCAGAAGCACCGGAAGGGGAGGAAGAGCGCCTTCGTCTGCGCATCTAGTTGTTCCTTCAACGCAATGATGGCATCGTCTTTCGAGTCACTGGGACCTGCACAAAAAAAAGAATGACTCAAATCTTGTGATTGGAATGAGAGATGAATCAGGTGAGCGATCTCTAATTCTCTATTGCTTGCCTGGATGAATGCCTGTCCTGTGATTGACATGGACGAGCATTATAGTCTGTCCCTTGACGACGAGGTTCTCGACAGCCCATTTCAGCGCGTATTGGCTCCCTTTGTCCTTGTCGATCGCCACAGCCACTAGCCCCTGCACCGCCGCCCCCACCGCCTCCTCTTTCACCTCGGCCGCCACCGGAGCTCTATGGCTATGTCCCCACATCACTTCTTAGACACTTTTTTTTTGTTTGGTTAGCAAATGATAAAAGGGAACCTCTTTTTTTTTTTGCTCTCTTCAATTCTCAACAGGTCCCCCCTTGTTTTGAGGAGGAGAGCAAGAGAAGGTTCATTTTGAGGAGGAGAGGTGGAAAACACAAGAGAGGTCCTCATTTTAAGGAGAGGTAAAATGAGAGGTGGAAAACAGAGATTGCTTTTATTTATTTATTTATTTATGTTAAATATGTTTAAATATAGTTAGTACCCAACGTTTGAAATTTTAAGAAATTCAACACCGTTTACTTTCCTATTTTTCAAAATAAAAAAATTGATCTTTTTGTGGTTCTATTAATGGAATTTTTGTTTTAATGAGCCTAGAAGTTTTGGAGGAGATGATGGGGTTAGATTCCATCTCATTCAATCAAAAGATTTGCCTAATTTGAGAATTTCAAATTCAATTACAGGAAAAATCTTGAGCTGTTCACGTAATATCTGATTAATTATTTTAATTGAATTACAGGTCTAATCCAAAAACTAAACATCACGTACATTATATTACAGGTCCGGATGACTTGTCGACGGCTTCCGCTACAATGACGCCGACATTTCGCCTGATATTTTGGGAAATGAAAGGGTTCCTATGTGAAATCCTACGCTTTTTATTTTGGATTTTTCATTTTTAAATTCTCATAAGCCGTATCATTTTGTAATCAATCTATCACTTCTTCATTTTCAAATTTAAAGGACATGTTCTTTTTTAATTTATAAGAGGAACTAAAAAAAATTAAAAAATTTAGTGATAGGTCCCTCCCAGTGACTAATAAGAAATATATCTTTTAAATCTAGATACTTAAACTGTAATATAAAGAAGTAATAGATCGATCATTAAATCATATAATTTACAGGGACTAAAAAATAAAAAATCATTTATTTTTCTGGGTTATATACTTATATAGAAATGCATAATGCATAAAGTTTAGATGTGAAAGAGAGATTGAAATAGGGAGATTTTAAAGTCTGTGAAGCATATATACATAGAGACTTTGAAAGACTTATTTGAAGGGGAGGTTATTGAAAGCAATGTTTTAAAAACCAATCTGATTAGTGAACAAAAAAAATGAACTGGTTAATAGTCACTAGTTCAATCAATTGGGTCAATTGGATTTGAACTGTGATATATATAATAAATATATTAATTATCATTACTAAAAAATATGAAATATTTTAAAAAATATTTGCATAAAGCTTTTACTTAACATCATAACATGATTTTAATATATAAAATCTAAATTTTTGTATCATATTTTACATTTTAACAAGTGATTAATCTCAATTTCTACGAAAATAGAATCATTCAATATAATCATCCCGTAGCCGGTTCATAAAAATCCGTCAGTTGAACCGGTGGATTAATTGAGTTTTACAAGTTTTTTAAATTTCATTGGGTTTTAAGGGAAACCGAACTGGAATTCAAAGTGGGTGAATGTTTAATTGATTCAATCAGGCGGGTTGGGTTAGGTTTTAAAACACAGAGATCAATTCCAATTTGTTATGAGAGAGATACCATAAGTCTAAAACTTACTAAAAATAGTAAAATCGCTATTTTATATAACAACTAATCCGGAAGATCTCATCGATATCTTTCTCCATATATAATTTCGTGCGATTCCGAGATCATGACCCTTGATTTGTAATTTATTTGGTGGACCTCTTCTGATGTTCCAACTTGCATAATATGTCATACATTAGACTCCTTCAAAAGAACTCGTCCTCGAGTTACTCTGCTCCTCAATTGATGTTTCCTTGCATTTTACCTTTGACAAACAGAGAGACATATTCTTGACTTCAAATTCTACTTCAATTAAATTGATCATGCAGAAAGTTGGATGTACATCGATTTGTAGCCCAAGCTTCTTGATAGTCGCAATGTTCTCATTATTAATATTGTCGATAATGGCATCTAAAATGCTCTTGTCGATGGTGCATAGAGTCTGCAACACAAATTTCTATAAGGGCTCTTTTATCTTTGGGGTCACTACTATGGAAAATGACTCATTTTGTTCTCCTCTGATAACCTCCTCAAAATCAGCAAAGAAAACAACATCCTCCACTTCTTTGCTTGACTCAACAAAGTTGATATGCTCTCCTTCTTCCTTTGCGAACTCTGTGCCATCAAATACATCAGCAACTTCTGGTTCAATCAGAACTTCGCTCTTTTGGTGAATATGATTTGAGCAAAAATATGATTCATTGTCATCGTCATGCTTCACTGATGATGGCATATCATAAGGGTTGGCCCCAGTGTTCTAATATGCGGCATGTGATTTGCGTGCGACTGGGGTACCGCACAGAGTATGTATGCTATGCGGGAATATATGCGGTTTTATAATTTTTTATTAATAAAAAATAATTTTATGATATAAAAATGAGATAACAAAATAAATTTTAAGAAATATAACATCTCAATCTCATGCCAACAATCCAAATCAGGATAGTGTACATGGCAGTCAATCAATTGAGTTAGTCCTATCTTAAAAAATCAGTATAAATATAAATAATAAAATTATGTTTAAAATATCTTCATACATGCATTATGAATACAAGATATAAGCATTGTAAGTGTAAATTCAACAAAACACAAAAAATGAAACGTGGGCCCCACCTACATGGATACCACCTCACAACATGTGATTGCTGGCTGCCTTTCCTCTCACCACCTGTTTATTTGACTTAAACCCACCCTCTCAAAATGAAAAATATACCCTCCTCCCTCCCTCCCCATCCCCTCTTACACTCCAACCCCAAAAGTGTCATTTCCCACCCTCACCATCTTCATCAAACCTTTGATCTAGGGCTGTCTCTCTCTTTTCAGCCAACCAATTCATGAAGAAGAAGAGGACGATCGGATGAAGGTGAATCCCAACAGTGGCATCGGCCTGGTAAGAAGAAGACGATCGAAGTTTTGGTATGTTCTCGTGGTCGAAGGAGGAGAGATTCGCTGGGGCCTACGGTGGTCGAAGAAGGGGAGGTCAGCGATGGAAGAAGGGGGGGTCATTGCGGCCTGCGATGGTGGAAGAAGGGGAGGAGCAACCAAGCAGGTCGAAAAAGGAGAGGAGCAGTCGTGCAAGTTGATCTGTTACAGTCGATCGGCTGGTCGAAGACCCCCTTTTTTGTTTTTGTTCTTTTTGTGTGTTTTAAATGTTTAAATTTACTGAATTGATGTGTCCGCTTATGCGGGTGTTGTCTGCATATCGCCGCATTCTGGCCTACACGGTTCGGTATGCCTACCGAACCACCCGTGCAGTTGCATATGTGGCCGCATAGAGCGCATATCAGAACACTAGTTGGCCCTCAAATCATCTCCATTTTTGTAGTACTTGCTCTTGTCGCCTCTTACGTCTTTGATTTCTGTACTCGTAATTCACCCTTATAGCTTGATGATAATTTTGATATAATTGGGATAAATATCATTCATAATCTCATGACGAAAATTAATTTATGAGGTGCTCTTTCATCATTCTCTATGTTCGAACAAATGCTCTTCCTCGCCATTGTCGGATTCTGTGAAGATGGTCTCACCAAACCGCAGCACCACCCTTTATCTCTAAGATTTCTTGACCTCTAAGATAAAGTCAAGGAAATCCTTGATTTGCATGTTTCCACTGAAATATAGAATCTCTTCCTTCATTCGATAATCGTAGGATTCCATTTGCCTCCTCCTCGACTGATATCTCTGAAATCTATCTCCCTCGTCACCCAACTCTTCCTCATTATCATATTGATAATGAAGAGGATGTCGAACCCTGATTTTAGTAATAGGTCGGCCTTGGAAAAATCACTCAGCACGTCTCCTATCACTTTCAGGATGCATGTTGTTAGCGTTAAGGTTTAGGGTAGCAATCATCTCGTAGATCTCTTGCATCTGATCACATTGTTCCTCGAACGCTTTCCGCAGGTACTCAAACCCACAACCACGATCAATAGGTTGGTTGTCTCTCACTTTATTATCTACCATCCAAGCCAGATAAATCATCAATCTGATATCACCTAACGCAGCGTGAAACGATATAAAAGATCCAACAAGCGTTGAGATCATAAGCTCCTTGATCCATAAGGAATAAAACCCAGGATAAAATTCAAAATATTATTGATAAAATATTGAAAACCCTGGGTTATAAGTCTTCCTTTTTTACTAAATAACTAAAAATTAAAATAAAATACTAAAAATAGTAAAAATCAAAATTAGTTTTCATTGAATTTGTGGGATCCTAGATAATGATAACAATTAATAGAGATCAATTCTAATTTGTTATAAGAGAGATATTACAAATTTAAAGCTTACTAAAATTAGTAAAATCGCTAATTTGAAGGACTAAATAAATGAATTTTCAAAAATTAAGAATTGATAGTTGTATAACAACTAATCCAGAAGATCTCCTCGATATCTTTTTTCATGTAAAATTTAGTGCGATTATGAGATTTACCCTTAATTTGTAATTTATTTGGTGGATCTCTTCTGGTGGATCCATTTGCATAATCTGTCCTACATCATGTGCTCTCATATAAACATATATTATCTTCTCCCATTCACCCACCCATTCGTGGGCCCCTTAAGACTCTTAGGCCTATCACCCTCTCAACATGCTAGGTGTCACAATCACCCTCCCAATAGGGTCATACATTCTCGTGTGGAGTCACATCAACCATCGTGTAATGGATAGGTTCCGATACCAATTGTAATTTTTCAGACTTACAGAACAAGATATTTTGCCAGACTTACAGAACAAGATATTGTCCGTTTTGCCCTTCATAGGCTCATGGCTTTAAAAATACGTCTTGGTCTGCAAGAATTATGCTCATATATAAGCACGGGCTATCTCCTCCCAAAAGGCGATGTGCGACTAAGCACTCACTCTCACTCAATTCATGGATCTCGTAGGACTCTTGGGCCTACCACTCTCTCAACATGCCAGACATCACAACACTGCTGGTGGAGCATGTGGGGGAGATAAATCTGAATCTTGGTACTACAGACAAGCTATTTTGGGGCTAATGCTTCTGAGGACTTCTCAATCAAGAGCAGCTATAGTTGGTGGACCAAGAGTGCACATACTTCCCCCTCATTGAGAAATTTGTGCAAATTTGTTAACCAAAGATTCTATTGGAGATAAATGTCTTTCTTGGATTTCTATACCAAGAGCGACTTCTGACAAAAGTTTACAAAGCCAAATGGGTGTTGAACGAACTCAACCACTTGCTCTTATGTTCGGGGGAACCGAAGACTGTTCAACACCTAATCTGCAGGTGCCCAATCATGATGCACCTTTGGAAACTAATTGGGGTATATATCAGTCTCACTACATAGTTTCAGAACCTTGATGAGTTGTAAAATTTAGGCAAACAATTGAGAGGACCGGATATCTCAAGCAGGGGTTCTCACATGTGCGTGGGTAATTTGACAAACCTGAAATGAAATAATCTTTTGAGACACGCATATCTATTGGGAGAACATGTTATGTAATTGCTTCAACAATATGTGCTGATGTATTGTCAAGGCGCGAGGAATTCTCCTAATCTATGGTCTATGGGAGACTAGTTATCGAGGAGTGAGGCTGGGAGTAGATGCTGACAATCCTTCTTGGGTTTAGATAATTAGATAAATCTTCTAAACGGGAGGTCGTTCGGTGTTTTCTTTTATTTTTTTCATCTTTCTTGTTTCTGTATCCTCTCACCACCATTCGGATTTGTACTATATCCTTTGTAATAAAAAGGCGGTAGCGATATCTAACTTTCTTTAGAAAAAAATGATAAATGTGACATGTTTTAAGGGCTTTTTAAAATGATATACAAAAGTATTTTTATCTATTGACAAAGCAACTATAACAAGAGTCGGATCTTCTATGATTCAATTGAGGGAGATCTCGTGTGGCATCAATGTGCAGATGACACATAGGCAGAACATGAAATTTTAAAATACACGTGCACCACACTGTAACGCCCTTGAATCCATGACTCCATTTTGAAGCGTAAAATCCGGTTGCGTTAACTTAATTCCTCAAATCTAATAGTACCAATATTTTTTATTAAATAATAAAAAAACATAAGAAAACATCACCATATTTTATACATCAATTGTCAAGACTATAATCAAATACAAATTTGATATACATCGGGAATTACTAGATTCTAAATATCATCATATTATCATACATTCGGGTCCTCTATATGCTAAAGAAATGACCAACACCTTCTATGCAAAGTCTAGCCTTCTAGAAAACATGATCTCGTTTGCAGCTACATAAGATCCACCACTCTAAGCCTTTAATCTGAAAGATGAGAAAAAGGAGGGATGAGCTACAACACGCTCAGTGAATGGACCATCATTATCCCGTTAGTACATTTATATTCAAAATATCAATATCGTAATATGTCCACACAGACATGTAATATATCAAGAAAATAAATATACAACAACGCCACCAAGACATGCAATAATATATATACACATACATGATCCTATCCAACATGATACATGTAACACCACGAACATTCATGTCTGTCTTCGCAGCACCTAGCTCGCGAGGTCTTCCACAGGCATGGCCACATAGACATAGTCACAAAGACTTGGGTCCTACGTTCTCGGACCTAGCCACGTAGACGTATGCCCACTTAGACGTTGGTCACCAAGACCGAGCTACCTAGACGGAATGTATGCATTTGTTAATTTACCACATCTTCAAAATCGTAAAAAGACAGAGCATGTATGATCTCATAATACAACCATAACGATGCATATATCACCAAAAAGCATGCTCATATTTTTATATCAAAACTAGCAGTTATACTCTATAAAATAAGATGGTCCTAACATGAATACATAATATATTCTTTGAAATCTAAATATGAGACTCAAGTCCACTCACATCCAGTCCACGCAATACAAATCGATGCACGTGCATGAACAACACACACTCGCACATAAAAAATCTAGCATAACAATTATGCAATAATAAATCAGAAATCATTCAATCATGACCCAAACAACTGACAACCAACTTACAACAACACTAGACCCAATAATCCTAAAAGCCCATACCTAATATACCTACAATCCACAACTCACCTCAAAGGTCTAACAAAATCCCAACTCTGAATAAATATTAAAATATTCATTTACTCACAATGATCTGATAATCAATATCAATTTATTTCATAAGGCCCACATAATCGATCAATGCTCGAATAAATATTTAAACAAATCTAATAAGGCTCCACTACAACTTCAATGATCCAAATAACTTAACTCAACCAATTTACATCCAAATAATGATAATATCCAATTAATATTCATTGATCACACGAAACCAAATTATCGATTTAAGATCCATTTTGAGTCACCAAGATCAATAAAATCATCAAAACCCATGAATTAAATTATACTCACTAAACATCTATTTGGGATCCCTTAAATCTCTAAAATTCATCAAACTTGTTCATGAAGCTAAATATTGAATTCTAAGAAATTGCATAGAAATCTTTCAAAAACCATAACTTTCTACCTGTAACTCTGAATTGAACGATTCATGATTCGTTGGAAAGATCTTTTCAAAACCTATTTCTGTTTGTCAAATACATTTTTCTCAGAAACGATCCCTTCAAGGTCAAAAATACGATTTAATGTCGAAATGTATAATCAACCCGAAAATAACTCTTAAATCCCCAAAACCAATATAATTTGATCTTAAGAATTTCTTTGAGATCCATTAAAATCAAATCAAATAATCATCCAATTGAAATCAATCAAACTCTAACCCTAATTCATCAACCTTCTTCTCCAAACAATCAATTGATTGACACAATCATCTCCTAACGAAAAATAAATTGAAACTCTAAACAACAAAATGAATAGGGGCGGTTATTTCAACCCCACCAACTAATCCACCCACCCCTTTTTTTTTTTTTTGTGATCCTAACCCACCCCTCCCCCTCCCACCACCACCACCACCACCTCCCCATCCTCCCTCCACTGCCTCCGAGACCCCCGCCTCGCCCGCGCCCACCACGCCCGACGCCGCCTCTGAGACCCCCACCATGCCCGACGCTAACGCCTCCGAGGGCGGCGACGAGGGCGAACGAGTTGACAGCGATGCCGGAGTGCTTCATGCGTTCGAAGAGGTCGGCAACGTCAGAGGCGTCAGCATTAGGCGTGGTGGGGGTCTCGGAGGCAGCGTTAGCGTGGTGGGCGAGGGCGAGGCGGGTGTCTCGGAGGCGCGATGGGCACGGGCGAGGCGGGGGTCTCAAAGCCGCGGGCGAAGCGGGGGTCTCGGAGGCGGCGGAGGGAGGAGGGGGAGGTGGTGGGAGGGGGAGGTGGTGGTTGTGGGAGGGGTGGGTTAGGATCACAAAAAAAAAACAAAACAAAAAAGGGGTGGTGGATTAGTTGGTGGGGTTGAAATAACCGCCCCCAAATCAATAAAAAATGATTTCTGACCTTGTGATACTCTACGGGTAGGGTTAGGTCATCACCACCCTTCATGCCTTCTGAGATTTGGAGGAAAACCCTAACCCGAAACTTATTACTTAAAGGAGTTTACCAAAATTACAAAACGACCCCTTAAATATTATAGGTTTACAACTAGGTCCCTATCCGATTTACAAATAGATCTCTATATGATTTACAAACAGATCCCTGAAGGCTATTAAAAGGTATTCTGGATTCGCAGCTAGATCCCTGAGCCCAATAACTTGACACTTAAGCCTCAAAATTTAATTTTCTGAACTTCGAATCTCACCAAATTTTAACCAAAGCATCTTGAGACTATAGAGATCTCCATAAAAATAAAAAATAAATATTTCAATATTAATTTATAATTATCATAATTATAAATCAAATTGGACCTATTTGGATCCACCGTCAAATCTGAAAAATAAAATAATTAAATTTTAATTAAAATTCTCATTATATATTTAAAATAAATATATAAAGCTAAAAATTAGAGAGACGTTACACACACACTTAAAGTGGTCCAAAACCTTGCAATACAATGCATGCACACATGTAAGAGCTTTTTCAACCTACATGTCATCTCCACATTGATGCCATAGATAATCTGCCTGTGTTACATTACAGAGGATCCTCTCCGACTCTAACATACATTTTTAAATGTTATCCACACTCATGCTAAATTATCTAGGTATGATTATTAAACTTTATTCATAATTTATTATTATTATTATTATTTGCATATTTTCCCTTATGTTCCTTATTTTTAGGTTAATCTCCGCCCAAAGGGTAAGAAATTATGCATTGTGTGTTCGTGAGACCATTTCACCCGCACTCCACCCTCAATCCATCACGGTATGTAGAACCCTTACCACTGTTCATCACGGTATATAGAACCCTTACCCCCGTTTGGGATGAATCATAGACCCAGAATAAAAGAGAATATAAGAGAACAAGGAAAAAATTGTTTGTTCTGTAAGAATAAATACTGATAGTTATGCTTGGATAAGCTACCTGATAACTATTTTAGGAAGTGCTGAAATTGCTTATCATGATTTTATTTATGCTAATGGATAAAAAAAATATCCTCCTGTATCATTTTAAAAAATTTAGCTCATCTAATACTCTCACACACATTACAAAAACTGTCACCATATCACACACATATTTATCACATTTATTCCAAACACAAACAATTTATTCAAGGGTATAGTTGTCATTCAAAAAGTTATAAACTATTATCCTCACTTTATCTAAGATGAATCAAATAATAAAAATGTTAATTTTAAGTTTCTCAATGAAAACAACAGTAAAAACAACCAAACAACATAAAATTATTTACTCTTTATGGATTGTTATTGATCATGATATAACTATCGAAAACGAATAATTCTATGTCACACCACAAACAGGTATAGTGAACAAATGAATGCAAGTGGCATGAGTTGAATTTATTAGAAAAACACTTTCATGTTAACTCATACAACTAATCGTGGAAAATAGATCCACAGTGGAAAAAGAGATACATATAAACATAATCCACTCGAATTTTTCACCATGTTTTTGGTTGCTAGTGAGACATTGGATCAAATGAGTGGAGAGATACTCCTTTACCAATATACCATAAGCTCATTAGATTTATTTCTCATCTATTATGTATTTGTGTATTCAATTGTAGATGATTTTATTAGCCCCAATCACTTTCAAATGTTTTTCCTCAAGTTGATTTGAGCGCTACGATTTTGTTCACAGCAAGGCCTGCCATCCCTCATATCTCAATTGTTGTCTAACAAATACATACCTTGTTAAACGAGGTATATAACTTTTCACTTCTTCTTTAATATTTTTTTTAGTATACATTTCATTTTATTTATAAAACTATATACCATATTTTTTATAAAAAAAAATTAAGAAAAATGCGCAAATTGCATATGGAACCATAATGAAAATTTTCACAAAACAATTTCCAATTGATTTTTTGTTTTTCTTTGCCTTATGATGTCTCAATCAATCATTTAAAGAAAAAACATGTAAACCAGGATTGATATTAAACATTAACCCAATTAACATGGTAATTGTTTTATATAGCATACAGGTAATAATTAATTTTCACTAGGACCTATGCATTAACAAAATGAATTATAGTTTATCAATTATTAGTTATAGAAGATCGAATACATAAATAACAATTCTAGCTCTCTGTTTCATTTACTGGATAAATAAATATATAGCTAAATCTGTTCATAAAGGTTTCTTCAATACTTTCCACACCATGTGATAAAGAATATTGTAAAACATAACCGTTATTCAATTTGAGTTACATATCTATTAAGTTATTCTACTTTATAATTTATCTGAAATTTACTTCAGTCCACAGACGAAACAAGGAATAAATCTGAGTTTGTTAATTCAATAATAAATATTTTAATGGGATTAAAAAATAATTACTGAGCTATCCTGTAAAAAACAGAATAGCTACTTTTGTTTAATCATTGTCATTATTACCATGTATATATGGAATGTAATAGGTAATACCTTGTATAAGTCCATGATCTCTTATTCACAGGGGCGGAGCCAGGAATTAGAGTAGGGGGGGGGGGGGGTCAAGAAACAGAGGCCAGGAATTAGAGTAGGGGGGGTTCAAGAAACAGAGGAACATAAAAAAGAAATTATAGATATATGACAAGTTATAACAAAATTAAAACAGCTGAATAATGACCGTATCCTTGAAATAATAACAATTTAAATCGAAAGTTGTTTTTGTACTTTTTATGTATTTAGTGATCTTGAATACTTTATAGAAAATCTAGAAAAAAATATTGCAATATCATTATTCCTGTCACAAAAAAATGAAGCTCCAAAAATTGGAAAAATAAATATAAGAAAAATAATTGATCACAGAAACATACAAAACTATCATTTAAGCTTATATTTCGAAAAGAGAATTAAAATTTTATTTCAAAAAATATGAGACTCCATATAGCAATGATTAAAAAATCATAATAAATAAGCGAAATCAATAAAATATCTAAATCATTGATTTTTCAATCCCTCAAAACCATATACTAATATTTTTAGAAAAACAAAGCTTTTCATTTTTTTTTTATAAAAAAAAGACCTGTAACTCCAAATCTCAATGGATACTAATACACTCAGTCTTTTTTGCAACCCTTTTTTAATTTGCCATGTCTAATGCAATATTTAAAATCAGCTAACATAATATATGGTACACTATTACAGAGAATATATGCATTTATTTCATATAAGCACATATTTTATTTCTATAAAAGGTGTATATGCTCGATTATATAGGCATATATTTTAAAAATAATCAAATGTATACATGGATGCAAATGAGACTACAAGTGTAACATTTGTGAACATTAAACTCACTCATTCAATTAGGGTTATTGCATGTATAACACTTAAATTGTGCATCCATATCCTTTTGAAAAATATTCTTGTAGAACTTTAAAAAATTGTATTGTGTGAAATACACCTCAAAAGGGTATTCATACAAACTTTAAACCGTTTTGTTGGTTGAAATAAAATTTCAAAGGAGTTGTATTAACAAAATAAATTTTTGTGAGGGGTCCATATGCAAAAAAAAAATCAATTTTTCATTGCCCATGTACCAATGCATTCATTACCCATTTTAATTTGCACCATGCCTTGGGGGTCCGGGCCCCAACCCGCCTCCCCTTGGCTCCACCCCTGCTTATTCAAGCATTGTATGGAATACAAATTGAAAAATGGCTGGCTTAAAGTAGCTTTTGAAAATAACTTTTCAAAAACCATACTTTTTAAAATCCATAAAAAGTTGTTTCTTATAACTAAAAGCAACTTTTTTGTTGGCATTTAATTAGAGGTTATCTATCTCTGTATTATTCTTGTAAAAACAAAATCTATAAAAGGTGTTCAAACTTGTTTCTGAGCTTTGATGATCATCCAAGCACCAAAGGAATTCTTGAATTATGAAAGAGTGAATTACTGTATTGAAGATATTGTTTATTTTGTAACATGCAAAAGAACAAGATGAAACACAAAATTCATGAATATTTCATAAGGTTAGTGATGTAGCACGATCATTGATCATTCAATCAATGTTAAGAGCCATCATATGGAGGATTATGGATGATTTGTATTTATTAGTTTTTAGTTTTTTTTGTTAGATTTATCATATCTTTTCTGGATAATTAGGATTAGTTAATATTTAGATATTATTCAGATATGATTTTTTTTATTTTTAGTTAGGATTTGAATTTGAATTTGAATTTTGAATTTAAATTCAAATTTGAATATTAGTTAGGATTAAATAAAAATGTTTGTTATTTTACAGATTTACTTAATCATCATAGTTTATAGATTTCGATAATTAGTTGAGATCATAATCTGTTAAGGATTCTCTAATCTATAAATAACTTGTAAACCAATTAATTATTCAGATATTGGATTTTTGAAAATATGAGACTATTCTCTTTATTAAAATTCTCGTCTTTGATGTTCTTGGTAGAATAACAGATTCTTAGAAGTCCATCATTCTGGTATTCTTAGAAATTAACAGATTGTTGAAGCCTATCATCCGGCATTCTTCTGAAGAATCAACAGCGTTGTTGAAGCCTGCAGATCTTGCATCTTTAATTGGATTCATAGAAGAGCGTAATTATTCACGCTTCATTAGTTAGCATAAAGTGTTTTTATATAAATTTACTGACTAAAGCATAGTGTTGTTTTTTTTAGGGATTTTTATTTTTAACTCCCCGCAAACCATCGTATTTAGCGATCGCCCCCTCCATTCTTCGTATTTGGGTTTTACTCCCCACATTCAAATGATAATTCCTTTTTACTCCCTACGAGGGACCTATCTATAAATTATTTAATTTTCTTTTTAGTCCCTGATAGGGAGTAAAAAAGAATTATCCTTTGAATGTGGGGAGCAAAACCCAAATACGAAGAATGGAGGGGGCGATCGCTAAATATGATAGTTTGCAGGGAGTTAAAACTAAAAAACCCTTTTTTTTAATATAGTTCCTATATAAAAAAAAATGATTGAAAATTCTCGTCTGAGTAATCTGAACATTTGTTTATTCACTAAGGGCCCATTTGGCTAGAGACATAAGCTATTCTGGGGTTTATACCTATTCCAGGAATTGTTGACTTTATCAATGGAATAAAAGATTTTGTGTTTGGTTGTGTTATTTGTTATTCTAATTGGGAAACGTAATAATAAAGGTTGGGGTGTTTGGTTGATGAAGAATAAGATGTGAATAAGGTGTAAAAAGTTGATTTGACATGTGGACCCCATTGATGTATAAGAGGTGATGACTGGTGATTTGATGTGATGATATGTAATTTGATAGGTGGGTTTCCTTATTCCAGTGGAGGAATAACACAATTCCATGGGTGGACTTGGAATACAAATACCAGCTTATCCTCTCCTTATTCCGCATAGCTATACCCCCTTATTCCGCCTAGCCAAACACCTAAATTACCTATTCCTCCCCTATTCTACCCCTATTCCACCCTAATTCCGGTACCCAAACGGCCCCTAGGATAATTGAGGAAATCGATGCATTATCACTATATGATGCAAATTTTGCCAAAAAATCTAAATCATATTTCCCTAAAAACTGTGAATTTTGCTATAATTTTGCTTCAGCGTGGAGAATCAGAAAGATGTTGAGTGAATGTGTTAATGATATGCACAATATAAACAATTCACATTAAAATATTGTATATAAATAAATTATCTGTAGAAATTTTAAATTTTAGCATACAAATCATACAATAATTAAAATAATTTTTTGGTCAAGTATGATAGAGAATTAGAGACCACATTACACCTTGTTGAGAATATATTTTCTCACAAAAGAGCAATTTGTCAAAAATAAAAATGACAAATAATCGTGACAACATATGTCAGCTTAAATAGGAGTCAAAAAGGCAATTATCAATAATCTATCCACAAAATCATAATTAAATGGAGATTTTGTAGAGCTTAATATTCGAAGAATAAGTTCAGTGAAGAAACAGAATTGGTCCATTCAAGTTAAGTTCATTCCATTTCATATGAAAGAGAACGTAAACAAACTATACATTTTATGCAGGCAAAATATCACATGAAATTAAACATCACTTAGATCCATTTGAAATATTCATACAAGTATATATGGCATTCTACCCAACTGAACATTTCAATTATATGATTAGAATAAAAAAATATGAATCATGACAAGAAAACTCTTTGCGCTTGTTAAGTAAAATGAGCTTGAAACAAAATTGATAACACTTTACTCAAAATTGGAGGAACTGAGCTTCTATTCTGAAACTTAAAAATGAAGATAGATACTCCATCACTTCAGTCATCATCGGAGTAATTAAACTTTATAGAGTGTGATTGCAAATCGATAATCCCACCCCTATATGTGCCCCTCTTCTTCTTGGTCTTTTCGTGCCGGAAATCCCTTAAGAAAGAACAAAGACATGCATCAGCTTTCATACTTCATGCATAACTAATCAACTCAGAAAAAATACACATGAAATGAGCATAAATTTTTAAAATCAGCTTCCATGATATAGAGTCAGTTTGATAACTCTGGTCTAGAAATCTTCTATTATGGTCCAAGAGGATAATTTTTTTTCCACAAAATTCCAATCGTGACAGATTTTGTGAGGAGAAGAAATCAGAAAAAAAAATTGCCTAGGATTGCGAGAGTGGCCGCAAGAATGAAGGATTTTAGATGTCATTTACTTGGGTGCTCCAATAGAAGGAGAACAAGAATGGTTGGATTTTAGATGTCATTTACTTGGGTGCTCCAGCAGAAGGAGAACAAGAATGATTACCATACTGGCCCTTATTTTGAAAAGAATTCTAACTTCTCATGTGGCCACACCAGATCAAAGGCATATTTTGGGTCAAAAAAAAAAAATCCTTACACTCACTTTTGAATCAAGAATTCTTTCAAAGGGCCAAAGTGCTTGATAATATTATTCACTTTTAAATTAAATTGAGAAACATCATATATTGATATGCATGAGAATCACTTACTAAGTGGTCAAGATGCCCTTTATAACATTATATATAATGTTGAAGGAATCATTACATTAGTCACATAAAAGAACAGTTTATTAAATCACGACTCATTGAAAACTTCGGCTAATGGCTTAGCTTTTGGAACAGTCAAGAGGTACTTCAAATAAAATCAAAATAATCCATTTTGTTTCTGTTATGGAGGTGGCTCAGGGAACACGTCACTGTATTGAGTATCCTACAGTTCATGAAAATTGACTAAGTTTAAAACAAAATCAAACTCATAAAAACACAGATTTCCCTCGTTCATCATCATATAGCGTAATGTAAACTTCATAATGGAAGACAGTCAAAACTTTATATCGGTAGGCCCAGGTCCTAAAATATTTTTCCTTACAGCAAACAATTTTTTGTAAACAAATATGTGAAAAAAAAATATCAATACCAATCTCTAACATACGTGCATGCATATTTATGTGAGCTTTCTGTACATGTCAGGAAAGATCCACATTAGAATTCAGAAAAATAATACCTTCCTTTAACTTGCCCAAGAATTTCCTGAGCTTTTGCACCGTATCCACCATCTGCACCACCCTGCAAACCGGTGCCCAAAAGGTAGAAAATCTGTTAAGAATCATTTTAATCAAACAAATTGATAGGAGAAAAACCCATACTGTGAGCAATATACCTTTGCCCAATATGAATTATTTTGAAGCCTCTCATCAGAAAATTTCACTTCATCCACCTTCACTCTCTGAAATGGATTGACTGTTTTGGGCTGTCAAAAGATTGGCAGACTGAATTGTCTTATATTTCCCAAAAATTGCTTATTACAAGATATGTACACCAGCAGTCCAATCTCAATAGAATATAATAAAAGATGGAGCCAAGTCCACAGAGAAAACCACCCACTATATAACAAATCCAGAATTCCGGAACAACTTTAGAGTCTAGACCAAGGCAAGGACAAAAAATGGGTGTCGTGATGGATAAAACCTCTATTTACATGGAAATAGAAATGTTAGTCTTGTCACTGGTCAACATTTAAAGTGTAATGTTAGAGATAGATCACCCCTATTTCATATGGGTTGAACTGTAATCACATGATCCATCTAGGTTCAATTACAAAAATTGATAGCAGGCAACTGACATTGACTCATTTAATTTTTGCTAAGACCACAATCAGATGTTTTCAAAATTGCTCATTAACTAATGATATAATGCTCTAGTTATCTTCCAAAAACAGAAAAGAAAAAAGAAGCTCAAATTTAAGGGTGATGTGTAACGCAAATTTTACATGAACTATTATTATATTAGTGAAATGATAATATGTGGTCCGTGCAATCCGTGCGAACCACGTGTATACATCCCTTATCGAGATATATGATTCGATAAAGAAAACATACGGCCCAATGAGGTATATGCTTCAATGAGCTGATATGCAATGAACTATTGGGCCGTATGTTGGAGATAAATGATGTATATACGCGATTCACACAGATTGGACGGACTGCTTCATATCACTACTCTATTATATTGTTCAAACTCCCAAAAAAATGTCACACTAACCTCATCTGACATAAAAACAAAGAGTCAACATATCAGGCAAACTTGAAATGATCTACATACCTCAGCTGAATGCTTCCCTTCATTCTTCCCTGGTTTCACTAGTTCCCTTTTATCAGTTGTGTTATTCACATTGTTCCTTTCCAAAATTTGATCTTCTTTGTCTCCAATTTGGCCAACAGTCTGATCATCCAGTGGTACTTTAAGGGATTTGTTGAGATCCTCTTGGAATTTTTCCACTTTCATTTTCTTATCATGGCCAAGGTGCCCCTCTTCTACTTGTGATCTCTCTGTGTACAGCTCTGTTTCCACATTGTTTTCTGAATCCTTCGACTTCCTTTTCTTAGACTTCTTGGTCAAAGTTTCATTTTCAAACTGTGAATTACTTTCTTCAATACCCAGCCGTCTTCTCTTCTTGGAAGTTTTGTCCAAATGTTTATCTACACCCTTATTCGAAATTGACCTATTTTCCTTCCCAGGATCAGATTTATTCAGATATCCATTGGTTCATGATCAATGGAATCTTCTTTCTTTCCATCATTAACTGCCTGGGGGGCACTCTCCAACTCTGAGTTTTCAGAAACTGATTTGCATTTCTTTTTCTTTTTCTTCTTCTTCTTCTTTAGATGCTACAGTTTCCGCTGGCTGGGAATCAGATGTATTTGGAACAGGTGGTGACTTAAAATTGTCGGATCCTGCACTTAAAATGGGAATATAAGATAGGAAGAAGGAAGTAAAAGAGGGGGAAAAACTGAAAACATGATCTGGAACTGTGACAGTGTGACTGAATATTCAAGGCATACCTTGCATTTTCAAACATTCAACATCAACTGCGGCGGGATGGCCTCTGCACTTGAACCAAAGATCAGGATATAAAAGAATGTGTAATCATATGTAAATGTGGTAAGAAAAATCCAAATCATGTGACCAGGAAATCCGATAAACTATGCACATTGTGTTGCATATTGTCGAAAACATAACCACTGTACAAAAGACATGTTCCATATGTGCTGATTAAAGACAGATTTATATTTAGCTAATAGTATATGCTGCAAATAAATAGCATCTTCACAGTATATAAAAGTTTCAATACTCTTTCACTGGCCAATTAGTTGCCTCGGGTGCAAAGTAAAATCTCTACCATTCGTTGTTTACAAAATCCAATCAACCCCTCAGTAAAATCTCTACCATTCATTACTTACAATAACCTTCTTCTTGGAAGTAAGGCAAATCCCTCCAATTTATTTTTTTTGTGTTCATAAGCACAGACAAGGTACAAAATAAAGCTAGAATAATAGCCTTCACATGCACACCATTGCACCATCATTCCTTTATTTAACAACTGAAAGTGAATAAGTAATGGACTATACCTTTTCTTTATATATTTGTGAAATACATGCTCCAGGTCCAAAGACTGACCCTTGCCAGTGTCAATCTGCACATCAATTCAAAGTGATTCACTTTGTGAACAGAGTGCATGTCAAAAAATTCGATGTGAAAGTGTGAATTGATGTAGTAAATGATGCCAAAAACTTTCTAGGCAAATGGTATACTCCAGAAACATCCACTACTTTATAATAATCCATAAATAAGGAATGTAGATGTTCTTGCATATCTTTTATTATATTGTGGCCCATCAATTATTCAAACATATAGAAGTGTGAAATGTGAGTATCTATTCAGTAATTAAAACAGCATGTGCATATGTGATGAATCAGAAACAATATCATATCATGCTTTGTTGTTGTGTGCTCAATTTTATTTCAATTCGAAACTGTCCACATTGTTGTATACAAGTATACAACTGAGTCAAGAAGTTTGGACCTCACGGCTCCCACCAACAATACCTCTAATCCAACAATGTTGTCATAGTTATACTTGTTATAATATGGTTTTGAATTAGCAACTCTAAAAACAGTGCAACTCTACACAATGGCATGGCATCTTTTTCGAATAAATGGTTGCATAACCTCATCAGTCAAACGTCACTCAACATAGGAAAGAAAAAAAACACCCTGGAAATACTAATTTAGTAGGCATTGGGGATACAGGAGCTCCAATTCTTCAAAAACCAAACCACTAAATCCCACATCTTCTCCACATCATATGTTCTGTACAGTAAGCTTTTCATTTCTTATTAGCCATATAGCCCAGCATACAGCTTAGAACATAATAGAATAAACTACTTTTTTCCCCTCCCGTCTCCCATTTTTCTTCATCTATTGAAATTGAGTACAACTGACTGGATAGATAAGAGGCTGACTGGTTTACCCCAACCCTCAATACTTTGACATGGAATTAAATGGAATTAATACAAAAAAAAGACACAAGACAATAAGAATAATGTTACATTTTGCCCAGTTACGGCCCCATGTATAGCCACATGTACTTTTTTTTCTGAAAGTGTATACTTTATAACTTTATGCAGCAGTGCACGTACTTTCATAAAAAAACAAATTATATACTCCAATGAATTACATATGCGGATATGCCCACTTATGCAAAAACATAAAAAACTACATGTTTCATCTATCGAAGCATGTACCTCGTTTTTTTCTTTTTTTTTCTTGGTAAGCATATACCTCATTAGTTTCACGCGACTGCACACCGAACTGTAAATAAGGACTGCATGTAATGGCATTAAAAGAATTGTGAATAGCCTTTGGATCCATGTGTTGTGCCTCCAACCCACACGGGGTTGGTTCTTTGGCTAAAGTCATAAGTTTGCTCTACTAAGTTGTTTATCTGATGCACAGGGTTGGTCGGTGATTCGCGCATCTGGGTTTTTTTCAACTAATTTTGGGTTTATGAAGAGCGCAAATCATCTACCGATACATCGAAGTTCTTGTTTGTGAATTTACGAATCAAATCGCCATCAACAAGTGCTCACTTAAAAAGAAGGAGAAGAAGAAGAAAATACGAACCTCACCAATACCGGCCTCGGAGCGGAACCTCTTGAGGGACCTCGAGAAGCCGTTGGATTCGAGGAAGGCCGCGATCGAACGGAGGAGGAGCACCCTCTCGTCCCCCACTCTTCCTCCTCCTCCTCCTCCTCCTCCTCTCCTCCTCCTCCTCCTCCTCCTCCCTTCTTCGCGCCGTTGTTCGCGTCTAGGGTTTGGGAGAGCCCCTTCTGTACCTTCTCTTCATTCTTGGTCCCGAGCATGATTTGGCGGGGGACGAGCGAAACTAGGGCGGTTGTGAAGTGGAAAACCCTCTTCTTCGATAGTTCTCCTGTTATCATAAGCGTGTTAGCTACAGAGAGAGAGAGAGAGGATGGGAATTTGTGTTTTGGAGGGGAAGTAGGGTTTAAGAAGAGACTATGGCAGCCGATACACGAGGGGCGCGGCTATCGGCACCCCACACGGCAAGAAACTCATCCCTTAAAAAAAATAAAAAAATAAAAAACATTTGTGCATCGTAGCAGTAGGAGTAAATCCACCCGAGGTCGGTGATCCCTGCGACGATAGCGATGAATTATGGTCGTCAGAGGTTTCGGCGAGTGTACCAACTCAGGTCAACATGCCTACTGGCGACGGTGGTGAGTTGTGGTCGTTCGAAGGCCCGGCGAGCTAAATTCACATTTTTACAAGTTACAAATCAAATAGATAAATTTCACATTTAAACACATATAACAGACAGTCATAACAACATTTAAAACACATCAAAATATGACATTCGCATTCCATAATCAACCATTCACGTGACTACATAATAAAATACATGTTCAAATTCCATAACCATTCATGTAACTATATTAATTTTTTCATATACAAAAATAAATAAAATATCCAATAAAAATAACTACTCTTTTTTTTCAAAAAATAAAATAAACATAAAAATAATTTGAACATGTATTTTGTTTTCTAGAGATGATTTGTTATGGAATGCTAAAATCGTATTTTGATGTGTTATAAATGCTAATATCATATTTTGTGTTTTAAATGCTGCTATGACTGTCTGTTGTATGTGTTTAAATGTGAAATTTGTCTATTTTATTTGAAACTTGTAAAAATATGAATTTATTCTCTTACTTTTGCTCGCCGGGCCTTCGGGCGACCACACTTCACCACCGTCGCCGAGGGCATGCCGACCTGGGTTGGTACACTCGTTGGAATCTCTGGTGACAATGATTCACCACCGTCGCCAGATGGATTACCGACCTCGGGATGGATTTCCGTTTACTGCTACAATTTTTTATTTAAAAAAAAGGGTGGTTTCTAGAAACTCGGGGTGCAGATACCCACGCCCATACACGAGTCTAGGTCTGGTCAGGCTTGCTCTATTAAGTATCATTGGTATCCAACTACACAATTATACAAGGGTTTTTTTTATTTTTAACTCCCCACAAATCATCGTATTTAGCGATTGATCCACACTTCATCGTATTTGGTTTTACTCCCCATATTTGAATGACAATTCATTTCTACTCCCCATTAGGAACTAAAAAGAAATTTAAATAATTTACAAATAGATCCCTCACAGGGAGTAAAAAAGAATTATCATTTAAATCTGGGGAGTAAAACCCAAATACGAAGAAGTGAGGAATCGATCGCTAAAATAGTTTATGGGGAGTCAAAATTAAAAAACCCTTTATAAAATGAATTATACAGATATGAATTTAACTACACAATCATGTCTAGGTTTGGTCAGTATCATCATATCTAATAGGAGAGTAACAAATGTAACAATAATTGATTGTGCATTTCAATTCATAAGTTCGATAGTTCAAATTATAGATTGTGCAGTTCGGTACCGATAATATTGTTGGAAGGTAAACTTGATTTCAAGTCCTAAGCCAACGTTTGGATACAAAATAGAGATAAAATAATTTTGTGTTTGATTGTGTTTTGAATTATTCTCGTTGGGAAACGTAATAATAAAGTTTTTGTTGTTTGGATAAAATGTGAATAAAGTGTGGATAATGGTTTATAAAAGGTGAAAAAATGATAATAGTTGATTTGACAGGTGATTTATAAGAGCTGATGACAGTTAATTTGACACTGGACCCACATATTCTTTAGGTAGAATAACTTGGAATAACTTTAATTCCATCTGTTTCATAAAATGATTATCCACCTTTTTGACAAATTATCAAAACATAGATTATAATGGATATCCAATCCTCCCAAACAACCAAAATCAGTTATTCCAGGATATTCACACCCTTATTCTACATCCAAACAGGGGCTAGGAGTGCATATAAATGTTTTATGAAGTAATATAATCCAAGTGTCTAGAAGGTTCCTACATCTAAAAATATCTAAAGAGTCTAGAAAGTTCTTGTAATTAGAAATATCTAAGTGGTTCAGAGTATTTTTGTATGTAAAGAGTTCTAAGGGTGGAAAGTGAAGGAAAATGAGGGAAAGTAAAAAAATTTCATTTGACCATTGAAAAAGCTAGCATTTGTGTCAAACAAGAAAAAGAAAAAAAATTTATTACTTTCTCTCTCTTATTTTGTCTTATTAGAAAAAGTGAAAAAAAAATTCCTTTCCTCATAGGTGAGAAATTGAGAGAAAGTGATGGAAACTTTTCCATCACATGCACAAACACCTTGAAAGTTGATCAAAAGGAAAAAAATTTATTTTCCACCACTTTCCCTTTGATCCAAATTCCTTCACTTTCTTTCATTTTCCCTTCAACTTTGTGCACAAACGCACCTTAAGTTGTCTAGAGTATCTAGAATGTTCCAAGTGCTTAGAGTGTGTACAATGTTCTTGTATCTAGAGTAGTGCATGTAAGTGTGTAGAAATATGTCAAGTCTAGAAGAGTCCATTTAAGTGGTTGTATGTAAGGCTTCTAAAGACTTCCTTGAAGCCTATAAATAGGGTCTTTGTGAAGTCATTTTGTATTAAGCTCTTGAGAATTTTAAGTGCAATACAAATTCTCATTTTCCACAATTTCCCTCTTCCACCAAATTCATTCTACATAGTCTAGTTTCCACTCAAATTGATAACCCTCTTCCCAACAAATATTATGATACCCACTTGATCCAAACTCCTAATACACTCAGTGTCCATTTGGTGTGCTCCCACATCATCGAGGAGAACCAATTAGCGTTCATTCCCAAACGCGACTTGCATGAAGGCTTCGCAATATCTCAGGAAATCATCACCAACATGCACAAGGACAAACGTAGAGGGATCGTGGTCAATTTGGATCTAGCGAAGGCTTACGACCACGTAGCTTGGGACTTCCTTCTTCAGGTGATGGAACTTCATGGTTTCAGCTCTAACTGGCTTCGGATAATTAAATTGTGCATAGGTTCGGCGACGGCATCCGTGGCGATTAACGGTGAACTGTGCGGATTCTTCCCAATCAACCTAGGCCTTCGTCAGGGGGACCCGCTGTCCCCCCTACTATTTTCCATCGTCGCGAACGTCCTGAGTCGCATGTGCTTCAAGGTGGAGAGTAGGGGTGGCAGTGGGATTGTCCCAATAGGGTATCAGACCCAACCCGCCCCGATTGGGTCGGGTCGGGTCAGGTTAGGGTTTCGGGATGGGTTTGGAAGGTATAAAATGAAACCCGACGGGTTTGAGACGGGAAGCGGGTTCACTTAGCAAAATCCACCTCGAACTCGCCCCGGTTGTAAATTAATATTAATATAAATATATACTTGATATAATATTTACATATTTTGCCATTGTCTTTTAATATTCCTAAAAACCAAAATAAAAGCATTCACTTATTCAATTGGGTGATGAAACTTTTTTGAAATTTAAATTTGAATAAGGAATAATAATGAACAAATCAACATTCGGTTTTCCATAAAAGGAAAAAATAAAATAAAGGAATGAATAATGAGTAATTAATAACCTAAACATATCTATTGACCAGCTAAGAGTCCAAGACGGCAAGACCAAGACCCTAACCCTCCCCCTCCCATTGTTTCACATTTTTCTCCCTTTATTGATTTATTCCCTCACCACACCAACCCTCGGCCCACCAATTTTATTTGAGATGTAGTTTATGTTTAAAGAGATATGAAGCAAGTTTATGTCATGTTGCTTTTTTTAGTGGATGAATGCTTATATTTTTATTTCTTATTTTATAGGTTAGATATTATATTAAAATATGCTTTCATATTTTTTCAAAACCTGTTCTAGTCCAACCCGACCCGACCCGACCTAAATGGGATGGGATGGGATGGGGCGGGTTCGGGTTTTTTTACGTGCTTGTTGTCATGGGTTTGGGACGGAAAAGTAAAACCCATCATGGGTTTGATACGGGATTTTGTTAGCGGGTTTGGGTTTCACTAAACCCGTCCCAACCCGTCCCATTGCCATCCCTAGCGGAGAGGGCCAGCTGGATAGCGGGACTGCCATACTCAAGCGGCGGCACTCGGATTACACATCTACAGTATGTCGACGACACCATGTTATTTGCAAAACCAAAAGACACAATCATGGATGATCTGAAATTCATTTTGGCATGTTTCTCACTGCTCTCCGGGCTGAAAATTAACTGGTCCAAGAGCTCTTTGTGGGCGATTAATGTCGGGTCCACTCGAGCACAACGACTGGCGGACAGGATTGGATGTGTTGTTCACCAAGCCCCATCTAAACACCTCAGTCTACCTTTGGTACAGAAAAGATTACTGCGTAAGGACTGGACTCCCCTGATTGAAAGGTTTGAGAAGCGCCTAGATGGGTGGCAAAACCATTTCCTGAGCACTGGCGGAAAACTTATTCTTTTGCAGGCGATTCTCTCAAACCTACCCACTTTCTTCTTATCGAAAACAAGAGGGGAACTCGGCATTTTAGACCTTGACGCCATGAACAAGGCGCTGCTCATGAAATGACTATGGCACTGGGAATCTAATCCTAATCTATTATGGGTTAGATTATTGAAAGAACGATACGATGCCGGCGAGTCATTATTCCCCAGGCAATCAACGAGCATGTCTTTTTTGTGCAAAGGTTGGTTTAACCTTGCTGAGGATATTGTGCCCGGGATCTTCTGACTCACAGAACACAAACTCTGTCTAGCTAGCTCGTGTTGGTCTGAGGAGGGGCACTAGGACCTGCGGTTGAGGCGAATCACTTCGGAGGAGGAGGTGACCAAGATCGCTCAATTGTTGGAGCTTCTTCAATCGAAGGCGATCAAACCCCTGGTAGAAGACTCCCTCCTCTGGCCGATGATGTCCACCACACTATACCCTGTCAAGGAGAGCTATAGCTGGTGGAGAAGAGACTCACCAACGGTTCCTCATATGGGCGACAAAACTAGATGGCTGTGGAAACTGAAGATACCTCTAAAGGTAAATTTTTTTTTATGGTCGGCATTCCAAGGGCGCATACTCACCAAGGTCTTAAGAGCAAGATGGAGGACGAAAATATCGACAACGTGCGAGCTATGTGAGAGGTACCCGGAATCGACCGAACATTTGTTGTGTCAATGCCCAGCTCTACGTCCTCTATGGGCTCTCATTGGGGCTACCTCGGGTATTCCAGTGAATATCTCAACCGGCGAGGATCTTTGGTTCCACTTGCGTAGATGCACCACCCTGGGATGCATTTGGGTTCAAGCACGTGTCAACAAAATCATCATGCCAGCGGCATTGTGGGTAGGGATGGCAATGGGACGGATTTGGTGAAACCCAATCCCAATCCCGCGAACAAAATCTCGTCCCAAACCCGTCCCAAACCCATCCCAACAAGCATGTAAAAAACCCGAACCCGCCCTGCCCCGTCCGTCCCATTTAGGTCGGGTCGGGTTGGACTAGAACGGGTTTGAAAAAAAGATGAAAGCATATTTTAATATAATATTAAATCTATAAAATAAGAAATAAAATAAAAAAATAAAAGCAGTCATCCACTAAAAAAATAACAACATGACATAAGCTCCCTTCATATCTCTTTAAACATAACATACATCTCAAATAAAATTATTTTCAATCTACTAAAAAGAACAACATTGAGAAAGAAAGACAAAAAGTGAGAAGGTCTTGTCCAAAAGAAAGAACAGCACCTCCCTCCCTGCATTTCCTATTGCAAATAGGGGTGTGGGATTGTGCCACTGTGGTGGTGGTCCGGACGTGGGAAGGCGAGGGACTGTGGGAAGGGGAGGGTGAGGATTTGATCTTTTTTTTGTTTTTGTGGAAGGTGAGGAACTGAGGATTTGATCTTGCCGTCCTGGCTGGTCAATGCTCGGTGTAGGTTATTAATCATTCATTATTCATCATTCATTCTTTTATTTTTTCCTTTTATGAAAAACCAATAGTTGCTTTGTTTACTATAATTCATTATTCAAATTCAAATTTAAAAAAAGGCCCACCATCCATAGTGAATAAGTGAATGCTATTTTATTTTAATTTTTTGAAACCCAAAAGGCATTGACAAAATATGTAATTATTATATAAAATATATATTTATAATTATTATATCAAATATATATTTATATTAATATTAATTTACAATCGGGGTGAGTGCGGGACAGGTTTTGCTAAGTGAACCTGCTTCCCGTCCCAAACCTGCTGGGTTTCATATTATGTCTTCCAAACCTGTCCCAAAACCCGAACCCGACCTGACCCAACTGGGGCGGATCGGGTCGGGTACCCTATTAGAACAATCCCACTGCCATCCCTAGTTGTGGGCAATTTGGTTAAGCAGGAATAGGAAACTATTTGCCGGACAGCGTTTCTACATAGAAAACGTGTGGGTCAACACTCTACATTTCATCTCCATTTGGGGCAGTATCTTAGCAGGTGCTAGACATGTCGGCATAACCGATGGAGTGTTCCACATTGACCCGGGCTAAGCAGTACAGACAGCCAGTCGGGGCATCCGGACTGCACGGCCCGTTTTCTTTTCTTTCTATTTCTTATTGTGCAATCAAATTTGACTTTCTGCGACGGATTATATCCGTCGCTAAAGGGCATTAGCGACGGACATTGTCCGTCACGGGTCCGTCGGCGTTGAGGGGGTCGGGAAAGCCTATGTCTGTATTAGCGACGGACTTTAGCCGTCTGTAAAAGGTGTATTAGCGATGGATTATGGCCGTCAGGGCATCTCTGGTCAGCAATAAAAAAAAAGGGTTATTAGCGACGTACTAAGTCCGTCGGGGTTTCTCTTGTCAGCATAAAAAAAATACACATTGGGTTCGTCCATATAGTACATTCAACACTGTTGCACCTGTTAATTGTCAAAACAATTTGCATCACACACACACTACATCATTTGTCTCCAAGAATTTCACAAAATGAAGATGACATTTCATAAAGCAAATTAAAAAAATTCAATTAAACTTTCATAATAAACATTTGACATTACAATACTCTCAGCATTAGTAAATTCTAGCACAAGGTCCATGACCTTTTCAAGATAACCCCTTGCAAGCAATAGCAAGCACATCATTTTTGCAAGCAATAGATAAAGTAGCACACTGCCAAGTCTTGCATTGAGAACATCATGGTCCATCATAGGTAGCCCAATCATCTTAGTAGTTTTGTGGAAAATCCTGGAATTTTGATCTAAATTTCCAATTTCTTGATTAGGTCCAAAGATCTCTGCAAACAATGAGGTCCTTCGTCAACACAAATAGCAAGCACATCATATATGCAAATTGCTCTAAGCATGCACATACTGGCCCTAAAGAAAAATTCTAACAAGATTTTATTATCTGATTTTGGATAGTGTCATAAATTATACTACAAGGGCATCAATTTAATTATATTATATTTCTTTAAAAGAACCGATGGAAAGAAAGGTATTGCATGTAAATGTAGGTAGGTGACAATGAATTCGAGAAAGGTTCACAAAAACTATGTTGTCAATCGTGACGAAAAGAATTGAATCCACTAATTGACCATAAAATTGTAAAAAACATGGGAACAGATCAACAGAATGGAGCATTGAGCATTTGTGATAGATGCATATATCTGATGACAAAACTTGTCTTACAAAAGCATTGAATGTGTGAGTGCCCCATTCTCTCTACCCCCTACTTACTAGAGTTACCATCTCCATCATCAAAAATCAAAAGCATCACCATCTCTCATATAAGTACTTAAAATCAGGTAATTAATATTTTCTAATGTGATATTATTTCAGGAAATACTATAAAATAAAATAATTGCACCACACATGATAAAGTTTTTATTGTTCTATAGGAGAGTCAGCTCACCAAGCAGAGGCGCAAGAGCTTGAAGACAGAAAAACTGCATTTAAAAAGCAAAAGAAAAACAAAAAATAGATCAAATCAAGTTAGAAGTGATGACCGACCTAGGTTGAAAAAAATATATATAATCAAAACAAGAGTAGATCTTCTTCCCAATCATTTGATTCATTTGAAATAAAATGATTATAACATTTAAGCATTTAATTTCATTAAGCAAACAAATGATTGAAAACAAATAAAACAATGGACAAAACACACTATCCTCATAACGTCTGTCAAGTGTTCCATCAACCTTGCTTAACATTAACAATTATAGTAAAAAATTGTTCAAAGACAAATGTGAAATGCATGTCAACCTCTGCTACAACAAACGTGATTAATGCTTAGTCATTCAAGTTAAGAATGAATTCTAAGCAACCCCAATAACGTAATTATTACAAATAAAAAATCCTATGAAGCTGATAAAAACAACCTGGGTGCACATTTAATACTCTCATGATCATAAACATTTGGGGCAAGCATTTTATTGTATTGATGATAACCATTCCCATTGATCAAGAGACCATCAGCCATCCTGAGCTCCTTTCCACCTTCAAGTTTCTTCCTCAAATCCTACACAAAACACACACACACACACACACACAAAAATTCACCCAGAACATCTCCAAAACATAATAAAAGTCAAACAATGGAGAACTACATACTCACCACATGATTGTGGTTGCACCAATTTCTGATTAGTGAAGTCCACTATCTTCCAGGACCTATCAATAATGGTTGTTCAATTCTTTTATTGTATTTTCAAATTAGATGAATGAAAGAAAAAAAACAAATTAATTGAATGCTCTCATTTAATAAAAAGAAATATAAATAGGTGATGACAGAGTGATAGATAGAAAAAATTAACCATTAATAGAGGACTATGGATCTATGGGAACATTTAATTAATCCATTCACCATCCTGGTTGAGACATTGTATTCCTTTTAGTGCTTCCAACTTTAACAATGTCAACTGGCATATATGCAAAAACATAAATCTGCAACAACTATGTATAATCAATACCTAATGGTTAATGGTTGGTTGGCCATGATCAAGATTTTCAAAAGCAACAATGTCAATTCCATGCTCCTTCAGAACCTGCAAAAAAAAATCACCAGATATCTTTTCGATTTATTAAAAATAACATTACTACAACATGATGTGGTTCTTGTGGACGAGCACGATTGCATCAACTAAGATAAAAAAAAACCTCAATCGACCTCAATCGAAAAAATATGATATATATAGATTCAATCTTAAACCCCACAAAAAACGAAAACGAAAGGGGGGGGGGGGGATTCACTGTCCATTTTCTAAACAAAACCCCAAACAGTGAATGTGGAGAATTGGGGCGACAGGAGTTTAAATGGTGGGATGGTGTGGCTGTTTCTTGGAAAGATGGGTCTGCGGCGGATGGCCTACGGCGGTGCTAGGGCGGAGGATCTATGGCGACAAAGGGTAGAACAAAGAGAGATTGAGAGACCCCCAAAAAAGAAGTTAGGGTTTTTTTGCCCCCACCAAATGCAGTAACGCACGGCACGACCCAGTCACCCATCTTTTGAGTTAAATGGGCAATCGGACATGAATGGAGATCCAGTTACCTGTTTAAATAATTTTCGTCACCTGCTTTAATGAATTTGCGACTGTCTTTGACCGTCGTTAATTTGCGACGGCTAAAGTCCGTCGCCAAAAGGTAAGATAGTCCGTCGCTAAATGTCTATTTTTTGGTTGTGTTGGTTTGGTTCAATTTTTTTACAAACTCAAATTAAATCAAATTATAATCACATCTAAAACCTGAAAATCAAACCGAAAACCAAATAAAAAATCCAAAACCGCAACGAACCGTTATTGTATAACCCGAACTAAACCAAACCAAACCAAATGTAAAGATAAACGTTTATATACCCTTTTTTTTTCTTCCTTTCAATTTAGGTTGGTTAGAGTTTTTATTAGGTTGGTTTACAACTTTACATAAATATTTAAAACGTTAGGAATGATAGCATAAATTAGTATATTAATGGTATATAACAACAATATAGTTTTTAATATTAAAAGAATTATCTAAATGAATATTGATTATGAATAATCATATGTTTAAATTTAATTCGGTTAATTCATTTTTTTGGAAGTAAAACCAAACACAAATCAAAGTAGATCGGTTTATTAATTTTTCATTCCATACCTAACTCGAACCAAAAATTTAGTGATCTAAACTTGAAAAAAATCGGTAACTGACCAAAGTTGCACCCCTAAGACACACCACCCTTAAGGGAAAGAGTTTGAAAGAAAGACTTTGTTAATATACCTAAATATATGATTTTTTTTTTGTTTGACGAGATCAAAATATATGATTGTAATATACCTCTTCTGTAAAATACCATACATGCATGTAAGTGTGGATTCATGTTATTGTGGATGACAATTTGGTGTATCACATGTGCATGTATACATTAGTGAATACCACCTTAAATTATCATCTACTGGTATGTTAAAATAAATTGTAAATTCATATATATTGTAAATGAATGAATGGTGCATTAATATGATTGTTATCTTTATAAATATAGGGCTTGTCACACATAAAAGGTATGGAAAAGAAATAAGAAGTTCTTGGATAATAGTTTCTCTACACCTCTTATGCATCCATCTCTCTTGTATTTCTATTCTTTCTCTTTTATTTTTACAATAACCGCAATATATTAATAATTATAATGAATTAAAATTATATTCTAAATTCTTAATTAAAGTTGGGTAAAGTTATTCCAACCTCCCTACTTATTTTACTCACAACCCAATATTACCAAAAAAATCATATTTTTTAAGTCCATTAATCTCAATACCCAGTTTGACAAGACCCAATCGAATTCTTCTTCAGTAGAATGACAAAAGATTCCTCGACCTGTACAAGTAAGTGTTGATAGGAGCCTGTCGAATAGATAATATGGAATTCGATCGACAAGATCCTATTAAATGGGTAATATGGAATTCGATAGGAGCCTATCGAACAGTTCAGAATAACAGCTACCTTTGAAAAATCAACCATCTATACAGTCATTTAAATCCTACGAAGAACAAAAACATCATTTTAAGTCATATAAGTCCTTCGATCTGAAAATCATTCACCTATTTAATCATTTAAGGAAGAAAATTGTCAAACAAACAATCATTTAAACCAAATAAATAATAAGTATTCCATATACACAAGCTGAAGCGTTTGAAAGAGCGAACTTTTATGATTATCTATGATCTCATAGATTTTTTCAGTTATAACTAATTTCAATTTTTACTATTTTTAATAATTTTTAAATTTTCTGCTATTTAATATAAAAGAAAGACTTGAAATATAGAGTTTTCAGTTTATTATTAATAATAAAAAAATTATTTCGAGTTGACTCAATGCTTGTTGAATCTTTTATATCGAGAAGGATTTCACACTGTGTTAATTAAAAAGGAACAGAAAGTAGATAGAATTGTTAAACATCAAGAAATATTTTTAAAAATTAATGACCACTAAGTGAGCCCATCAAAGACAAAACGGACAATATCTTGTTGTGTATTATTACCCTAGTAATTAATTTGGCGCACCTCAAAAAAATGATAAACCATAATAAATCATCATAACTTTAAAGGAATAAAATTACTTCGGCGTAAGGTTCGTCTCCATAAATCTAAAATGAAAGAATAACTACATAAAACCTCATACTTTTATGAAGATCAATAGATTGGAGAGCACCACCACCACATGCAACCTCTCCTAGCCCTAATCATTAACTGAATCCCTCAATCCCAATGACTGAGGAGCCCCGCTTTCCAATCTAGCCAGATTTGCTTGTGTCGGAAGATCGCTCAGGACATCGAATATCATCCACACTGAATATTTAAAAATATAAAAAATTAATTAGATGTTTCAATAATATTATGTATCTTTCAAGTAAAATGAGATTAAATGGAGGTCTAAAAGAAATGCTAGCTCATACCACCAAGGCCTTTTGTTTTTAATTTGTATGTTATTAACACATTGTGTGTGGATGTGAGCCTAGCTAACAAGTGTGAGCTTGGGATTCTTTTCATGTTAATTAGTTATGATGTGTTGTTGTTTATATGTTAATAAGACTTCCTTTAATTGTATATCAATGAATGTCTAATGTTTCCTTATCAAAACACCGCGAATATAGCTTTTGGTGTTTTCTTACTGTTCTCTTTCATTTTCTTTTTGGGAATGGTTTGAGATTGTCATGTTTTCAAGTTGTAATTTTCTTTTTTAAAAAAAGATCTATCATGAGTTGCTACTTGCTACCTGCATATGTATGGTTGTTTAGATATAATTGTGAGGCTTATATTAACACGAACATGTGTGGCGAGTGTGTTTTTTTTAATATATATAAATATGCACATGATGACAAATTCCCATGATGTCCCAAGATTTCATAACTTACAAAAATTTATTTTAATATCACATGCTTTATATAAATAAAAAATTGGTAATTAAAAAGCAATCTTAAGTGTATCAATGTTTAGGTCGTTGTCACCATCATATTCGATCTTATTTTATAAGTTATTCAGGTTGATATGATGTTGATGTGACATATGAAAAATCGCATGGAACCGAAAGAGCTATGAGATGACCTTTAACAACCAATAGCTCTGACACAAAAATTAAAATCTGATTACACAAGAAAACATTCTAAGTGAATCATTATACAGTTATATCAATTAATTTTATCATGTATGTGAATATATATACCTGTGTCAGTGATTTTGGAGAGAATGAACCATTGAAATAGCTTTTCTTGGATTTGTCATATAACTGATTTGTTCTTATAGTTTGGGCATTCAATTTCAAAATCAGAGCCATAACTGCATATCTATTCTCCTGGTACTGGCATTGGCCTACCTATAAATTTTCGTCGCATTCTGACGTTTTTGGAATTATGCAGTTTTGATGTGGTATTCGGATTTAGTTTTGTTAAAATTCAAGATGAAAAGCTAAAAATCTGATTTTATTATGAGATGTTCAGTTTTGAGATAGCTTCCATATAGAAGTGGAATTGGAACAAGACTGAAGCTATTCGTATATTAGAAAGTTATGGGTATTTTTCCGAGTATTACATTCCCGAAGTTTTATATTAATCCAGGCAGCATATCATCTATCAAGATATAAATTAGCCTAGATATTTTTAGTGGAGAGTTGTTATTTGACTCTTATTTTTTATGTAAACATGAAAGCTGTAGATAATCTTCTTAATTTCACATCATGCCACTGGAAATCAAAATTCCGAGCTGTATTGAGGAAGTTATAGTCGTTTAAGTGAAGTGCGCAGAATTTTAAGTCCGAGGATGACTTGGTCAATTTACTCGACCTTTGCTTATTTAACCCCCCAAATGTGCACGACTTCAGCCTCTGTTTGGGCGTTTTTGAGCTGTTGCAGCCCCTCCTCTACAAAGATGTGTGTGTTTGAAACCATGGGTGGAGAAATACAAAGTGGAGGTGATTACCAAGGAGATGAAGGAGCACATGAAGGAGTCCAAGAAGGTATGTTTGGATGGTGGTTGTTGGTTGTTGTTGTTGATTCTTCCTTTCTCCATCTCTCTCAAGCTCCGAAATAAGCTCACATGGTCCAGCCCTTTGTGGGGGTCTGCCCACCAAGTGTTTGTGGATCTATTGCACCAACACCGTGAGGGAGAAGATGAAGGAGTGTTTGGAAGGGGTTGTGCTTGAAGAAGAAGTTGATCAAGGTGAGATGTGTGTGATGTAGAATGGTTTCTCCTTCCTCTCCTCCTCCTCTAGCTGATCCCCTGTTTTGTCCTCCCCTTTTGGTCTTAGATCAGCCAAGTAGAAGGTGTGCTGTGAAGGAGATGGTGGTGATGAAACATCTTAGTGGGTGTGTGTGTGGTGTCATTGTGAGCCCAACACCTTCCCTTCTCCTCCCCATCTTTTGGTAATTCTCTACCCCTACTTTTATGCTTGCTAGGATGTTGTAGAGGGCATGCATGAGAGTGTTGTTATGAGTAATTGATGCTGCACATAGGATGGTTGTGTTAATGTAGAGAAACCAGCACAAAAACAATGAATGGGGTGGCTTTGTGTTGTAAGACAGATTTTCTGTCTCCTCAAGATTCTTGTGTTTGGGGTATTTAGAGGCATATTTTGAGACTTATGTCTTCATTTCATATGATCATCTATGTGTCTACATGTTACATATGAAATTTGGTGCCGTTTGGTTACCTGTATTGAAAGTTATAGCCTAATGTTCATGGCCTGTCCAGATTTGCGTAGAAATACACCTGTTTCTGAAAATAATTATATTTCGGGTAATTTCAAGGTTAAATCAGGATTTGACGACAAAAAATAAAACTCAATCTTTCACGATATACTGATCCCCATAACATATGTAGAGCAGAGTATGCAAGATCATGATTTATTTCAGAAAGAGCAGATTTTTGGATGTGTATTCTATGCCGTGGAGACCAATGTTTGGGGCTGATTACAAGCTGTAGATGGACTAGTCAGAAAATTGTATAAATATGTGTCAAAGAGCTATTATGTATGGTGTGGACAATATCAGGAGTTTTTTTTTTTTGGTCTTCATGAAATAGGCTTATATATAGGTGCCAAGAAACTGAGGAAATCATGTTTGATTTGATAATCATTAATACGGTTGTGCCCAATTTTGCAGCTTTCGTTGGCGGAACTCGCAATGAATGGGTTTTTCAAAATTTTGAGTGGTTCGATCCACCCCTTTTGGGAAGTTTTAATCAAAACTCTCGATGCATGTCAAAACCAAGATTGTGCGTCGCGTACAAATCCAAGCCATAAACACAACAACTCCAAAAAAGTACAAGGGTTCTATAGCTATACTCATTATTGATTTTCAAATAATATTGCTATTATCACTTTGTAGCTTTTATATATATAGAAAGAGGGGGAAAGGGACATGGAATGTTCTTATTGGACCAGAAAAAAAAAATATGAACACGAAGAAGAATTATACTAAAGTGTCTCTTCAAAATCCAATTTTCACTGTAGTATTGCCTTCGTATTGGTAGATGCTTAGTGTGGTTAACAGATCCATCTTCACATTGAACGCTAGGTTCCTTGGACATGTGGTCTATGCACTCTTGTTGTGACCCAATATCACAAAAGAACTCTCATTAAACAGTGATAAAGACTTGTAATAGTGTATGTCAGAGAATTAATTGTGTCCTAATCATAAATTATATCTATGATCTAAGAATTGTTTATCAGGAGCATATAACTTGTTGAATAGTGGGCAAATAAAAATAGTAGTTATCCACATTGCCTGCATCCAAGAAGATGATGCAACTCGAGCTATCATTCTTAATATAATTCATGAGAATTCATCGTTGAGGTATTGATGTTTGACAGTTATCTGAAAGAAATAGCTATGATGATAGAATGTCAGGCCTATCTGTGTTAGACGCGTGTATGACATCATTTTGCCCTTAGGATCATGTCCTATCCTGATTGAGTGCTAAGGACTATATATTAATAAATAGCCCACGGAAGGGATCGAGAGATGCATCCGTGTGGGAATTCATAAGAATTCATTAGCAATGGTCCTTCCCATTTTGTGGAGTCCAAATAGATGATAGTAGTTGATCCAGGAGGATCGTCATGCGAATAAAATATAAAGCATGGAGTACCCCAAAAACTCCCTATATCATCGTGCGTCGAAGCTACCCAGCGTCTGGAGCTACCCTGTGGTGCCACCGTGCCACCGGAAGGCCGCCAGGGAGAGGGCTACCTGGGAGAGGGCTACCGGATGATATTAATAGCGTGGAAAAACTGTTTCCCTACATCGTCGTGCGTAGAAGCTACTCGGTGTTTGTGCAATACCCGATAGCTATGAAAATGGTATGTTAGGCCTACCTGTGTTAGGCGTGTGCATGACCCGCCTTCAGGATCATGTCTTGTCATAATTGAGTGCACATATACCAGAGTGAAAAAAAAAACTTTAGCTTCTTTCCCCTGCATCCAAACAAAGTGATGCATAAACTAAAAATGCGGGAATTCAAGAGAATTCTGTATATCAAACAACCAATTGGTAACAACATTGCAACCCATAGATGATAGTAGTTGATTCGGGAGGATTGTCTTGCGAGCATGGTGTACCCCCCTCCATAAAAAAAATATCATCGTGCGTCGAAGCTACCCAGCGTTGAGCTACCCTGCGTGGTGCCACTGTGCCACCGGAAGGCCGCCAGGGATAGGGCTACCTGGGAGAGGGCTACCGGATGATATTACGAGCGTGGAGTACTGTTTCTCTATATCATCGTGCGTCGAAGCTACCCAGCGTTGGAGCTACCCTGTGTGGTGCCACCGTGCCACCGGAGGGCTGCCAGGGAGAGGGCTACCTGGGAGAGGGCTACCGGATGATATTACGAAAGTGGAGTACTGTTTCTCTATATCATCGTGCGTCGAAGCTACCCAGCGTCATGGAGCTACCCTGTGTGGTGCCACCGTGCCACCGGAAGGCCGCCAGGGAGAGGGCTACCTGGGAGAGGGCTACCGGATGATATTGCGAAATGCGTGGAGTACTGTTTCTCTACATCATCGTGCGTAGAGGCTATTCGGTGTTTGTTACTTGATAGCTATGCCACTAGCATGTTAGGCCTATCTGTGTTAAGCGTGTGTGGATCGTATTGCGAGCACGAAGTGCTTTCTCCATATATCATCGTGCGTCGAAGCTACCCAGCGTTGGAGCTACCCTGTGTGGTGCCACCGTGCCACCGGAAGGCCGCCAGGGAGAGGGCTACCTGGGAGAGGACTACCGGATGATATTGCGAACGTGGAGTACTGTTTCCCTACATCATCGTGCGTCGAAGCTACCCGGGGTTGAGTCTGTCCTGCATTGTGCCATAATATCGTTAGGAATGCCTAGAGTTTGATGTGACTATCATACGAGGCTAGGAGTACCGACCACGGGTGATGCCGTATCGTCGGGAATGCTCAGAGTTTGACGTGTTAACACTAACATACGAGGCTTTTTAAAGAGTACCCATCAAAGACCACGGATAAATCCATATTGTTGGGAATGCCTAGAGTTTGATGTGACTATCATACGAATCTTCGGCTAGGAGTACCGACCAAGGGTGATGCCGTATCGTCGGGAATGCTCAGATTATGACACCACTAACATACGAGGCTTCCCTCTCTCCCAGAGTACCGACAATGGGTGAATCCATATCGTGGGGAATGCCCAGAGTATGATGCCACCATCGTACAAGGCTTGAGTACTAAAAAATATAAAAAATTAATTAGACCATGGATGGCCCTTAGGATGAGGATTACCCGGGAGAGGGCTACCGGATGATGCGAGGGATTGATATGTATTTATCTAGATGTGGAGAATTTTGTAGCTTGGTACTAGTTTCTGTTATAACTCGTTAGTGTTAATGGATTAGTTGTTTCCCAAAAGTCCCAACAGTTTTCCCCCTTCGGGGTGAGGGTGAGGGTGATGTGTGGTCACGACTCTACAAAACACCGTGACATTTATATATGTCGGTGTTCTCCCATCCATATCTTTCCTTGAAAGGAAAATATGTTAGTGTTATATGATTATTCTTGAGTTGGATTCTTGCCACTCACTGAGCTTGTAGCTCACCCCTCGTGTGTTGTTTTCCGCCAGGGACAGTGGGGCGTGGAGGTGGAGCATCCCTCTAGCGTAGTTCGCGCGTGGCGTGTCTCAGCTTCCGGTTGGCAAGTGTGGGGCTATCAGCAATCCTATTTTTGTGTATGTATTAGTAATTGTGCGTGTCGCACATATTGTTGTATTTGGACTAGACTTGGGCCCTCACAGGACGGTAATTGTGTGCTCGAGTCTGTAATAATGTTTTTGATTTACAGACATAATTGTATATTATACTTCCGCATCATTTCTTTTTATTGGCTACCACTTCCCTGTAGCTTTGTTATCTTATTGATCCTTTTGATTATTGTTTGATTGGTAATGCTTCGGGGACGGTCGCCTCGGGGCGTAACATGTTGTTTGTGCTCAAAAGTTGATGCAAACAAGGGCCACTGATAGGACCAGTGATGTACTAGTATTCTATTTATTTGACAACAACTGAAGAATATAATTAATTAGCTAGGGTTACTGATTAATCCACGTTCACTTTCCGACATGTGAGGAATATAATCTTAGGTTTGTCTATGCAAAACATCTTTTAATTTCATAGTTTCGAGAATAAGCAGTTGTATAATATATGTTGTAGTGAGGAATATTTTACTCTTAATTCAGACATTGTACTATGATCTTCTATTTTAATGAAAATCGTGATAGTTTCATCTACCTTTCCCTTAAAAAAAATATGAGACTAATTGTTACTATTTTTTTATTTTTGAAAAAATGATCTCAACTACAAAAGTAATTTAATTAATTAGTATTTATCAACAGTTGCTAGTTAAGAATCTGAAAAATTAGGAAGAGTTTGGTTTAGAATAAATTAAAGGTTAATTAGTTGTCATATTGCGTATTTGTGAAAAAAAATATATGAAAATGTACCATAGATATATTAGATCACCACTGACATGAGCTCGAATACACTTAAGATCTGTTCATTTTAGATATGTAGTTTAGGGATTTGTCCCACCTTATAAAACCCATGCATGCAATTAATTAAAAGTGAAATAAAACAAGTGGAATTATAAAGTCATGATAATCATGCTATATTATGAAATTTAAAATGGATCATGGTTTTGAAAAAGCTTTAGTTTAATGAGACAGTTTTTGTACTATGTGTTATTGAAAACAAAACAGAAGATAGATCTAGGATGTCACTCATTAAGCATTGTTAATTAGAGTTTAATTAGGTCTTTTGTCACAGTGTTGTAAAATATTATTAAAGTGAATACAAGAAAACAAGTGGTGGAAAATAAAATGAGTGATAATGTGGGGATGGGGCTCTAAGCTTTGTCAAATTAGACAAAAAGCAAAGCAAGAGGCAAACAAACAAAGAGATCAGCATCTCAATCTTTGTTAATATAATTAGTTGGGGACAATGAAACTGACACTTTAAGTCCTTTATGCTGCCTCTTCCACAGACAAACTTTGTCTAATTTGGGGTCCCTTTTAATCAACCATAGAACAAATAATTTTCTTTTTTTTAAATAATAATTAATCTCATCAGATTAGGTCTCAAAATTCCCTTTCGTGGGTCCTCTCGACACGTGACTGATCGTTTTTAGTCGATGAAATTATCACATGTTATGCTTATTAAATTTAGGTTAGGCAAGATTTGCTATATTAAATAAGATATAATTAATCTAATAATCTCTCCTTCCAATGTTTTGTTAAGATGTAGTTGTATTATTATTTTTTTAATTGGGAGATTGTCAACTGTATGTGATGCAATGCTAGATGTCATAGGTTGTCTTTGGGCTTTTAAAAACATTATAAAATAAGAATCAAAATTATATTATATGGAACTCAGATTATGACTTATGAGGCAAGTGAGTGCAGTGGCAATGACAGTAATTCGACAATGCTAGCTGTTGAATCTCAGGGAGTGCAATTTTCAAGAATGGCTGAAAATTTCTCAGGATCCACAATTTTGTTTTTGTATGTCATATTTTGTACAAAAAGTTGAGGCCAAGCCACAATTTTTAAAAATGATAATGTTCTAGAGTATTGTTGATACACTCAATTTGTTTTCTAGTACTGTCTATAGTTCAGAAATGATTCTATAACCACTCATACACTATAATAGTACAATATAACAGTATATGATTTTTTATAACTTTTTAAGAAAATTATCTTATATATTCACTGTATACTTTACATTTTATGATAATGTGTATAATTCAATACGAGAATGTATATTTTGTTTATTTTTTTGAAAAACCGGTGTGAACTATGAATGAGATTATATACATGACTTTCTAATGTTTTAACTAGTCTTTTTTTTCATTATTATTTTTTTACTTTACTCAAGAAAATTACATGGACCTATCTAACTTCCAAATAAAAGCATACATATTTTTGAACCAATAAATGAGATTAAAAATAAAACAAGATGCTACTTTATGGAAACGTACTTTTTCTCAAAAAAAAATCAGTGTAAACATGCCAGCTAGATATTGTTAGTGATCAATGTTAGTCTTGTTCACTCTCAATTAATCAATATTCAATTAATGAATATAATATCCCTATATTTTCATTACATTCACCACAATCATAAGGTTTTTTTTAATGTAGACCATAAAAAAAATATTATTTATATTTATACCACCACAAATAATATATTTATTTTTATATCATTATAATTTTTCTTAATGAAAAAATGTGCCCCCCCCCCCTATCTTTTTACCAAAATAAAAATTAACTATAGTTAATTCTTAATCAAAAAGTAAAAATAACATAAATAACATAAATATAATATATTTCATATTATAAATAATAAATATAATAATCTAATTAATCTTTTTTTTCCAAATCAACAGTTAGTCATACTATAGTTGGTATGGTAAATATGTAAAATAAAAAAAGATATTTTGGCCATTTTACCAAAACTATAAACCCCTGTTTGGTTGGGGAATAAGCCGAGTATATATGTGAATAAGTAAAAATAAAGCAAAAAATGTGTTTGGATGAGTAGCATAACATGGTATAGGTATGCTAGAATAAAGTAGTATAAATGGTATTGGGATTCTAACCAACCCTGGAATTAAAGTTATTCTAGGTTATTCCATCCAAAGAATAAGTGGGCATACTGTCAAATCAACTGTCATCACCTCTTATAAATCACCTGTCAAATCAACTATCATTACTTTTTTACTTTTTATAAATTCTTATCCATACTTCATTCACATTTTATCCAAACAATAAAAAATTTATTCTTACGTTTTTCAACGAGAATAATTCAAAACACAATCAAACACAAAATCACTCTATCCTTATTTATACTAGAATAATCATAAACATCAGAATAATTTAATTCTCGAACCAAACATGGGCTAATAGTTTTAATAAAAATTTGGATAGAAGTTAACTAGAATATTAAATATGCATTATTTTCATATATTTTAATGATATATATATAAATAGATTATTTAAAGTGGTATCAAAGTAAATATCATGTTTTACTTTCAATAAATAGATTATTATCACATGGAAAAAAAACCACAACCGTATATTAATTGACTCTAGTATTTTTTTTAGTACTAGTAAATTAAAATCCAGAGAGACATGGGAGGAATCGGGACAACAATAATGTGGCTTGAGAGAGTACGTGTCACAAAAACCAATGAAACTTGATTATATTGTGGTACCGGATCTTGACTAAAATCTAATGTTCTCCCAAGTCTACTGTCCAAATAGATTCTTGTGCTCAAGATGTAATCCTGATTGTTATCTTTAATACAATTTTTTTTTCTGATTTTTTTAATTATTATCCATACCTTTTGTTTTCTTTTTGGTTTTATTTGTCATATTTTTATCTTATTTATTATTTTATATGAATTTATTTATTAGAGGGAAAATATTATCTTTAGTAAATTAAAAATGAAAATAAATTTCTTGATATACTGATTTTTTTTTATTTTTTTAAAAATGAAAAACTCATTTTTTTTAGTGTAAATATATTGGGACCCGTTTTATTATTTGGCCAAGTGTATAATTCAGTGTCGGCACAATTGTCTGGAAAAATTAGTCCCTCCAACTATCATGTAATAAAAAACTCATTTTTAATAATATATTAGAATTTAAATAAATATAATTCCAATGACAGTATGGCACAATAATCAATGCTTTGCATTAATCACTTCTTCTACGATAATTAATTTTTTAAACCTCTAACATAAAATGTGACAATCTTTCATAAAAATTAAAAAAAAAAACTTAAAATGTGCTAATCTTTCTTTACAAGAAAACTTAAATTTTGTAAACGCACGTGCATGGGACCACTGAATGGACGGCTGTCCGCGCCCCAGAGTCCAGACAAATCAAAACACAGTGACGCCTTTTATGCACACGTCTTCAACCATTTCCAAACCCGACACTCTTAAAACAAAAGCCCATACGATACCCCATTATTTACATTTCTGCCAATCCCAATCACGTTAAAGCTAAAACAGGAAACAAAATCACATTTTTCTTGATATATATCCAGCAAAATCAAGATCTTCAGAAATCACAGTCAAAGATTCGCGCGAGACCCCTCTCACTCTCTCACTATATATTACACCCTTCACACAGACCCTCCATTTCATATTTTTCACAAACTCTCTTTAAAAGATGTTATCGGACGATCTCTCTTTCGACTCTGATTCCGACATCAGCACCTCCTCCGTCAGCAGCTCTTGCTGCGGCGGCGGAGACGACCTCCACAACTGCTGCAGCATCTCCGGTCTCCCCTCCATCGACGACCTCCTCCTCCTCCCCCCCTCCGCCACCACCTTCAACAGGCCCCACCGTTCCTCCGACCTCCCCTACGAGGCCATCCGCGCCGCCGCCTTAAAAAAGGGCTCCGACCCACTCTCCCTCCGCGACTTCGTCGTCCACCGCCGCGTCGGTGGCGGCGACATCGGCGCCGTCTACCTCTGCCGCCTTGCCGACGGTTTGGGTGTGTCTGGGTCGTCGTCATCGTCGTTTCAGTACGCGATGAAGGTGGTGGACGTGGAGGCCGCGGCGGCGAAGGGGAAGGCGGAGAGGGCGGAGACCGAGCGGAGGATCCTCGGCCGCCTCGACCACCCCTTCCTCCCCACCCTCTACGCGCGCTTCGATGCGCCTCGGTATTCGTGCCTCGTCATGGAGTTCTGCCCCGGCGGCGACCTCCACTCCCTCCGCTACCGCCAGCCCGGCAAGCGCTTCTCCGTCGACGCTGCCAGGTTTTACGTGGCGGAGGTGTTGCTGGCGTTGGAGTACCTGCACATGTTGGGGATCATCTACCGCGATCTGAAACCAGAGAACGTCCTCATCAGATCAGACGGTCACATCATGCTCTCCGACTTCGACCTCTCCCTCCAATCCCACTCCATCCCCACCGTCGATTCACTGGACCTCGACGATGCACCCGACGCGCCCGTCCCCACCACGTGTCTCCCCCTCTCGCGCCTCCTCCTGCGGCGGCGACGACAAACGCGGAGAAGGTTCGTGGCGGAGCCGGTGGCGGCGCGGTCGGGGTCGTTCGTCGGAACCCACGAGTACGTGGCGCCGGAGGTCGCCTCCGGCGGGTGCCACGGCGCCGGCGTGGACTGGTGGGCGCTCGGGGTCTTCCTCTACGAGCTCATCCACGGCCGGACCCCCTTCGCGGGGCCCACCAACCGGGACACCCTCCGCAACATCGTGCGGCGGACGGTCGCGTTCCCTGGCACGACGGACGGTCCTGATTACGCGGCGGCGAAGGATCTGATAATCGGATTGTTATCGAAAGATCCGAATAAGAGGTTGGGATCCGAGAGGGGGGCGGCGGACGTGAAGTCGCACGCGTTCTTCAAGGGGATCAATTTCGCGCTCGTGCGCTCGTACGAGCCGCCCGTCGTCCCGAACCGGGTCGTCCGGTCTAAGATCGAGCGGAGAGAACCCGACCGGTTCGACTTCTTTTGAACCGACCGTGGTCCACAGACCGGGGATGGGCCTTTGTGGGCCTCCTGTCTGTTCTCCTGAGAGGCACGTTGGGCCCCCGTACAAGTTGTCCTTTGTTTTTCCTTTGAGGGCGAGATGGCAATCGTGGGGGGGAGGAATTTTTGTTGGCATTAGCTCAGGCTGAGAATGATTTGTCACCTTCAAATGTGGAATATTTTTTTGTAGATGTTTATATAACATCATGTATCGAATTTGGTTTGCAGATTTTCATTTAGATTTTTGTATTGTAATTAAGTATATGTGTTCTTTTATTATTTTGAACTTATAGAAAATATAGAAAATAAAAAACAAGCCTCTTGCATATGTGTCTCTCTTATATCTTACTTATACTAATTATCATTTTTCAATGTGTATTAATCATTATTGTAATTTAAATCTGTGCTATACCTGAATGTAACAGATGATAATATTATAGTATTACAAATCTTTATTCACACATTTTTATGGTGTTATTGGCACAATCCATTATTAATAATGATTGTTAGGCCCCAATTTCATAGGTTCAAATAGGCTCCATGATATGGCAATGAGACATTAGATATTATGTCATTTTACTTGATAACTACCCTAACATGTATCCCTATGATTGTGGAGTATCATCAATTAAAAAAATCCTTTATTTCTTCACCACACAAGGTGCATCTCCTTCTCCTCCCCCTCCATCTCCGGTGAGACCCTCCCGCCTCTCCGATCTCACCGGCATCCCCGCCTCCTTCCAGCGCCTCATCTCCGGAACCATAGACATCCGCGATGAAACCCTAGTCCCCCTCCCGACGCATCGGGGTTCCCTCCGACACTCCACCTCCGCATCAGGGTTCCCTCCGACAAGCACAATTGTTGTTGAAAAAGTAATAATTATTGGAAGTTGGTGAAAGTGAGACGCGGGGACATGCATATGTGGGGATGTCCTGATGTGGAAAATTTTTGGATGATGATGATTTTCGGATAATGATTTTTGTTACATTTGAAATGTAACAAAAATTGTGCATGTGTGTAGCAGCGGTAGTGGCGGTTTCTATAATGATTGCTTTAGTTTCTGTTGTGATGGTGGTTTTAATGAATGCTTCAGCTTTAATAACTTCGTTTGTTCTTAGCCGTTCTAGTGAGACGACGATCTCGGAGAACATAAAAGTTCGAGCTTTTGAAACGCGGGTGGTGGTGGTTTCAGACATGGACTCTCTGGGATAACCAGAAAAGCGAGGAAGCTATTGGAGATGGAGAATGTGAAGTAATCGTGAGCCAGGTTAGGTATTGTTTTGTTGTATTTACATTATGGAATATGTGCATTGATTAATATTGTTATATTTTATAAATATAACAGTGAATGAATAATGTGATTTGATGCAAAAGAGACTCATTTAAACAATATACAATTTTTTGTTATTTTGTTACATTTGAGATGTAACAGTCTTGTAATAACATAATGTTATTTAGCATACGAATTCATTGATATTTCAATTATCAAATATATTATTATCATGACTATTTGGTTTATAGGGCGTTTGCTACATTCTTTCTTCTCTTTTTTTGTTTCTACAATTATTTTTAACATGATTGTCGTAAACTGTTATATTCACATATTTATGTTACATTTATGCAACAAGTTATACAATCATAAGATTGTTACATTTACATTTATGCATTTCTGTTACATTCTGTATAGTTATAATCATAAAAAAAACTGTAACATTTTTTTTTGTTATTTAGATAATTTTGATGTAATTTAGGTAAGTTTTGTGTAATTTTGATGAAAAGTAATTTAGATAATTTTGTATAAGTTAGGTAAGTTTTAATGTAAAATTAATAAGAATTTCAAATTCAAATTTTGAAATAGATAAATTTTGTTTAAAATTTTAAAATAAGAAAATTCAAATTAATGTGAAAGATTAATAAGAGAAAAAAGGGGGATTTGAGTCAATTAAAATTTATTTTTAATGAAAGGCATATCCGTATTTTGTCATTTTATATTTTTTCAAAAGTCAACAAACCAATCAAAACTAACCAATAGATGATAACACGGGGCTTATGATTTGGGGCTAGTTATCACCATTATTTAAAGAAGCATCAATGTTTAAGAGAGTATCATGAAAAACTCAAATTATATTAACATATATCTTACAAAATCCATTTAATAACGAATAATTTAGAGTAAAAAAAAAAAAATTTATGTATGAGAATGTGTGAAACATTTTCATAAATGTAAGAGGTATGAAATAACCTAACAAGGTTAGAGGCCTGATGTGGATCTAACTACATGGGGGGTAGGTTAATCTTTTGAGTTTTCAAAACCGTAAAATTAGATTTTCTTGGGTATATTTTTTTAAAGTGACTGATTTGGATATTTTTAACTTTTAAGAGATTCATTTGGTCATTTTCCCTGTACGAAATATCCATCTCAACATCTTTTTTTAAAATTATACTAAAAAAAGTCTTTTAAAACCATTTTAACCCTTAAAATTACCTAATCATTCTTATTTATTTAATTATTCTGACTCTTGATTCATTTTAAGATGTTTCACACTATAAATAGTGATATGTAGATAATTAAAAGTTTATTATATAATAATAAATGAAGTTGATAAATTCTACCTGTTTTAATTTTCACATTTTTTTAGAGGAAAGTTAGGTATTTTATATATTAGAAAGAAGTTACAAAAAAACTAACAGGCATGGTGGGAGCACAAGGGAAAATAGAGAGAAAAAAAAAAAAAAACTTAAGGGGAAAATAAAAACCTATAGTCTCAGTTTGGATAGCGGAATTTAATTATTCTGGATAGATAAATATGTCAGTATAGAAAACAAATCTACAAGCATAAGAGATTTTATGTTTGGTTGTGTTTTTTTTTTTATTCTCATTGAAAATGTAAGAATAAAGGTTGAATTGTTTGATTGATAAATAATAAAATATAAATAAGGTATTAAAAAAGTTGATTTGACATGTGGGCCTATGAGAATAGATAAAATGAGTATAGCTTATCATAGGGGTTACTTAGAATTGTTATACTCTCTTATATTCGCTTAAACTAGTTTAGTAATACCAAATTATACCTTAAAAATAAACAACTATTTTCTCTATTTATTATTATACCACCTTTATACTATTTTTATACTCGCTTATTTTATTTACTGTTTGGGAGGATAAAGATGGCTGATTAAACACGAGAGGTGTCCATCGCCATATTTACAAGGTCGAGAGTGTCCATCACCACAACCACAAGGTCCATTCCCGCAAAAAGCAAAAGTCCCACACGGTTACTCTTCCTCAATAAGAATTCTCCCATGAAAGTGGACCCACCATGCCTCTAAAATGGCCATCCCCCAACATTAAATGCATTGCAAAGCCGTTGCCCACAAGTTTTCAATGTAATACGTATACGTACTGTCCTTTGCAGATGACAATTTTTTGAAATTGCCTATAAACCTGTAGAAATTGTTAATTGCATAATTCAAGCTTGAGCCGATTTGTCAGTTTTTAAATTATTTTAAATAAAAATAAAATGATTTTGTGTTTAGTTGTATTTTAAATTATTTTCATTAATAAACGTAAGAATAAATGTTTTGTTGTTTGAATAAAATGTGAATAAAATATGAATAAATATTTGTAAAAGATAAAAATAATAATGATAGTTGATTTCATATATGATTTATAAAAGGTGATGACAGTTGATTTGACAGTGAGTCCACAAATTCTTTAAGTGGAATAACCTATGATAATTTTAATTCCAGAGGTTGATTGGAATTCATATACCACTTTATCAGAGTTTATTCTGGCATAATTTATCAGGGATTATTCAGAGTAAACAAACACTTGAAAATTCTTATCCGACGTTATTCAGTCTTATCCGGGGTCTTATACCAGAAACAAACGGGAGCTAAGGAGCTACCAAAGTTGTGCAGCAACCGGGCAGAGGAGAGTACTATTAAAAAGAAAATGATTGACAAGCCACAATTCGTAAGCCCTAAATAAGCCCCATGACATGACAATGTGTGAATTCCCATTTATACCAATATTTGTGTTTTGTAACCACTCAACGAAATAAATGCAATCAGTTAATATTTCCTTTCTTGGAACCGTGCGTTGGGTGCATTAATTAGCGTTTTTTTTCTTTTTTTTGACTTTTCTCACATTTTGAATTTATCTCAATTGAATCCTCTTCTTCATTTTCGTTTGAATTTGTAGATTTTTTTTATGAGACTGAAAATTAGGACTTTTTTAGCGTCTGATCTTATCAGAAAAAAATTTGAATAGTTTGGATACTATGTCAATGTTTACCGATTCAGGTTTGATTTTTGTTTATATTTAAGGTTTTTAATTTTTTTTCTTCTATTTTTTTAATGTTAATTTGGTTATTTATGTTGTCAAATGTGTTGTTTTTTAGTACATTGACTAATCTGTTATTTGACATTTGAAAGTCAATTACATACACAGATCATGTTACAGAGAATGTAACTAACTATTATATTGTTGTTCATGTAATATTTTAGATAACTAGTTTCTTCGTTTGTGAATGTTTAGCATATGAAAGTCAATTACATACACAGACCATGTTACAAAGAATGTAACTAACTATTATATTGTTGTTTATGTATTTTTTTTGTAACTTTTTTAGTACATTGACTAATCTGTTATTTGACATTTGAAAGTCAATTACATACACAGAGCATGTTACAGAGAATGTAACTGACTATTATATTGTTGTTCATGTAATATTTTAGATAACTAGTTTCTTCGTTTGTGAATGTTTAGCATATGAAAGTCAATTACATACACAGACCATGTTACAGATAATGTAACTAACTATTATATTGTTGTTTATGTATTTTTTTTGTAACTAACTTCTTCGTTTGTGAAAAAACTATTATATTGATGCTTTTTTCTGAGTAGATTAATCGTTTTCTGAAAGTAACTAACTTATTATTATGATTTTTTATTATAATCCAAGATACATTTTTTCTTATAACTATCTTTTTAAATTGGTAGGAAACATTGGGGACACAGCTACATGTTCCACAGAGAAAACACCTAAGGTTTTCAAGCCAATGAGAAAGCAAGTGAAGAATACAGAAAGTTGTAACATGTAGAATGCCTGGTGAAGATGTTGGACATGCTGCCTCGTGATTTCTTGTTATATCCTTTGTCCGTTTTTATGTTTTTCATTCCATGGACATGGTATTGTAAGCTTGTTTATTTGACTTAATGAACTTTTTTTTGTAATTTGTTATTCAGTTACATTTTAGTATACAATGAACTTGGATTTGAATGTTACAGATAATGTAACTAACTTTTATATTGATATTTTGTAATATTTATTGTAACTAGGTTCATCGTTTTTTGAATGTAACTATTTTATTAAATTGATTGACATTATAAACTAAATTACACTGGTCAATCTGATGAAATGTATGACTGCATATACATAACCTCATATAAATATTTGTTCACAGATATGAAGACACAAAGTAAGTTACATTTAAAGATAGCTACATTATGTAACTTCCTTTAAACACTGAAAATACATATTCTTATTTCTAGTATTTAGTTACATTGCCAGTATAAGTATTCTTATTGCTACATATATTGACAGTAAGTTCTAAACCACAAATGTTTAATCAGAAATATCATATTAAGGATAACGGAGCAATGTTTTAGGTTTCACATTCTTTTACAAAAATAAAGATCAATTAAAAACACCATCACCCATTTGTACTTATTTCTGTTTTTCATCATCACACATCACAAAACATTCACACAAAATTGACAAAACATCAGTTCAGTCATCAAAAAGTATTGTTGAAACTTTGTGGTCCTCTTCAATGATGAACAAGCAGTCTTATAATTTCAATGATAATTGTCCCATAATCCATACTATATTTATAAAATAAATGAAATACATTAGTTATTTATTTCAACTATATTTCTGTCTATAACATTTGTTACTGGAAAATATACTTACATAAACTGAGGTTGATGAGGTGAGTCCTTCACAGATATGATGTTGCCCTGTTTCACTCAATCGAAACACTTCATTAATTCTGATCTCTGTAATACATGTAAGTTACATTTATATGATGTCAATTACATTGTCTGCATAATTCATGAAAATTGCATTTTGAAAGAAAAGTGAAGTTGCAGAAAATGAAAAGTAAAATGTAAGACTCAAATTTAGTTACATTCATCAATTATATTTTCATAAGCATTGAGACATATATCCACTATAATGCATTCCAATAGTACTGAATGAATTATTACATATCATAGAATACACATATGTAACCTATTTACAATGTATGAAGTTAGTTACAATTACTGCATTTACAAATCAATCAAAATTAAAAAAGCAGCTCACATGTTGAAAGAATTTAGTTACATTTTAGAAAAATTAATTACTTTCTGTACAACAATAACATAAAAAACATATAATGATAACATAAAAATAAATAATGACAAACAAACTTAAATAAATGTTCACATTTATTTATGTTAATTAAAGTTAGTTACAAATTAAAAATAGTTACATTCCATATAACATCAAAATCTAAACAAATTGAATCTGAATAGACATTATTTATATTTGTTCATATTCGACAAATACGTAGTTGCGTTTCTCTAAACATATTTACATTCCAAAATACTTCAAAATCCACATAAACCACTTTTCTTACAAAAAAAATTTCAGATTAAAGAAATTGGTATTACATTTCATACAATTGTAAACATACAATACACCTTAATGTATGTGCGCTCTATTATGCATACATAAAATTAGTTACATTGAAAGTAAGTTACATTGTTCGTAAAAATATTGAACATACATAATTCGATTTTTAATATTTGGTTACATTTAGCCCGGCAAAAAGAAGAAACTGATCACATATAATCATCTACAAACGGTATACCTAAAAAATAATTTTAGTCAAATAATAGTCAGTTGCTTTTGCACAAATTAAAAATATAAAAAAATGGATCCAACATTCTTATATCACAATAACAAACTAAAAACAGGACAAAAAAATTAGCACAGACACATCAAATAACATAATATTTGATATTTAAATTCATCAAATCATCACAATAAAGAAAAAAATTCAAAAACCCTAAAAGGATTTGTGTACCCATTTTAGAAATATTTTGATACCACAGAAGATAAAAAAAAAACTTGTAAATCGAAGGCCCAAGCAATTTTAGGTTTCGTATGATTTTTGGACGAAAGGTTTCTTACGGTTATTTTTTGTTTTTGTTTTTTTTTAAAAAAAACCAATTAATGGTTGATGAATGGTTTGGGGCGCTCAAGATGGACGGGATACGAACGAAAAAAAACGTAAAACGAGGAAAAATTGGGTGTATTAATGTGTGTTTTAAATTAGGGGTAAATATGACTTTTGCTTTTTAACCCTTTTGAAAAAAACAACCAGACAGCCAATCATATTATGACACCTCAAGGGACCTGTGGGAGGGGCCTATAAGCTGGGGTCTATGTAACAAAGCTCCTATTAAAATATTGTGATAATGAACTTAAAAAAATTGAATATGAAGGACACCTTTTGTAGGACCTAATCTCTTTGGATTAATATCAGGATCGGTCATGATTATACACTAAAATAATTATTTGTTATGAATGAGTTAATGTCCACAATTATACTGGATTTAACTTTTTTATATATATTTAATTAACCAAAACTTAAATCTTATTTAATCAAATAAATGGGTTTTGAATTTTTGGATGGAATCTTGTCATCCATTCAGGTTGTTGATTGGGAATTTGGGATCTGTTTATCAGGCTTCAGTGACATGAAAAAAAATCCGAGTAGGGACTGAGCTCTACGAACGGCATATCAACCTTCACTTTTTATGTGTGGGCATAATGCTCTTAGACACATAGGGTCCGTTTGAAAACACGGATTAAAAAGTAGCTGTTTGAATAAAGCTGTTTTGAAAATGATTTTAGATCTTTGCTTTTTTATAATGTTTTTTTTAATTTAAGAATTAATATTTGAAAAAAGTTTAATTTTTAGTAGAGAAAACTATTTTTAAATTAAAAACATCAATTTTGACAAAAAAAATATTATTTTTTAGCTTTTTAAAATACAGATTTCAAAACAAAAAATTAAAAGAAATTAAACTTTCGATTATAAAAAAAAATTGGTTTGATTCGGACTGTATGGTTTTAACTTTTTAGTTTTTTCAAAAAATATACGCACCCAAACAAATAAAATATAAACACACACAGGCGCGCAATCAAACAGGCCATAGTATGTTTGGTTAATAAATAACTAGCAGAATAGGTTGAATAATAAGAAAGCATAGGCACAAGTTATTGCGCATGCGACGCCATCTCCCACTGACACACACAATCACACACTCTGCCTGTGACCCCTCTCTGACGTAATGGTTACAGCTAGTTCATCGATTTTTGAAATAATTTTATGTTTTTTTAATGATAATATTTAGCCCCAACTCATACGCCTCATTCACAGGTCCCGCTCACAGGCCCTAACAGATGTCATCACTTTATTGGTTGACTTGTTAACCATTAAAAATAGATAAAATAGTAAAATACAGATACGTTTTTCATTAAAAATAAATCTTAATGACCAAAATCTTTTTTTTTTCTTATTAATTTTTCACATTAATTTAAATTTGCCTATTTTAAAATTTGCTTATTTTGAAAAATATATTCCACTTTAAAATTTATCTATTTCAAAATTTAAAATTTAAAATTCTTATAAATTTTACACCAAAACTTACCTAATTTACACAAAAAATTATCTAAATTGTTTTTCATCAAAATTACACCAAAACTTACCTAAATTACACCATATCTACCTAAACCAAACAAAAATGTTCCAGTTTTTTTTTATGATTATAATTGTTACAGAATGTAACATTGTTGCACAAATGTAAATGTAACAGTACTAACTTCAATGTAGTAGACTACTTTGCAAAAGCAAATAAAAATTTGCTCTTCAATAACTATTTAGATTGTAATGTAAAAAACGTAACACTTCTACAACAATACACCTGTAGTTAACTATTACATTTACAAATGTATAAATCATTACATGTATGCGATTTAACTATTACATTTTCACATGTATCAAATACAAATCACTGGGTATGCGATTGAATGTTACATTTACGAATGTAACAAAAACATATATTTACATTGACTGTTACATTTACACAGTTTTCAATACACATTTTTCACAATGTAAATACAAAAAATAATACATACATGCACAAGACTGTTACATTTTCAATGTAACAAAAATAACAAAAAATAAGTTTCAGACAAAAAAAATCAAACAGTGAAAAACAACATTCAATGCATGAAAAAAATTCATGATTAAACATTTAAAACAAAAGGCATAACATAATGTCAAAATTGGTCCAAGAGACATTGAGGTGAGATCTAAATCGGAAAAAAAGGGTTGTTCTGAGCGTCGATGGCTTGGATTCAAGATTGGAGGCGATGCTTGAGGAGTAACTTGAAGAAAACGCTATAGAGCTTCATTGCCATGCTCGACATCTCCAATCTCATTTCTTTTTGTTTGAATATATATATATATATATATATATATATATATATATATATATATATATATATATATATATATATATATAGTCGAGTGATTCAGTGCGGGAATGAGGGAAGCGACGTCGGTCGTTCGATCGCGGGTCCATCACACCCAACGGTCGATGTGAATCGCACCCGACCGTCCGATGCGATGGACCCAACGGTCGATGCGGTCGTGCGGGAAGCGATCACGGGCCGTCGATCACGGGTCCATCGCATCGGACGGTCGGGTGCGATTCACATCGACCGTTGGATGCGATGGACCCGCGATCGAACGATCGACGTCGTTTCCCGCATTCCCGCATTCCCGCACTGAATCTCGACTATATATATATATATATATATATATATATATATATATATATATATATATATATATATATATATAGGGAGGTTATTGCGTGGGGCGAACGGCGGGTGCGGCTGTAACGACCCGTACCCTCTTATGCCGGTTTATGCTAATATTTACGTGTTTGGATTGCAGGATATGATAATTTTATGCTATTGGGCTTTTGGTCTTTATTCTCCCTAAAGTTGTATATTTGGTTTAATTTTTGAAAAGTACCTTCAAGGCATATTTTAGATTCATGCTAAACATATGAAGTCTTCATTTTTGAGTTACCTTTCATATAAAATTGGTTTGGCGTTATTTGGAGTTATATTAGAAAAGTTATGGCTGTTTTACCATTTATGTCCCTAGAAGAATAAATCGCGAGGTCTTCTGTTCGTCGTTATTTTAAATATAGTTAAAAGCTTCTTCTGATCTTGGCTCAAACATAGAAGTTGAAGATATTTTCGTCAGCTTTTCAGTCGAAGTTGTTTCATGTGAAGTGAATTTCCATACGAGAAGTTATGGCTGTTTGAGTCGAGGCTGCGCAGAGTTTAGTGGAAAGGGTAATTTTGTAATTTGATGGATTTATTAATTTCATTCAAATGGTTAAGTCGGTGGTGGTGCTGTGTTTATATGTTATGTGAGAGAGAGAGAGAGAGAGAGAGGCCGAGAGTAATTTCGGGTGAAAATTGTAAGGAAAAAAATTAGAAAAATTGGGAAAAGCTTCGTGGAGCATTTTTCGCGATACATTGGGTAAATATTTTTTTTCTTTTCATTGTTATTCTTCGTCTAGGTATGTTTTATTTCAGTTTTGAATCAAATTTGTGATTTGGGGCTGGAATATGATTATGTTTTTTGGGCTGGATAAATAGGTATTTGATAGTTGATTTTATAGTATCATTTTAGGGTTTGTAGTGGGGATGTCATTTTTGTCTTGGTGGATTTGGCAATAGTTTGATTAATAGGGTTATATTTTAGTATCTGATTGAGGTTATAATTTTATCAGTGGATTCCTGTCTGCGTGGTTTAGGAGCTGGGTTAGGGTGAGTCCAGCTTGGATTGTGAATTGTGAGGTAAGTAACCCGTTTGGCTTTTGCCTGTTCCATTTCATTCCACGTTGTATTGTTGTAAGTAACCTGATCGATATTTGCTTGTTTCGTTCCATTCCATTATCTGTTCAATTCCGTTCCGCGTAGTATTGTTGATTCGACATTACTTATTCCATTCCACCCCACATTTTATTGTTGTTGAGGCTATTCAATTTTATTTTGATAATCCATATGATTTTGATTGTGAGTACCACATTTAAATGGCCTATTATTGAGACATATTCTTTCATTGTTGTTAGACTGTGGTTGTTTGAGATTCTAAAATATTCTTATAATTGTTCTATTTATATCTTGGAGTTATTCTCTATAATTGGTCTATTTGTATCTTGGAGTTATTCTTTATTGGATTCCAGCTTACTTTCCTTATTTATATCTCGTGAGCTTATAATTGACTTGTTAGTATCGTGAGTCTGTCTTTGATCATGATATGTATCCATCTTAGTGTCTTTCTATGAACCTATGATCTGTATGCTCGTGTTGTTTGACCATGAAGCCTTGTAGTGTGATTGACATCGTTGCTTCTATATTCCTCTTGTGCACTTGGAGTTGGATGACCATAGACCTTACAGTGAGGGTTGAGGTTTGCCTCCCTAGCGCGCATAAGTACGTACGGTCCAGCGAGGGGGACTTGAGAATACCCTGCCGTGCCTGGACGTTCCGAGGGCTAGGTAGTGAATCCGCGGTGGATGTTCCGAGGGCCACACGCGAGGTATGTGGATATCTTGGACATAGGGGCCAAGATGGTGGGGTCGTGCAGATGGTCAATCCTACGCTTTGGACATTTGGGGACCAGAATTGTGATTTCCTTATCATTCTTGTAGCATTGTGACATTTCCAGGGCCATCAGTGATTTAATTAACATCCTTTTGATTAATGGGTAATTTCAGAGTATTTGCTTTCAGTCCAATTGTGATACATCTTGATGATATTCATTGGCTTTATCAGTTGTGAGGTGTTAGTTTGAGCTATTCATTCATATGTTTATATATCAACGATGTTATTGTTCTCCGCTGATGCTTATACAACGATTCCATTTGTCATTATACTTTGACCTGGTGTTTATTGAGATTACTGAGCATGACTTTGAATGTCATTCTTGTTTTCCTTGTGCGTGGAATGTCTGGGTTACTTACTGAGCATCTTTCACTCATTCCATTCTATTTTCTCTTACTTTGCAGAGTACAGGTGGGGTTGGTGGACGTTGGCTTAGTCTTCTTTTGGTGCCACGTCCAGCTAGTGATAGGTATATATAGATGTGTATAGTTTGATGTTTTGGATCTGTATATGATTATTTTTGTAGAGGCTGGTCTAGCGAACCATGCCTATGTTAAATGCTATGTATATATGGATGACTGTATATGAGGTGTGTTAGCTGCTCTGTTGACTGCTTAAACTTTCCTGGGTGTGTTGTGATATAGGTGATTATACATATCTTGTTGATTATCGGTTATCCCAGGGTTGTTATCATATGTGATTATATAGGGTGGACATTTCGATATTTTGTTTTAGAAAAAAAAAATTATGGTGGATTTTTAGGCACGTGACGCGCTCGTGTCGGTGTTTTGGGACACGGGCCGCCACAGCGGCAGCGATCACGGGCCGTTGATCACGGGTCAATCGCATCGGACGGTTGGGTGCGATTCACGTCGACCGTTGGATGCGATGGACCCGCGATCGAATGACCCACGTCGCGATCGCACCCGCCGTTTGCCGCACGTAATAATATATATATATATATATATATATATATATATATATATATATATATATATATGAAAATTATTACGTGCGGCGAACGGCGGTGTGCGGCATCGATCACGGGCCGTCGATCACGAGTCCATCGCATCGAACGGTCGGGTGCGATTCACGTCGACCGTTGGATGCGATGGACCTGCGATCGAACGGCCCACGTCGCGGTCTTACCCGCCGTTGGCCGCACCTAATCGCTCGCGTATATATATATATATCGAGCGCGATGAGATGCGGCAGCCGTCCGATCGTGGGTCCATCGCATCCAACGGTCGACGTGAATCGCACCCGACCGTCCGATGCGATGGACCCGTGATCGACGGCCCGTGGTCGACGCCGCACCGTGCGGCCGCCGCACCTAATCGCTCCTCATATATATATATATATATATATATATATATATATATATATATATATATATATATATATATATACGGGGGCGATTAGGTGCGGCGTGCGGCAGGTGCGGCGGCGACGTGGGCCGTTCGATCGCGGGTCCATCGCATCCAACGGTCGACGTGAATCGCACCCGACCGTCCGATGCGATGGACCCGTGATCGACGACCCACGATCGACACCGCACCTAATAGGCCCCCTATATATAAATATATATATATATATATATATATATATATATATATATATATATATATATATATATATATATATTCGGATGATAATATGCGGCGTGCGGGATCGTGCAGACGCGACGTGGATCGTCCGATCGCGGGTCCATCGCATCCAACGGTCGACGCGACCCGCGATCGGACGAACGACGTCGTTCTCGCACCGTGCGGGACGCCGCACGATATCACTCGACTATATATATATATATATATATATATATATATATACGGGAGCGATTAGATGCGGTTAACGGCAGGTGCGGCGTCGACGTGGGCCGTTCGATCGCGGGTCCATCGAATCCAACGGTCGACGTGAATCGCACCCGACCGTCCGATGCGATGGACCCGTGATCGACGGCCCACGATCGACGCCGCACCTGCCGTTCGCCGCACCTAATCGGCCCTATATATATATATATATATATATATATATATATATATATATATATATATATATAGTCGAGTGATTCAGTGCGGGAATGCGGTCGTGCAGGAAACGACGTCGATCGTTCGATCGCGGGTCCATCGCATCCAACGGTCGAGATGAATCGCCCCCGACCGTCCGATGCGATGGACCCGTGATCGACGGCCCGTGATGGCTTCCCGCACGACCGCATTCCCGCACCGAATCACTTCCCTATATATATATACACACGAGTGATTCAGTGCGGGAATGCGGGAAGCGACGTCGGTTGTTCGATCGCGGGTCCATCGCATCCAACGGTCGATGTGAATCGCACCCGACCGTCCGATGCGATGGATCCGTGATCGACGGCCCGTGATCGCTTTTCGCATTTGTCACGCCCCCAGAGCGGCCGTCTCCAAGGGGTGACACGTGTACGATACCGAGTATATCATAATCAGAATAAATCATAAGGAATAAATGATTGGATCAGAATAAATGACAGCGGAAGAGTTTATGAATTAATAAATAAACAATACGAGGCCATAGAACAGATAATTGGGGCCTCAAAGGAATACACAATCACCGTCCCGTGTGAACACAAGTCATAATTACAAATACAGTCAAATGTATATATCAACAATAACAAAACATCTGGTACAAAAAAAATAACAGGAAGCTGACATGCTCACCAAATCGCCGAGAGGCCCACAACACCTTCAACAATACCCAACCTAACGATCCTGCGCGACACCTGGATGAAACCCATAAAAATAGAGGGGTAAGCCGATGAAGGCCTAGTGAATGGAACTAACTACAAGACACCTCGAAGTACAGTTCCAACACCTCCATAAAACCTACATAAATAACTATCAAGTATAAGCCGACCAGCCTTAGGTACCATCACCGCAGGAGGCCAGCTCACACCAACCTAATCATGTCCCCAGCATAAAGACAGATCCGTCTGCGTCCCATACCACAGGGGATCCATCCCATGCTAGAAACGCTACAACACTAACCTTACTATGTCCCCAGCATAAAGACAGATCCGTCTGCGTCCCATACCACAGGGGATCCATCCCATGCTAGAAACGCTATAAATATATGTATATATATCCTAGTGACTGCAATGCCACTACACACAAAAGCCTCACAGTTCATCCTGTCGCGCAGTGACTTCTCTTAGGCGACCCATTTCTGCAAATGCATCGGCTTGGCCAATACAGGGAGTATCACTCCACCCGTCAAGTCCACCAGAGCCCGACCGCATCACAAACCGCATCAATGGATCCCGCCCTAGACTCCATCACTTTGCGAACAGGGTCGATAACCCAGTATCTTAGCCAAGGCTCTCCGTCATCCAACCACTCTGACGCGTAGCCGATTTGAACCATCGGATACCGTGGGCGTCCAGGATGAACCTTGGAAACGCTCCCTCGTGAAGGACACCCAGAGTTTACCCTCGCCTCAACTGACTCACACGAAGCATCTAAATACAAAACTAAACCGTCAAACCCAGTATCTTGGCTAAGGCTCTCCGTCATCCAACCACTCTGACGCGTAGCCGATCTGAACCATCGGATACCGTGGGCGTCCAGGATGAACCTTGAAAACGCTCCCTCGTGAAGGACACCCAGAGTTTACCCTCACCTCAACTGTAGGTTCGCACTCACGACTTGCAAGAACTACCATAATCAACCCACCCTAAACAGGTTCGACACAGACCGGTCGAGGACCTACGATGTCACCACAATAAGCAACCAGATCTGACCCATACGATCAGATCCCCTTACCCCTAAACGATGTCTCTAACCCGATCTTTAGGCAAAGATCTATAAATCATGCTGATAATATATATATCAGCCATTAGCAAGGCTAGACAACCATTAACAAACCTAGGCCGGATATGACAAGATAGACATATATTAACCAAGCTAGATGGCCATTAACAAAGCTATATAATATGTATCCATTAACAATGATAAATCATGAGCATGCATTCAAGATATAACAATATGTATATAATAATATATCAAGTAATCATGCAATCTCAATTTAATACATATAATCATGCCTATGGATGCCACCAAGTCATGTATACATGATTAAAATCATACCATAAACATGACTTAGTATGGAACTATATTATCGGAATGTCAAGTTAGATCCACTCACAGATACAATCATTCCATCCCGCGAAGAATCGCGCGCTTCGGACAGTCCAACGGAAACGCCATCGCTACTGGACTCTTGGGAGTATAGCCATTCCCACCACAAGCCTAAACACAAGATCATCACCTTCCTCATATTGAGGAGACCCCTCTGGACAGACAAACATTGCCAACTCAGCCAAGGATAAAAACATCCATGCATAAAAAAAATAATACAAACATACCCTAAGATCCTAGCCAACAAATGTAAAATACACCCCATACCTCTAACCACTAAACCAATTATTCCACACCACCAAAAGCCACTCATCCTTAGGCCATCATTCAATTAAATCACCTATAAATCAGCAAGAAACCTCACACCTTAACCACAAACAAATCTGGGCAGCACTTATAAATCTGGGCAGCACTACAGAAATCTGGGCAGCAATATAACCCAACACTTTGATCTCCACAGCACCAATTACTTATCCGAAAATTCTGAAATAAATCATACATATTCATTGATATGCTAGGATCATAATCCATGAAGACACCATAATCCAATTCGATCTGTAAGTGCCCGAAATAAAATAAATTCAGAAACAGGCTAATTTCTACTCGAATCTGGACAGTCCTTATAAAACAGATCATAACTTATGCCACAGGTAAGATAATGACACCAAATTTCATAAATAAGATCTACACACATAGATGATCATATCATATGAAGGCATAATCCTCGAAATATGTCTCTAAGTATCACATTCATAAGCATCTTCACAAGACAGAAAATCTGTTTTACCTCTTTAAGCATATCCCAAGTCTCCAACTCCAACTTATTATTCTTCTTCTTCTCCAAATCAACAATCAAAACCCTAGAACAAATATAACCTCCCCCAATTAAGAATTCAAATCAGCAAATTTAAAGCAAGCCATAAAAGAAAAATCAAATGATCAAATGATCTCACCAAAAATTCCTTCAATCTCCTCTCCTCTTCTCCTCCTCCCCTTCTCCTCTTCTCTTTCTCTGTTTTTTTTTTTTGATAAAATGAGTCTCAGCTGACTCTCTCACTCTCTCACACCATATAAACCACAGACCTCACCCATTCAATTAAATGGGATTGATAAATCCGTCCAAATTACCAAATTGCCCTCTTTTAAAAATTCTGCGCAGCCTTGACTAGAATAGGCATAACTTTTACAATCTAACTCCGAATTGCATAATTCAAACTCCGTTGGAAAGCTAAGACGATTATCTACAGCTTTTATGTTTAAGATGATCTCCCAAAACCTCTCTAACCATTTTGATTTATGCAATTAACATCAAACAGGGCTGCTGCCAGACATTTTCCATCCCCGGGGTATAATTGGAAAAACACTTATAACTTTTTCTACAGGAATCCAAATGATCTAATTCCACTTTTGTATGAATGCTAACTCAAAATTGAATGCCCCATAATAAAATCAGATTTAAACTACATCATCTTGGGCATTAACAAAATTAAATCCGAATCATGCCAATCATACCACTTAGGATATAACCTAGTCATGCATGACCCTAATACACCCCCAATGAATAATTTAGAATAACACATATAATTGTGCTATCCAATCATCCAAACATATAAGAGAATAACATAAGCCTAAATATAGGTCCGGGGTCTTACAGCATTCCCGCATTCTCGGACCGAATCACTTCCCTATATATATATATATATATATATATATAGACTCGTGATTGTATGCGGCGTGCGGTCGGGTGCGGATTCGACGTGCGTCGTCCGATCACGTGTTCATTGCATCGAACGGTCGGGTGCGATTCACATCGACCGACGGATGCGATGGACCCGCGATCGGACGACGTACGTCGAATCCGCACCCGACCGCACGCCGCACGCTATCACTCGACTATATATATGTTGAAAAATGAAAAATTTTATTATGGGTAAAAGATGGAAGAAAATTTATTTTCAATTTTTAACCCTGCTTTGTAAAACATGAATAATTTTTATTACTACCTTTCCCCATAAAACAAACAAAAAAAAATTACTTGAAACTAACAATATGCCCAATTAATAGTAATGGTAGAATTTTATTTTTAAAATTTGTTTAAGTTATTATTAATTACCGCAAGTGCACGGATCGTTACAGTAGTATAGATCTAGCAAATACGGGTCGAACCCACAGAGAATTGTTCAAATCATATTATTAATTGATTTAACTAATCGAACTAGAAAGAAAGATTGATGAAGTTTTTTTTTTATTATGTTTTTTTTTTTAAAAGCTAATATGAATATAAGAAGATAACTAGGGTTTTAGAATCTACCATGCAATACCAATGTAGGGATTATATTCAAACATGAAACTCCATCATATAACTCAATCAATATTGACGTCAATCAAATATCAATCGAAAAATAAATATTTAAAATCATATTATTTCATAAAATCAGATTTAAAATCAAAACAATCATCTGAACATTCACACATTAGGAAGAGAATAAGATATCAAAATAGTTAATCAAGCATACCCTATCAAACCCTAAACAAGAGATCCTTGAAGATGATTCTACGATTAAAAACCTTAATATAATGATCTATCTCTCTTTCCTTTATAAAATCTACCAACTCAATATTCAACTTATTAAGAAGAGCATAAAATATCAGAGAACTCAATCAAAGCATATTTTATCAAATCAAATATAAGAGATTTTTGAAGAAAGTAATAAGAAATTCACATAAAAGGTTTCAAAAGAGAATTGAAGGAGAGATTGATACTCAATAAAGCAAACAATATGAAGAATTCAGATCTAAATATAAAGTCCTAAACTAGCATTGCATGGTTTCATCTTCAACCCTAGTTGAAGATTTAGCTAGTCATGATCAAACGAAATAAAAGAAAAATAAAAGAAACCATATTATATAAAAAAAATATTATGAAAACAAAAAAACTATTATAAAAATTCAGATCTAAATGACTACAAGCATATGAAAAGAAAAACAAAAAGAAAACTCTTGAATCTTTCTCCTCTGGTTGTCCTTTTGCCTTCTTGTTTTTATGCCCCCTTCTTGGCTTCATATGTGTTCCTTTTATAGCCTTCAGCCTTGAATTTCAACCGTTGATTTGCAATAAATTGGATGGTCAAGATTAACCATTAACCTTCCTAATATGCATCTTTGACAGATTTAGCAGGTAAAAGCTTTCATTCCCGTCATTGATTTTTTGCAGAATCTTCGGATGAATTTTTGACCCCTAATATGGTGGAATTGCAAAATATTCATGAAACATTGATTTGTAGATCCTGAAAATATCTTTCCAACGCCATATTATGGGCCAAAATACGATATTTGAGGCAAAAGTTATGGTCAAAACAGTAGGACGGTTTCAACATTGATTTGAAGAATATTTGATTGGAATTTGATTTTTGATTCTCTCTTCACCAAATCTTTTTCTATCGTAATTTCGGATCTTCTAGAGTCCTCTTGATTCTCATTCATATCTTTAAATGCTTCATAGAGTATCTTGCATTGATAATCATCATTTATCTCAATTACCTGTAATAACATATAAATTTGGAATATTAGTCATTATTACACATAAAATTAGGAATAGAAAACTAAATTAAAGTGTTTAAATGTGAAAATAATATGCTTATCAATATCTCATCCCCCAATGAAAAAAATGACATTACGTTAGGGAAATCTGTTCAAATAACTCTGATTATTTTTTAACTTACTTTAAAAAATTTTTTTTTAGATTTTGATCTGGATCCGGTCAGCGCGATAAGCGTTGATTGAGATTTTTATTTTTATTTTTTTTAAGGAGACGTATTCTATATAACACGTCTCTAATAAAACATCTACATGATTGTTTTTTTATCTGATTATCACTGTAGACGTGTTATATATGACACACCTTAAGTGACAAAACTGATGTTTTTTATTAACAGTAGAAACGTTATATATAACACGCCTCCTGTGACAAATAATTTTTAAGTAAAAACATGTTATATATAACATGCCTCCATTAAACAACACATAATAATATGGTGATGTTTGATTTTTTCATATTTGAGTCATTTTATATTTTATATTTTTTTAATTTTTCAAGAACAAGGGGGGTGGATGGAAATATATTTTTATTTGAACAATGAAGATGCAAGAATTTTGAATACTTGACCAAAAAAAAAAAATGTTCCCATCCACCCTCTTGTTCTTATAAACAAAAAATATAATATAAGATCCAAACAGAAAAAAAGTCAAATACCGACATATTAGGTTTGTTTAATACTGTAGGCGTGTTATATAACATGATCCACTTAATAACTGTTTTTCAATAGAGGTGTGTTATATAAAATATACATCCACTTAAAAATTGTTTTCTTTAGAGGTGTGCTTTATATAACATGTCTTTAATGTAAATTAAATTAAAAAAAAGCAACACCTTGACTGTTGTTTTCACTTTTATATATAAAAGTAAGAAACCCAGGCTACACTGATCAGTTCATGGTCAAAATTTGCAAATAAACACGGGAAAGTTAAAAGTGAAATAAAAAAAATAATCAGGGTTATTTATAAAAATTATTCATGACGCTATGGTAATATGATATAATTATTATGGAACTTTACCATCAATCATTTCAACAAGACATATTAATACTAAAATCATATATGAAAATCTACAAAACCATATTCAATGTATAATTCAATCATCTAAAAAAAACCATATTCAATATATAATTGCCATATTTGAATACGGTGACAAGTCATTCTCAAATATTAAAACATTTGCTAATACCAACAAAAATTTCTCCTCCCCTGCAGTCCCCTCCAGTCCTGGGAGACAAAAATACATCTTGATCCACGTTTCATCCACTCATTAAATGGGATGCCCACGTAGGCCCATCCCGGTCTGTGGACAACGGTCGGTTCAGAAGAAGTCGAATCGGTCCGGTTCTCTCCGCTCGATCTTAGACCGGACGACCCGGTTCGGGACGACGGGCGGCTCGTACGAGCGCACGAGCGCGAAATTGATCCCCTTGAAGAACGCGTGCGACTTCACGTCCGCCGCCCCCCTCTCGGATCCCAACCTCTTATTCGGATCTTTCGATAACAGTCCGATTATCAGATCCTTCGCCGCCGCGTAATCAGGACCGTCCGTCATGCCAGGGAACGCGACCGTCCGCCGCACGATGTTGCGGAGGGTGTCCCGGTTGGTGGGCCCCGCGAAGGGGGTCCGGCCGTGGATGAGCTCGTAGAGAAAGACCCCGAGCGCCCACCAGTCCACGCCGGCGCCGTGGCACCCGCCGGAGGCGACCTCCGGCGCCACGTACTCGTGGGTTCCGACGAACGACCCCGACCGCGCCGCCACCGGCTCCGCCACGAACGTCCTCCGCGTTTGTCGTCGCCGCCGCAGGAGGAGGCGCGAGAGGGGGAGACACGTGGTGGGGGCGGGCGCGTCGGGTGCGTCGTCGAGGTCCAGTGAATCGACGGTGGGGATGGAGTGGGATTGGAGGGAGAGATCGAAGTCGGAGAGCATGATGTGACCGTCTGATCTGATGAGGACGTTCTCTGGTTTCAGATCGCGGTAGATGATCCCCAACATGTGCAGGTACTCCAACGCCAGCAACACCTCCGCCACGTAAAACCTGGCGGCGTCGATGGAGAAGCGCTTGCCGGGCTGGCGGTGGCGGAGGGAGTGGAGGTCGCCGCCGGGGCAGAACTCCGTGACGATGCACGAATATCGAGGCGCATCGAAACGCGCGTAGAGGGTGGGGAGGAAGGGGTGGTCGAGGCGGCCGAGGATCCTCCGCTCGGTCTCCGCCCTCTCCGCCTTCCCCTTGGCCGCCGCGGCCTCCACGTCCACCACCTTCATCGCGTACGGGAACGATGACGACGACGACGACCCAGACACACCCAAACCGTCGGCAAGGCGGCAGAGGTAGACGGCGCCGATGTCACCGCCACCGACGCGGCGGTGGACGACGAAGTCGCGGAGGGAGAGTGGGTCGGAGCCCTTTTTGGCGGCGGCGGCGCGGATGGCCTCGTATGGGAGGTCGGAGGACCGGTGGGGCCTGTTGAAGGTGGTGGCGGAGGGGGGGAGGAGGAGGAGGTCGTCGATGGAGGGGCGGCCGGAGATGCTGCAGCAGTTGTGGAGGTCGTCTCCGCCGTCTCCGCCGCCGCAGCAAGAGCTGCTGACGGAGGAGGTGCTGATGTCGGAATCAGAGTCGAAAGAGAGATCGTCCGATAACATCTTTTAAAGAGAGTTTGTGAAAAATATGAAATGGAGGGTCTGTGTGAAAGGTGTTATATATAGTGAGAGAGTGAGAGGGGTCTCGCGCGAATCTTTGACTGTGATTTCTGAAGATCTTGATTTTGTTGGATATATATCAAGAAAAATGTGATTTTGTTTGCTGTTTTAGCTTAACGTGATTAGGATCGGCAGAAATGTAAATAATAGGGTATTGGATGGGCTTTTTTTTTTAATTTTTTTATGTAAGTGGTTGAGGACGTGGGGATCGGAACCTCTGTGTTTCAGCCACAGAGAGGCTCTGTGTGCGCGAATCAAATGCCACCACCTGACGTGAGGTGACTAACGGAACACCCTTCACAAACTCACGTTGTTCCAACGTTTTTAAACATGTGATCACTCTTTAATCGACATCATCTTCATTTTTACACAGTAAGAACCCTAGCCGCAGAAGACGATAAATCGCTGCACCGGCACCGACCTCCCTCGACCCTCTTCGACACCCCCATCGCCGCCGCCACCGCCAACGAAGCCCCCACCACCACAAGTGCGCAGATCAGGGTCCCCACGTTCAGCTCAATCCCCCTCACCGTCGTGTAGGTCTGTCTGAGTTAGATGTTATACCATGTGTTTCTCCCATTAAATTGTTCATTATACCATTCACCAAGGAACCTGGAAATCAGATATGTTAATTAGGTCTCATCTTCTAGATTGTTAGATTGTCTCTGCCCTAGTAAAAATTTTAAATGAACGAAGCAGGTCTTTGCTTACTTTGATGTTTAGAGCCAAATGCGAAAACAATTCAGGTTTGCGCAGTAAATGAAGGCAAACTTAAATAGAAATAAAAATTAAAAAACAATAAAAACTTCAAGTATTCAGATAAAAAATAATAAAAATGAGTTCTGCCTTTAACTCAACATAATAATGTAATTAAACTCCCAAATATTTAGCAACTGAAGAAATTTTTAATCCCATACTGACGTTTTACAAACTCTGCTGCGGTGGGGGAAGTGACATAATGGATTGTATATATTCAGAATGAAATATACCGCTTGTATGGAAAAAATTTAAGGGAAATATGCATAAACTGGACTGGACTGGAATGACAATGTACTGAACTGGACTGGCAGTGCAATTTTGAAACCTGTTGAGGTTAAACAACATGCAAAATACACATACAAATAGCGTTGTTGTTGTTATAAGTGAAAAATAAAAAAAGTTTAAAAGAGAATGCAAAGTGATTACTTATATACGGAAAGAGAGAAGAGAATGAAACAAGTTGAAGAAGCACACATTGTCACGCCCCCAGAGCGGCCGTCTCCAAGGGGTGACACGTGTACGATACCGAGTATATCATAATCAGAATAAATCATAAGGAATAAATGATTGGATCAGAATAAATGACAGCGGAAGAGTTTATGAATTAATAAATGAACAATACGAGGCCATAGAACGGATAATTGGGGCCTCAAAGGAATACACAATCACCGTCCCGTGTGAACACAAGTCATAATTACAAATACAGTCAAATGTATATATCAACAATAACAAAACATCTGGTACAAAAAAAATAACAGGAAGCTGACATGCTCACCAAATCGCCGAGAGGCCCACAACACCTTCAACAATACCCAACCTAACGATCCTGCGCGACACCTGGATGAAACCCATAAAAATAGAGGGGTAAGCCGATGAAGGCCTAGTGAATGGAACTGTACAAGACACCTCGAAGTACAGTTCCAACACATCCATAAAACCTACATAAATAACTATCAAGTATAAGCCGACCAGCCTTAGGTACCATCACCGCATGAGGCCAGCTCACACCAACCTAATCATGTCCCCAGCATAAAGACAGATCCGTCTGCGTCCCATACCACAGGGGATCCATCCCATGCTAGAAACGCTACAACACTAACCTTACTATGTCCCCAGCATAAAGACAGATCCGTCTGCGTCCCATACCACAGGGGATCCATCCCATGCTAGAAACGCTATAAATATATGTATATATATCCTAGTGACTGCAATGCCACTACACACAAAAGCCTCACAGTTCATCCTGTCGCGCAGTGACTTCTCTTAGGCGACCCATTTCTGCAAATGCATCGGCTTGGCCAATACAGGGAGTATCACTCCACCCGTCAAGTCCACCAGAGCCCGACCGCATCACAAACCGCATCAATGGATCCCGCCCTAGACTCCATCACTTTGCGAACAGGGTCGATAACCCAGTATCTTAGCCAAGGCTCTCCGTCATCCAACCACTCTGACGCGTAGCCGATTTGAACCATCGGATACCGTGGGCGTCCAGGATGAACCTTGGAAACGCTCCCTCGTGAAGGACACCCAGAGTTTACCCTCGCCTCAACTGACTCACACGAAGCATCTAAATACAAAACTAAACCGTCAAACCCAGTATCTTGGCTAAGGCTCTCCGTCATCCAACCACTCTGACGCGTAGCCGATCTGAACCATCGGATACCGTGGGCGTCCAGGATGAACCTTGAAAACGCTCCCTCGTGAAGGACACCCAGAGTTTACCCTCACCTCAACTGTAGGTTCGCACTCACGACTTGCAAGAACTACCATAATCAACCCACCCTAAACAGGTTCGACACAGACCGGTCGAGGACCTACGATGTCACCACAATAAGCAACCAGATCTGACCCATACGATCAGATCCCCTTACCCCTAAACGATGTCTCTAACCCGATCTTTAGGCAAAGATCTATAAATCATGCTGATAATATATATATCAGCCATTAGCAAGGCTAGACAACCATTAACAAACCTAGGCCGGATATGACAAGAGAGACATATATTAACCAAGCTAGATGGCCATTAACAAAGCTATATAATATGTATCCATTAACAATGATAAATCATGAGCATGCATTCAAGATATAACAATATGTATATAATAATATATCAAGTAATCATGCAATCTCAATTTAATACATATAATCATGCCTATGGATGCCACCAAGTCATGTATACATGATTAAAATCATACCATAAACATGACTTAGTATGGAACTATATTATCGGAATGTCAAGTTAGATCCACTCACAGATACAATCATTCCATCCCGCAAAGAATCACGCGCTTCGGACAGTCCAATGGTAACGTCATCGTTACTGGACTCGTGGGAGTACATCCATTCCCACCACAAGCCTAAACACAAGATCATCACCTTCCTCATATTGAGGAGACCCCTCTGGATAGACAAACATTGCCAACTCAGCCAAGGATAAAAACATCCATGCATAAAAAAAATAATACAAACATACCCTAAGATCCTAGCCAACAAATGTAAAATACACCCCATACCTCTAACCACTAAACCAATTATTCCACACCACCAAAAGCCACTCATCCTTAGGCCATCATTCAATTAAATCACCTATAAATCAGCAAGAAACCTCACACCTTAACCACAAACAAATCTGGGCAGCACTTATAAATCTGGGCAGCACTACAGAAATCTGGGCAGCAATATAACCCAACACTTTGATCTCCACAGCACCAATTACTTATCCGAAAATTCTGAAATAAATCATACATATTCATTGATATGCTAGGATCATAATCCATGAAGACACCATAATCCAATTCGATCTGTAAGTGCCCGAAATAAAATAAATTCAGAAACAGGCTAATTTCTACTCGAATCTGGACAGTCTTATAAAACAGATCATAACTTATGCCACAGGTAAGATAATGACACCAAATTTCATAAATAAGATCTACACACATAGATGATCATATCATATGAAGGCATAATCCTCGAAATATGTCTCTAAGTATCACATTCATAAGCATCTTCACAAGACAGAAAATCTGTTTTACCTCTTTAAGCATATCCCAAGTCTCCAACTCCAACTTATTATTCTTCTTCTTCTCCAAATCAACAATCAAAACCCTAGAACAAATATAACCTCCCCCAATTAAGAATTCAAATCAGCAAATTTAAAGCAAGCCATAAAAGAAAAATCAAATGATCAAATGATCTCACCAAAAATTCCTTCAATCTCCTCTCCTCTTCTCCTCCTCCCCTTCTCCTCTTCTCTTTCTCTGTTTTTTTTTTTTTTGATAAAATGAGTCTCAGCTGACTCTCTCACTCTCTCACACCATATAAACCACAGACCTCACCCATTCAATTAAATGGGATTGATAAATCCGTCCAAATTACCAAATTGCCCTCTTTTAAAAATTCTGCGCAGCCTTGACTAGAATAGGCATAACTTTTACAATCTAACTCCGAATTGCATAATTCAAACTCCGTTGGAAAGCTAAGACGATTATCTACAGCTTTCATGTTTAAGATGATCTCCAAAACCTCTCTAACCATTTTGATTTATGCAATTAACATCAAACAGGGCTGCTGCCAGACATTTTCCATCCCCGGGGTATAATTGGAAAAACACTTATAACTTTTTCTACAGGAATCCAAATGATCTAATTCCACTTTTGTATGAATGCTAACTCAAAATTGAATGCCCCATAATAAAATCAGATTTAAACTACATCATCTTGGGCATTAACAAAATTAAATCCGAATCATGCCAATCATACCACTTAGGATATAACCTAGTCATGCATGACCCTAATACACCCCCAATGAATAATTTAGAATAACACATATAATTGTGCTATCCAATCATCCAAACATATAAGAGAATAACATAAGCCTAAATATAGGTCCGGGGTCTTACATCCGACCCCCCTTAAATGGATTTGGTCCCCAAATCCAAGAAGTCTACCTTAAGAAGCAAATATATAAGATAAACACTCTCGCATCTTAGGATTGGTATAAACTCGTGCCATACCACATCTGCGACCATACCGTCGCCCAAGGGCATGAGCGGCCATGTCAGCAATCCTATGGATAGGGTCTAAGATCAACTCGAAGCCATGAAGAGAAAGTAACTGGACTCAAGAAGAAATGAACTCATTATGACTTATGTTCGGACGGGACCAGGCTCTGATACCATAATTGTCACGCCCCCAGAGCGGCCGTCTCCAAGGGGTGACACGTGTACGATACCGAGTATATCATAATCAGAATAAATCATAAGGAATAAATGATTGGATCAGAATAAATGACAGCGGAAGAGTTTATGAATTAATAAATGAACAATACGAGGCCATAGAACGGATAATTGGGGCCTCAAAGGAATACACAATCACCGTCCCGTGTGAACACAAGTCATAATTACAAATACAGTCAAATGTATATATCAACAATAACAAAACATCTGGTACAAAAAAAATAACAGGAAGCTGACATGCTCACCAAATCGCCGAGAGGCCCACAACACCTTCAACAATACCCAACCTAACGATCCTGCGCGACACCTGGATGAAACCCATAAAAATAGAGGGGTAAGCCGATGAAGGCCTAGTGAATGGAACTGTACAAGACACCTCGAAGTACAGTTCCAACACATCCATAAAACCTACATAAATAACTATCAAGTATAAGCCGACCAGCCTTAGGTACCATCACCGCATGAGGCCAGCTCACACCAACCTAATCATGTCCCCAGCATAAAGACAGATCCGTCTGCGTCCCATACCACAGGGGATCCATCCCATGCTAGAAACGCTACAACACTAACCTTACTATGTCCCCAGCATAAAGACAGATCCGTCTGCGTCCCATACCACAGGGGATCCATCCCATGCTAGAAACGCTATAAATATATGTATATATATCCTAGTGACTGCAATGCCACTACACACAAAAGCCTCACAGTTCATCCTGTCGCGCAGTGACTTCTCTTAGGCGACCCATTTCTGCAAATGCATCGGCTTGGCCAATACAGGGAGTATCACTCCACCCGTCAAGTCCACCAGAGCCCGACCGCATCACAAACCGCATCAATGGATCCCGCCCTAGACTCCATCACTTTGCGAACAGGGTCGATAACCCAGTATCTTAGCCAAGGCTCTCCGTCATCCAACCACTCTGACGCGTAGCCGATTTGAACCATCGGATACCGTGGGCGTCCAGGATGAACCTTGGAAACGCTCCCTCGTGAAGGACACCCAGAGTTTACCCTCGCCTCAACTGACTCACACGAAGCATCTAAATACAAAACTAAACCGTCAAACCCAGTATCTTGGCTAAGGCTCTCCGTCATCCAACCACTCTGACGCGTAGCCGATCTGAACCATCGGATACCGTGGGCGTCCAGGATGAACCTTGAAAACGCTCCCTCGTGAAGGACACCCAGAGTTTACCCTCACCTCAACTGTAGGTTCGCACTCACGACTTGCAAGAACTACCATAATCAACCCACCCTAAACAGGTTCGACACACATATACTGCAGAATTGCATATATATGCTCCATCATTCTGGTTAGGCATTGACAGATAAAAATTAGGAAACTCCCATCTGGAATAGACTTCTTTTCAAATTTTTACAATAATCCACATCTTCCAAAGATAACCATTACATTCAGTCTCTACTAATAACTCCGCAACAATAAAATAGAACATGAAAGTATTCAACACACACATTACAATGTTTGATTAAAAACTCCACAATAAAACACACTGCAATGTTTGATAAAAAACTTCACTATTGAATATGAAAATAGATGCAACTCCAAGTGACAAAAGTAGTCCAAGCAATCTTGAATTATGTAAAACTTCAAACTCCATCTAGTCTGTGATATAAATTGATCTATGTTAATGTTTGTAATGAACTCATTTATATGAAATCAAGTAGACTAGTATATACTTACATTAGCTTTAGTTTTTACTATCCTGAGTGCCAAGTGTTAATCAGTGTTTCTCCATTCTTTAGAAAAATTTAACGCTTGACTAATTTGAGTAGGATAAAAAGAGGATTCTTGTGCCTGCAGATATTAATGTATATATTAATGAAGATTTGATAAAGTAAAAAAATATACGAAATGTAAAAAAAAAAAAATATACCTGAAGCAATTGAGTCATTGAAGTCGTCATTCCTTGACTACTAACGTAGTTCCCAACCATTGGCGCAAAGGGTCGAGGGCTCTCAATTGCATTATAGGACACACGTTGAGTTTGAGAGCTTTGACCCCATAATCTCTTCTCCAACCCGCCAATCCATCTTTTTTGAGGCTTCCCTCCCACAATTTTCTTTCCTCTTCTTTTAAAGCCTTTAGCAGGCTCGACAATCAAAATGCTCTCCACCTCATTTTGCACGTTATCATCTTGACAATTTTGGGATGATTTCCTCAAATCTTCTTCAACCTCCTTCATTATCTCATTTGTGCGGCGTTTAAGTAGGTCCGTCGAATGGTGTGTTTCAGCTACTTTGGATGCCACTTGAATGAGACCATGACTTAATTCTTGAAAACGTCTTCCCAATTCAGAAATAGGATCAACCTATAATGAAGAATGATACATAATATTACAATAAAACCCTACAATCAACCCATAACATTTTTAATTAATAAAATAAACACATATCAACCTGTATTGAAGAAGAACAAATATCATGCACCACACCGGACTTTGCATCTCTTGTCCACCTCTTCAAGAAATATTGTGGTGGAAGCTCCTTGTTGTTTCTGTGAGCAAGAACTTTTAAAACATGGCAACACTGGATACCCATAAATTCAAATTTTTTGCAGCTACAAGTGATCAATTCAGTAGTTAAATCAAACAAAATGGTTTTTTCACTGCCATCATCTCTGTGAACTTTGTACTGTATCATATGTCCCACCTCCCCGTGAATGTAAATAGAACATTAAGAGATTTTTCGTATTCTGCTTGAAACAACTCAAGGATCTCTGGCGTGTAAACTCTTGCATCACATGACACCATCAAAGTATGATAGGAATTACCGGCACAGTATCCATCATCTTAAAATCAGCACTCAATTTGTTTCACGCCGATCATCCATAACCCTATCAAATTGCTGAAAGAAACGTAATGGATCATGCTTTGAGTTCAAGTAACGTCTCAGAAGAGCATTCAAGCTTTCACTACGTTGTGTACTCTTCATGTCCGCGCAAAATGTGTCTCTCCCATACACTAGAGCCCATTTCTCCTTTTCAGCAAAAATTTGTTGTAGCCATTTATTCTCTCGAAGATTATATTTTTTAAGCATATTATTCCAAGCATTTAGGAACTCTTCCTCCGTCTCGTACCAAAAAATACAAGCACAGACCGAACTTCTGAAACCTTCAAGAGCATAATGATGTCCAAGATATTTTGTTGCATTTTGGGTCAAGTGCCAACACATAGCCGATGACGAGTCTCTGGTAAAACAACTGAAATAGCTTTGGCCATCGCTGCTGACTGATATGTTAGAATAGTCTTAGGACATCTCCCAGACATTGCTTGAAGAAAAGTTTCAAATAGCCAAATGAATGAGTCAGCCGTCTCATCATAAAGTAATGCACCACCAAATATAATAGTTTGCCTTTGATTATTTACTCCAACGAATGGTGCAAATGGTCTTCCATGATTATTTGTACGATAGGTCGTGTCGAAGCAAATTACATCACCAAAATGTGCATAATCGACAATGGACCTAGCATCGACCCAAAAGACATTGGTTATTTGTTCATCGGCGTCAAGTTGCATTGAGTGAAAGAAAGAAGGATTTTGCATTTGTTTATTCTTGAAAGACTGAATAAGAGCACCTGCAATTCCATTCTCCATTCTTGTTTCCCTTTTGGTGCGGAGGTAAGACTTCACATCATTCAAAACAAAACCAAGATTCCTTCTACCACCAACTTGTCCACTCATCAAATCTATAACTGTCTTTGGTGCTAATCCTGAACCATCTATGATATCAACTTGAGTAGCCTGAGCCTTTTCAATTTTTCTGTGTGACCTCAAATTGTGGCGCAAAGAGGTCGACACAAGATCATGATTGTGCTTTTCTTCAAATTTGGTGACATGATAAGCACCAGAAGATTGATAAATGACAATCATATGTGCCTCACATCCTGTTCTTCTATCGGCCTGTGGTTGTAAGACTTTTCTCTTATCGACCCCTTTCCTCCCTTCTTTAGAACAACATAATTTTCACCTTCGCACCATGCCATTGGACTTGGATGCATCACTTCTTCTGATGCTAAATCCAACTGATCTTGCATATGCATTATAGAACTGATAGACACTATCTTCAGAATCGAATGTCATACCAACTTTAGGCATACCATTATAATTATCTTCATCAACAAACTCAGTGTCTCCTTCCATATTAATACAATGTTCACCTTTAAAAAAAGACATAATTTAGAACTTAAATATATATTGGCATTCAATTAACAAACATAATATATTCAATATTCATAAATGGATTTGATCCAAAAAATAAATAAATAAAAATCTGGATTATCTTGAAAAGAGAAAACTCATATCAGATTTACAAAGGTCATATTAGATCTACAAGCACATAGAAATCACAAAAACCCCCCCAAAAAAAAAAAACACCCTTATCAGAAAAGTTCAAAGTTTTGAAGATCCAGTAAAAAAAAAACAAGATCAAAGTCAAGCTCACCGGAGGGTCGAGGGAGGTCGGTGCCGGTGCAGCGGTTTATCGTCTTCTGCGGCTAGGGTTCTTATTGTGTAAAAATGAAGATGATCTCGATTAAAGAGTGATCACGTGAGATCACATGTTTAAAAACGTTGAAATGGAGTGAGTTTGTGAAGGGTGTTCCGTTAGTCACCTCACGTGTTATCACGTGATCTCCCAGCACAGGTGGTGGCATTTGATTCGCGCACACAGAGCCTCTCTGTGGCTGAAACACAGAGGTTCCGATCCCGAGGACGTGTGCATGCGTTACGCGGACGATGGTATCTAATCTGGACAAATATGATCCAGACGCATATATGATATATGTCATATATGTGTGGACATATGGTTTATTCATATCAAGAATGGAAAAAAAAGCGGATATAGTCGATTGGTAAAAATTTTCTTTGCCAATGAGAAGATGCGGGTTCGATTCCTACTATCCGCTGATGGTGAAGTAATGTGATACGATGAACATATAGGATATAGTTGACTACTATAGTGTAGTGGTTCTATCTTTCCGACCCTTCTCCCACATCCAAAATGAAAAACAATCAGTAAGATTTGAACCTGTGTGTCCCAAAGGTTATGAGCCTTGCGAGCTACCAAATTGCTCTACGCCAAACTGCCTCTCTACCACGTCGTGATGTTTTTTATCTGCCTGGGGCGCGGACAGCTGTCCATTCAATGGTCCCATGCACGTGTGATTTTTTTAATGACATACAAATAGGGTGGTAAATAAATAAGCCAAGCAGCTTGGACTTAGCTCTGGCTCGGCTCGATTAAACCTCATTCGAGATCGTTCGATTAGATAAATAAATCGAACTTGAACATGAAATTAAACTCGATTTCGAGCCGGGCGCGGACAACTATCCATTCAATGGTCCCATGCACGTGTGATTTTTTTTAATGATATACAAATAGGGTGGTAAATAAATAAGCCAAGCAGCTTGGGCTTAGCTCCGGCTTGGCTCGGTTAAAACTCATTCGAGATCGTTCGATTAGATAAATAAATCGAACTTGAACACAAAATTAAACTAGGTTTTGAGCCAAACGCTCAAATCGAGCCTGATATTAAATTACTCGAGCCTAAACAAGTCAAAGTTTGACTCGTTTAGCTCGTTTACCAACCTTTTATATTAAACTAGTTGTTGTGTATGTGCAGATGCAAATAGACAAAATGTAACATATGTTTTGATTAATATTAATGTAAAAAAATTTAGTTACAATAACATTTTCATAATTGATGTAACATTTTCATTTAATCATAATTGATGTAAGTGAATTTTTCATGGATAAGTCGGCATATGAATGTAATTTTATCATAAATGATGTAAATTATTAATATTATTTTATGATATATCTATAATAGTCATCATATAAGGATGATGAAATGTGAAACTTAAAATTTTAATATGTCATGCATGATATGATGAAAATATGAATTAATTATGGATGATATTATAATAATATGAATGGATTTTCGTTAAATTAAATCTATTGTTGAGTTCACACAAAGCTCGAATCAGAATTTGTCCATTTTTATAGCAATATATTTTTTTGTACCAGTATTTTATACATTTGTTTTTTTATTGGATTGTATTTTTAATTACTGTGAATTATATATTTTTTTGTTGGGTAAATCTTATGGACTATTGATTATTTGGGGAGTTAATAGAGTAGAGAAATCCAAGTGAATAGAGTAAATGTTAATCAAATATGTGTGAATTAAATAAATGTTAATAGATGTTAATTACATTAATATTTGATACATTTTTTAATGTATCATGTTTTTGCATATGAAATGAGAATAATTTTTTTTGTGAATTATATTTTTAATGTATAATATGTCATGTCTTATCCTAATAATATTATGATAATCAAATCTAATTATAAGTTAATTAATATGTTAGATGATAAAATGTATGTATAATAATAATAAACTATGAATGAAATTAAAATATTGTAAATGAATTTTTATGGAATTGAGTAGAAATGTAAGAGTATCCTAATAATATTAATATTATGATAACCACCAATTGATATGAGTAATAAAATTTATAAAATTTCACTTGACATATTTCATTAGTATGGTGATGTTACCCTTTCATCTATTTGGAAACAGTTCAGAAAATTGATAGTCATGTAGCATTTTGTATTCTAATAAATTAACATATCTATAACTTATAATGTTATTGGCAAAGCATTTTCAGTAACGTAATTTGGAAGTACGTAGAATAATCAATGTTGTTTTTAGTTAATGAAAAATGTTGCACTTATAGCTCACTCGTAATTTTTTTTTAAAAATAATCAGATCAACAATTTGAATTAACAAGATTATAAACGTGTGTTCTCTGGTCGATGACTTGTGATAATATTATAAACCATATCATTAAAACTTAAACATGGTGAATGCAAAAACCAACAATTGATATGGGTAATAAATTTAAAATAAAATATTTTAAGATCACCAGATTTAATAATTTGAAGACGGCTACACATCCTATATCATGAAGAGCAAAATTGAAAAAAAATTCAGATAGTAAATTTTTTTTAAATTGGTTAAACAGTCAATTAAATTCAGACTTCATAATATTCTCATGATTAGATAGAAAAAAATGGTACTCTATTATGATGATGAAAATATGAATAAATTATATTACAAAAAATATATGAATAAAACCAGATCCACTATTGCGTTACTTCCAATCAGAATAGAGAATCGAAGATCAGTCTGTCAAAAACAAAACAAATATCTTATTTGAGAATTTTTTTCTTTTAACAGTAGGTAATGCCAATTTTTTTAAGAAGAGGAACCAAATGAAAAAATAACATATTTAGTTGATTTGCAACATGAAACTCCAAAATAAGTATCATATCTACAAAAGATTAAATCACCTTCCTAAGGTTAAAAAAATTTTGAGAGAGAGAAGAAAAAATAGATCGATGATAGATCCATTTATCCAAATGGGGATGGCAATAAATGGGTTTTCAATTTGCGTAAATATATTTGAGGGTTTGTGGAAGAGCATAAGCCATTGTCTGTAGAAGAAGATGAGGGGATTGAATGGAGAGGGGATGAATGATGAGGAGATTGAATGGAGGGTGGATGAATTTTCATAATATAATTTAGAAATCTATAATAAAGATATTACATTAATATTTGATATCTTTTTTAATGTATCATATCTTTGCATATGAAATGGGAATTTTTTTTGAATTATATTTTCAATATATTTTCATTTTATAAGGATCATATTATCCTAATAATATTATGATACTCAAATATTATTATAAAATAATAAACATATTAATATAATTTTAGTCGGTATGTTAATGTAATTTAATCATAATTAATGTAAATGAATTTTTTCATGGATAAGTCAGCATATGAATGTAATTTTATCATAAATAATGTAAATTATTAATATTATTTTATGATATATCCATAGTAGTCATCATATAAGTATAATGAAATATGAAGCTTAAACTTTTAATATGTCATACATGATATGATAAAAATATGAATAAATTATGGATGAGACTACAATGATATGAATGGATTTTCGTTGGATTAAATCTATTGTTGAGTTCACACAAAGCTCAAATCTGAATTTGTCCATTTTTATAGCAATTCTTTTTGTACCAATATTTTATACGTTTTTTTTTATTGGATTGCATTTTTAATTACTGTGAATTATATTTTTTTTGTTGGATAGAGCTTATAGACTATTGATTATTTGGGGCATTAATAGAGTAGAGAAATCCAAGAGAATAGAGTAAATGCTAATCAAATATGTGTGAATTAAATAAATGCTAATAGATGTGAATTACATTAATATTTGATATTTTTTTTAATATATCATGTTTTTGCATATGAAATGGGAATAATTTTTTTTTTGTGAATTATATTTTTAATGTATAATATATCATATCTTATTTTAATATTATTATGATAATCAAATCTAACTATAAGTTAATCAATATGTTTCATGATGAAATGTATTGTATTATAAAATACTATAAATGAGATTAAAATGATGTAAATGAGTTTTCTTGGAATTGAATCGAAATGTAGGGGTTAAATGAAAAAAATGATTGTCATTAAAGTGGCATAAATAAGATTAACATGATGTAAATTAGTTTTCTTGGAATTGAATTGAAATGTAGGGGTTAAATGAAAAAATAATTGTCATTAAAGTGGTGTGAATGGACTGTAATGGGATTGAATAAATTGATAGGGGTAAAAAGGTCAAACGGCAGATTTTTTGTTTAAGAGACTTTTATATAGTAATATAGATGTGGAGATAGATGATTTTTATTTATTTATGAATAGATAAGCATAAGCCTCAATTGTATTAATTAATGATTCCCTCCCCAGAGATAAATGGTTGTATTGTCCAAAAATGGATGTATGTGGCCATTACGCGGAAAAAATTAATGAATTAAAGGGGGCTGATCTTTGATTAACAAATATTTGGTTACACTTAAAAGTATCCAATTAGGAATTTACACATATTAATAACTATCACAAAATGCTTGTGCTCAATAAAGGATAACCCAGGGCACCAACTTAAAAAAAAATTGTTATAAAAACCATCATATTTTGTAATATAAATTTTAAATTTATAAAATATTTTTTAACAGAAATGTTTTTGATGGTGGTCCTTGAAAAAAATTCAGCTTTTCTTGAAAATTGCACTGCCTGAGAATCTGAGATACAACAGCTAGCATTATAGTTGCCCCTCAATCGTTTCATAATCTGACTTCCATATTTTTTTAATGCTTCGATTTTATATTATTATTTTTTTTTTCCAATCCTTTCATTTCAATTTTAATCCTTTGGACGGCATGGGTATGTTCTATGGTCCAAGGTGTAGGGTTTTTCTTCAGTCTGTTGGACAACAGTTTCCTGTCCAGAGCTATATTTTTATAAAAGTCTGATACGTAGTTAAGACAACCAAGAAACCTTTGAAGTTGTTTCTTATCTTTTATGCTATCTGGAAATTTATCTGCAAAATCTATTACCCTTTTTATGGGTGTAATATCATTCCCAGAGATTTTATATCCTAAAAATTGAACAGTGGTTTGGAAGAGTTTTATCTTCTTGGCTGATACCACCAGACCATTTTGTTTTACAGTTCTAAGGAAGATATTAAGATGCTTCCAATGCTTATCTATGTTCTCAGAAAATATCAGCACATCATCGATATAAACAATGGAAAAGGATCCATAAGGATTAAATATTTCATTCATTATGTTTTGAAATTCCGAGGGTGCATTCTTTAACCCAAACGGTAAAACATTCCACTCATAATGCCCAAACGGTACTGTAAAGGCGGTCTTGTATCTATCTTCTTCTTTAATCTGGATTTGCCAGAATCCTGATTTAAGGTCAAACTTGGAAAAAATCTTGGAATTATAGACTCTTTTGATCAGATCTTGCTTATTGGGGATAGGATACCTGATCCACTGGAGTACCTTATTTAATGGCTTATAATTTATGACAAGCCTTGGTACTCCCCTTTCTAATTCTGCAGCTTTTTCTACATAGAAAGCCGCACAGCTCCAAGGTGAAGAGCTCTTCCTAATAAGATTTTTGATAAGTAATTGAGATATTTCCTCCTTGCAAATTTCTAGGAGTCTATTATTCATTTGGATGGGCCTGGCTTTTGTGGGGATTTTCTCTTCATTAAAGTCTTTGATGTATGGTAGGCTCACCATGTGTTTTTTCCTATGCCAGAAGGCAGAGGGCAGATCTGAGCAGGCCTCATTTTCAATAGTCTTTTGAAAATCAGAGACCTTCTTTTGGAAAATAGGACTACCGATTTGTTCAGATGTCTTTTGAATCCTGATCTCTTCAGAGAGTTCATTAATAAACTTTTCTTTATATTCCAGGGCCTGCCTGAGCTGGTTGAGAAAAGATAGCTTTGGTGTAGTACAAAATTTGTATAAGATATTTTTTCCATTTTGAGTTGCATGAATACCCTCAGTATCGACCGAAAAGGGTTTTATCATATTTATAAAGGGGGTTCCAAGGATAACACCCTGACGAAGATCTTTCACCAAAAGGAACGATGTTTTTAAACATGATCCTTTATTACAAACATGCACTTCGGGTATTTTATAATTAATCTTAAGACTTTCCCCATTGGCAGTATTAATACCATGGGTTGTCTTTTCAAAGTATCTTGAAGGGATCAATCCTTCACGAATGCAGTTCATATCAGCCCCGGTGTCAATAAGGGCCTTATATTTTAGAGAAAATGTTTTAATTTTCAGGAGGACTTCAACATTCCTTTTTTGTTTTGTATATTTTTCGAGAGAGCTAATAAATTCTTCTTCCTCTTCAGGTTGATCCCTGACAGATTCTTCATTATCAGAATTCTCGGCGGGTTTTCCCAATCTAGGGATGGCTTCAAGGTATGTAACCCTGTCTCTAAGGTCCTTGATTTCTTTTTTCATATCAATTTGTTCTTTTCTTAATTCCCCTATAGTCACTTTTTTGGGTTTTTCAGATTCTAATCTTTGAATTATCTCCTTATAGGAGTATTTTTCTTTGTTATCATCTTGGGCTTGACTGACAGGAGTTTTTATCAGGCTAATATATCTTTCTAACTGTCGACAGGATTCTCGATGGAGTCAATAGTATCTAAAATAAATTGTTCTTGGACCGAAAGGACCATCAAGCCATCTGTATCTGACGATGAATCATAGGATTCAGGGTCACAACAGTTACAGCTACAACTTTCAGAATCAGAATTCTGTTCTTCTAAGTTATGAATGGATTCTTTTTAATTTTTGGTTTGCTACTAAAGCATTTATTGGCATAATGGCCTTTCTGCTTGCATTTAAAGCAGGTAGGAGGATTAGAGGTGTTGGGTTTCCTTTTGGAGAACCGCTTTCTAGTTTTTTGAGCAGGGGCTCTATTTGTTTTATAATATTGTCTCTCAAGAGGTTTTTTATTATAAGAATGCTTAGTATTCCTTTTTCGAGACTTGGAAGGATTCTTAATGTCTTCCTTCTGATACCCGAATTGGTAACAGAAGTCTCCAAGTTCCCTTTTGGAAGTCAAATGTTGATTCTTGAGCTGATTCTTTATCTTTAGATCATTGCAAAGGGCCAGACCTATCAAGTTTATTTTTTGTATGAGTTCTCCGAATGTTATAACGGAGTAAGGGATATGTCCCCCAAATTCTTGACGGAGGTTGTTTCTGACTCTTTCGGCGAAGAGCTTGGGTAGCCCAGAGACAAATTTCTCTTTCCAAAAGTCATTGTTTGAGTTATCTATTCTATAAATTTGTGATAAAAACGTGTCCTTATACCACCTAAAATCAGATAAGGTTGGACACCTAAGGTTTATAAGTTGTTCTCTAATTCTGTCAGCAGTGTCACTATGGCTGCCAATAAAATGTTTAAATATAGTGAGAACTAGTGTGGTGACAATATCGGGCTCAGGTCTCCCATTGGGATCAGTTTTTACGGCTGTATAAATAGCACGTCTTTGGTCAGGGGTAATGAAGTTGTCCCACCAACCCCTTAATTGCCCCATGAATGATGTGGTTATCATATCAGTAATATGTTTATCACTATTACCTTGTATCCTACATGCATTAGCATAAATAAGCATAGAATGACATAATTGGCTGACCTGATATTCAGACATGCCATCAAGATTCCATTCTACGAGAGATTTTCCATCATAGGAAGTAGTAAGAGTAATATCATTATTCTCTTCTATTTGAACATCAACAGGAGTTGGTCTTCTATAGAAATTCTTTGTTCTCGAGGTCTGAGTTACAGTCCCGAGCTTATTGATCTCAATATCAGAATGATCAGGAAGGCTTTCAGATATGCTGCCATCCTCAATGTCTTCTTGGGAATTTTCTTCACAAGAGGACTCATCATTGAGGTTATTGATGGATAATTTTTCCAGTCTCTCAGATAATTTAATCAACAATTCTTCAGAGTGTCTTTCTTTGAACTTTATCCCTTTTTCAAGATTTTGTTGAGGAATGAATATTGGTTTTTCAGTTTTTTTTACTATATTTTTGGACGAGGTGGTCGAGGCCTGGAGGCTTTGCAGACCATTGGCTTGAATATTGTCAAGGCTACAATTTTCGGCGAGAGCTTTTTCTATTCTCTCAGTTTGGCTACTTATAGATCTCAAGGCAACATTGGTGAAATTATTTTGCTCCATAACCTGGATAAAGTATTCTGCCTTGAAAGGACTACCAGGGTCAATCTTTGTAGTAGTCTTAAGAGGGCTGGCTATGATGTCGGAATTAGTGACTTTAATTCTTTCAAACGGTGGATGAATAGATTCCACTTCTTCATTCTTAATGTTTCTCCATTTGGTGGCATATTTATCGATCTTCTCTAGGACCATAGCATGGTCTTCTTCAGGAAGATCAATGATCATGTTCTGTAACATTGGAATATAAGTATGTTCAAACCAATCAAAGAAATATACAGTTTTTTGTTCAAATCTCATATGGTCATACCACTGTTCTCTAATCGGACCTTGCTCTTTTTGGGTATAGTGTTGAAAAACCATTTTCTTTTATCATCATTTTTTGAAGAATAAAAATCATGTTTTATGATCTCTTTATCTATTTCATAGTCATCATTTTCACTTATAGTGAGCATGTCTGATTCAGCGGGTTCATATTCAGATGGCATTTCAGAATGAGCTTCGGATTGAACATCATAAACTGCTGATGCAACCCCTATAGGTTGGAGGTAAGCAGCTTGAGTAGCCGAATACTGGCTATCCCTTTCGAAAACAGAGCGTCTCCTAGTAGTCAAGCGTTCCCTTGTTTGAACTACTGGTGTGGCCCTAAGAGATCTTGTCCTTTGAAGGCCAGTATTAGAAAATCGAACTTCAATATTACCCTCTTCCTGTTCAATAATGTCTTTAAGGTATAGGTTTTCCAAGGGCTTATTAGGCTGAGCATTTTCAAGGGTCCAGGAATTAGGTAATTTGATCTCATCCCATTTTAAAGGTCTAGGGATAAAAGAGTTATTTTTAGGGTTCGTTTGAAGCAAAGTAGTAATACCTTTAATATCAGCATTGCATTGCATCATAGGCGCATAGCTGACAATCTCCTAAATTTATCTATTTTTTTAAAATGAAATCAATAGTATATCCTAACCAAACATTTGAAGGAGTTAATTATCTTTATTTAATCTAGCAATCTTGTCTAACCAACATTTAATAATCATAACATGCGATTATTTCATCGATTAAATAATTACCATTAGTCACGTCATCGAGGAGGGGACCCGCCAAAGGGGAATTTTGAGACTTAATCTGATCATCAGATTAATTGTTTTTTTTCTAAAAACAAAAAATATGTGTTCTATGGTTGATATTAAAATGGACCCCAAATTAGACAAAGTTTGTCTGTGGAAGAGACAGCATCAAGGACTTAAAGAGTCACTTTCATTGTCCCCAACTAAATTCCACAGAGATAATGAGATGCTCTCTTGTTTGTTTGCCTCTTGCTTTCCTTTTTGTCTTTGAAATAAAAACAAAACTTAGAGCCCCATCCCCATATTTTAACTCATATTATAATTTTTACTAGTTTTTTTATACTCATTTTAATAATATATTACAACTCTCTCACAGAAACCCTAAACTCTACTGCATAACAAATCTTAATTATCAGCTCTAGTGTCAATGTCTGTCTAGATCAAGGGCTTGTCTTGATACTGTCAGATAAGTTTTTAGGCAACTGGTTATGATAAAAACATATCCTAATAAAATAGGAACAAAACAAAGTTAAATAATAATAATAATAATAATAATAATAATAATAATAATAATAATAATTCAATGAATTTGCCGTAGTTGCCTGTGATTCCCACCAAGTAATAATAATAATAATAAATACTGTAGCTTATGTCACTTTTTAGTCTCAATTTCAGTCCCCGTATATTTGAATTTTTAAAAAATATTATATTTTATTCAATAAGATATATGATTTATTTATAAAAAATAAGTATATACTGTGATTTTCAGAGGCCAACCAATATACATGGAAAACCTTTGGGAGGACGTGATGTCACTCTTAAAAGATTGGGAGAGGTTTCTCGCGGGCACTAAAACGATAAACATCATCGGGGGGAGGATCAGAACTGAGGAGTGATCGGGCGGTATGGGAGCTAGGGGGCCTTCAGGTGCAATGATGTGTTTTCTCGTGGTGGCATACCTCGTGTAGCCACTGAGCATCATGTTTTTTATTAGCTTTCTTTGCATTTATATTTGCATGTTTATCTTTCACTCTATTCTCTCTCATTTCAGTCCATTTATAACCATGTTTTGAGTTATGAATGAACTACCATTTTTCAAAAAAATAAGCACATATAATAATGCATTACGTGATCGAATCCATTTATTTAAAATGTGAAGTTAAAAAAAAAGACAGTAAATAACAGTGCTAATTTATTATATTCACCTCCTATTCTATAAACTACAAAAAAAAAAAGTTTTGCGTAGACAAAACTAGATTATGTTTCTCACATGTCCGAAAATGAACATGGATTATATTAATCAGTAACCCTAATCCTTCAATTTCTGTCAATCAGTGCCCTTGTATGCATCAACTTTTTGAGCAGAAACAATATTATAAAAGTCATTGACAAAACTGTTTATGATTCACTTAGAATCTAATTCATTTGGCCTCGACTGATCAACTAGTTGTTAAAGGTTTCTTAGTGATTCCCATCTATGTGTATTCCTGCTGGATTGAGCAGTTAAATTGAGAATCTTCTCCGGTCTAGGATCATCTTTTGAATTATTGTAATTTTGTGAATATTATAATGGAATATAATTTTAACTAGTTGAAAAAGAACTAGTTCTTAAAGGTCATTTTCAAGTATGCCTGCCAACGGGTTGGGTCCGGGTCGGGTCGGGGTGGACCCGGACCCGACCCGTGGCAAGACCCGGCAGGCCGGGTCTAACCCAGGACCCGGCGGGTCCTGTGAAATGTGGACCCGGACCCTAATATGGTTTCTAAAAAAAATGGAGAGCTCATGAATTTGTTTGCTTTATCATTCTATTATGAAAATTTTGTATAAAACATTAATTTTGAGCTTTCTAAACTGGTGTTCTGACATTACATTTGAACATATTTTTGTACAATTTAAAACAATAAACACTATCATATAACATTCAAAATAAATAAAAATCTAAATAATATAACAATGAACTAAAAGTTAGAGCTAATGATTATTTGTGTCACAAAGTAAACGTTCAAAACAATAGACACTGCATATTAATCTAAACAACATTCAAAACAATAAACACTAATATATTAACCTAAATAATGAACATAAATGTGCAACAAGTCAATTGATTATTCAAAAGCTAATAAACTAATAAGGCTTGTTAATGGGTGAGTTTGATTGGTTATGGGTTTGATTATGGACTTATAAATACAAAAATGAATTAAAACTTATACTTGTAACTTGATAGATAAGAAACAAAATTATGGGTCAACTAATACTCATAGTCTTGTAATATATGAGCAAATATTAATAAAACAGTCGGGTCTCGGGTCCAACAGGTCTGGGGGGGAGGGGTGGACCCGGACCCGACCTGTTTGTATGTTCGGGTCCACCGAGTCGGATCCAAACTGGGTCAGGCATATAACACATGTAATCGAGTTTAGATCGGATCGGGTCCGGGTCTGGACCAGATCCATTGATAGGCCTATTTTCAAGCATCTCATAGTACTTTCTGTTCTACACAAGCTATAGTATTTCTACTAATGCACGTTTGCGTAGAGAAAACTAAAGAAAAATTATATTGGTGTGATCTTTCACGTCACACCATTTATATTAGCACTAATGTTGTAAAAAAAACCAAACGCTAGTCAAACAGTTGAAGAGAGACTCGTGATTAAGTGATCTTGGTGGAGATTAATAAGAGATTAATTAATCATTTTTTAGATTAATAAATATAATACATATACAAATACTTGGCATATATAATAATTTTAAACTACAAAATAATAATAAAATAACATCAAAACAAAATTAATAATATAAATATATAGGATAATATAAAAATTAATAAATAGATATATAATATATAAAGTAACTTAATAGTTTATTACTCAACTAGAAATTAATTAAAAAAATAATTAGACGCTAAGCTTTCTGGGATAAGCCAGTCTAGAACTGGGCGGGGAATAATAGGGGCCTGGAAAAGATTTTTAAAACATTGATCAGCACTATGACGTAGTTACAATTCAGGGCTAAGATGAATAATTTGTCAATCATAAGATGAATATTTGAACATGATGGTTGTTACAGAGATCCATATATTTTTAACAATTTTCCTTTTTATGAAACATGCAGTAATAAAATAAATCTTTGTAAGTTAATTAACGAAATCATGTGCATGTTTAAAGATTTTAAAATAAACCATAGACACACAGACATGTTTGTATTAATATATACTCCTCACAATCATTTAAAAACAACCATATGCAGGTTATTACTCAAACCACATGATCATTTTTTTACTATATAAAAATTACAACTTCAATTCGAAACACAATAATCTCAAACCATTGATTCTCCCAAAAAGAAAATCTAGAAAGAAAGTCAAAAGACATCAAAGCTATATTCGCGGTGTTTTGATAAGGAAACATTAGACATTAATTGTTACACAGTTAAAGAACATCTTTAACATATAAACAACAACACGTCACAACTAATTAATATGAAAAGAATCCCAAGCTCACACTTGTTAGCTAGGCTCATATCCACACACAAAGCATTAATCACTTACAAATAAAAAAAGGCATTGTTGTTTGTACCCCCTTTCCTTAATTTCATTCATTGTGGAAGATTAATATCATCTCTTCGATTGGGGCTGGATTCAGTTTTGATCCAACCTCTTCCGAAGTAGATCCAAAAAGAAGTAGTGATCAGGCTTTGTGATCTACCGTCGTTCTTTAGTTCCCCTCCTCCGATCTCACACCAGTGTGGTGTCACCTAATGTACCTCTGACGCTCAAACTCAACACGAGATTCCAAGAAAAGTGAATATAAAACTAAGTGAGATTTTTGAGAAAAGATGTGCGTACCTCTCAGGAGGGGGGGGGGGGGGGGGCGTACTCCTCTACTTATAGATGGAGTTTGCATGTCAAGCATGCTGGCTAACGTGTGGCTGACGTGGAAAAATCTTTCATATGCCCCAATGATCGATCAACACGTAATCTCTTCATTCTCTCTGGATCCATCTGGCGCATTCTTGTTGATGTGTCGGTATACCTCAACGGGCTTATTAGTAATATCATAGAGGTTGTCGAGATACACGTGACAACGACCTCCTCTTCTGTTGTTCGCGCTCGTTCTTTGGGTGTAGAGTTAGTCACCTTGGAGGTTTTAGTAGACCTGAAGTAGTTGGACGCTTGCCTTTAGATGTCTGAGGTATGTTACAAACTTAGTCTGAGTGACATAATGTTTCGAGGTGGGAATTGCCCGCATTCAATGCGATATTCTCTTTTATTCTTAATTTATGCCGGTGTACTTATTCCTTATTCTCATTTGAGATATGTAAATTAGTTAGACAAAACTTGAATTTTTTTTAAAAATAAATGTGTTCCATTTTTAATGAATATGCTTAATTCATTACATGAAGCATAAATTTTTTTTAAAAAACAAAGCATGCATGGTTGCATGGACTGTTGTCCGGCACGCCAAAGATGTCGAGTTCTACTGACATATAAGCACCCAATGAAGTATAAAGTTGGTTCTTTTTTCATCCACCTTAAGTTTTTTTTTAATATTTTATTTTTGGTGAGGTCCTTAACTTTGTTAGATGCTGTTGATAATGTTGTTTTTTATATATAATAAAATTATTGCTCCAAATGATTTTAATGAAGGGTGGACAATATTCAAAATGATAATGAAGGTGAAAAGAATTGGGATGGGATAGGAAGACCCCAGCAAAAATACAGGGTCACAGTTACTCCCACCCCATAATCACTTGGTTTATAATATAAGGTTGTTAGAATAAAGGAAAAAGAGAATTCTTATTATTTATTAGAGGAGTCAAAGACTCTATTTATAGATACATAGAGGAAAACCTAAAATATCAGAAAAGGAAACTAGGAAAACTAGGAAACTAATAATATCACAATAATGATAATAAAGACGTAATATTCTCCTAATAATTATTCTTTAACACCCTCTCCCAAACTCTGAAGGGTAGTATTCTTAGAGTTTGCACAAAAATGAGAAGGTGACAGAGGCGCAACACGGTGCATGGCAGGACCCTGCGAACACGGCAGGGGAGATCCAGGCATGGCTGGGCAGGGATGCGTGACGCGGCAGTGGAGATCCAGGCACGGCTGGGCAGGGCTGCGCGACGCGGCAGTGGAGATCCAGGTACAGCTGGGCAGGGCTGCGTGACGCGGCAGGGAGATCCAGGCACGGCTGGACAGGGCTGCGCGACGCGGCAGTGGAGATCCAGGCACGGCTGGGCAGGGCTGTGCGACGCGGCAGGGAGATCCAGGCACGGCTGGGCAGGGCTGCGCGACGCGGCAGGGAGATCCAGGCAGGGCTGCGCGACACGCGATGGCAGGGAAGAAGCCGGTCAAGAAGAAGACCGCGGAGAAGAAACCGCCGGAGAAGAAGCTAAAGGCCGGCAAGAGACTCCCGGCAAAGGAGGGGGCCTCCGGCGACAAGAAGAAGAAGATGATGAAGAAGAACGGAAACGGCGCACGACGATGGTGGCACGATCGTCGGATCTCAAGGAAGAGGTCCGAGGAAGAAAATAAGAAGAAAGAAAAAATGAATACCAAAAGTCTTCCCCCGCTCCGATTGAAGATTCCCCAATCAGAGCGGGGAAGAAGGAAATTTTTTTTTTTGTAGATCTAGGGTTTTTTAGGTAGCTCTGATACCAGTTAGAATAAAGGAAAAAGAGAATTCTTATTATTTATTAGAGGAGTCAAAGACTCTATTTATAGATACATAGAGGAAAACCTAAAATATCAGAAAAGGAAACTAGGAAAACTAAGAAACTAATAATATCACAATAATGATAATAAAGACGTAATATTCTTCTAATAATTATTCTTTAACAAAGGTATTTCTTTTCTGACCTGAAATCACCAAACCCATTCATTATATTGCTCATACATCCAATGACAATAGACTGAACATGTATCTGACAAATTTCATTGGAAGAGCAAGAAAACCAGAAATCTACAAAATTTGGGGAATGGGAACTCACCCGAAAAGCCGTACAAGCATGACAGTAACATGAATCTTTCAATCCATTCACCAGAAAAGAAGGTGAGACATACGACATCGCGAGGACCTCTCAACATGGTTGTGTTGCATCTGTGGCAAAACAGGAACCCATAAATAAAACAATGTCCGTGTCATATAATGAAAAATATAAAGCCGTTCATGCAACCCTTAGATTATTAACGAAGAAAGTTCGCTAAACAGGTTGCAAATATAGATGCAAACCTCTAGTCTAAGAGGAAAGACTTCAGATGGGAAGATGTAAATCCTCAAAATAACGGTAGTCATTCCTGGAGAAACAGGAGATATGCCATTGATTGAAATCGTAATTGTATCCGTCATCAATTGATTCATAGCCATCAGCTTCACCAATAGAATATAAGACAAACTGTCATCAACTCTTTTATCCTCTCAAAACATGTCTCTCAAATTCTCCTGGGCAAACGAACATTGAAACATCGGCGTGTGTCAAGCGATTCGAGGTGAGGACAACCATCAAGTATGGCTTGCAGACCTTCATTTGACATCCAGTTGGCAAAGAGTTGGAGTTGTCGTAATCCGGGCATACTTTTTGCAATTGCCATTGCCTCATCCTCATATTTTGGTAATCCAGGTATATAAGCCTGGCATTTCAAACTTAAATATTTCAACTGTGGGCATGAGCAACCAATGGCTTCCAGCGTTTCTGCTGCAACTGAACAATAGGAAAGCTCCATCTCCTCCAGAAGGGGAAATCTTTTGGCTGCCTTAACTAATCCCCTCATCTATACGCTAGCAACCAATGAGGTGAAGACATCTCAAGATCCTGCTCCTGAAAGAAGTTATGGTGGTCGGTACCAAAGTAAATAATGTGTTTAAAATGCACTAATAGACATTGTTTTGTCTTAGTATAAACAGGGAGACTAGAAATAAATGCACCAACTAGTATGCAGGAAAAAAAGAAGAAACAAAAGCCTTAAGGCACTAATTGGAAACTGACCAGTTCAAAGAAATTGAAGAAAAAGTTAGAGAAGTAGTGACTAGAACAATGGTAACTGTGATGATAAAAAAATTTCATTGAATAGTAGGACCCCTTCACAACTTAATTATCTTAAACAACAGAATGGCTTTGATTTGATATGCCTTCAATGTGCGGCACATGCCCCACAACGACCAGTAAAAACTAGCCAATGGGAGGCCTTTTTCCTTTTTTTTTTTTCTTTTTTTCTTTTTGAGAGAGAGTATTGGAGAAATACAATTAGAAAAGCGTGCCATCAAAATAGGAGGAGAAGAGAGATCTCTGTACATGAACTGAAAAGGAAAATAAAATGAAAATGTAGAGGGACGAAACTCTCCGAATAGGGGAAGACCCTGAGTTGATAACCCCTAAGCTTCACATCCTGAATAAAAATTCTCCCCCCCCCCCCTTTTGTGGGGGTGGGGGAGTGATGAAGCATGAATAATCACGCTCTTTTGTTGACCCGATCGATCTTATGGGATGCGAGATCTGTAGGTTCCAACAAGACTATTGATTCTTCAATAGAAGGATAACAGAGATGTTGGGTTTCAAATATATGTTGATTTCCAATGAAATGTCAGAAAAATTTGGTAGTTCTATGTAAATGTTAGTACTCCTAACAAAATATAATAGAGAAAATAAATAAACTTCAAATAATCACTAATCTGAATAATCAATTGATTACATGACTATTCATAGAAGAGAATCCTTAGCAAATTAAAATATCAACTGATTATTCAAATACAAACTAAACATGATCTTAACAGATTATATAAAGCTGTAAAGATAACTAATACATTTTCATTTAATTCTAACTAATATTCAAGTTCGAATTTCAACTAATATTTGAAATTCAAATATAAATATATTAAATCCTAACAAATGTATGCAATCCTAACAAACTCAAAATAACCTAAAAATAGTAAAAATAACTTTGAACCGTCGATTTGATTTCCAATACGATTTCAGAACGCTCCAAAAAATGACATACTGCCGTAGCTACTACTCCTGTAGTGCTCGTCAATACGAACGCGTGAACATATTATAATAGCGATTCTAAAAGTTATGGCCATTTGAAATCACGGTGCTCCCAAACGATCAAGATGTCTTCTCTTCTTTTGTTTCATTTTATCTTGACTGTCCATATACTATGATGTCTGCATCAGTGAGGGGGGTGGGGTGTCAAATGGATATAAAACATCCACAACAATCACAATTCAATCTACTCTTTTCAAATCATTCATTAAAAAAGCTCTGTTCGCTCAGTTCTTTCTTTCTCGATTTTTTAGATTTTCACCTCTCAAAATTTTGAATTAGATGGTACGAAGTTCTTGGTGGTTCTTTAAATAGTTTTTGAAGATTTCTGAAGGTCTTCAAAGTTTTTTGAAATACTGAGGTTCTTTTCTTCTCAAAATTGAAGAAATCTGGAGATCCTTTTCTTGAAGTGTTTGCGATGCCATGCCATTTTTGTCATCCACCGACCACCGTCTGTCTCTCTACATACCTTTCATTAGAATTCAGAAAAATTAATCTGCGGTTTAGAGACTAGTTTCCTAACAAGAGTTTGTTCAGTCATAAAAGTCAAAGGCAACCAATTTGTTTCATGAACTGTTATGGTTCCTTCAGCTTTTTCCAAGTGTAGGTGATCTTAACAACAAATAAAAAGAAAAAAATAAAATAAAAAGGTAGATGTATCAGTCCACATTTTAGCTTAAATAACAGTGTAAAGAACAACATATATGATGGGTCAATTCAGCATTTGATTTGAGTTAACCAAGAAAGATTATACATGCAAGATAGGATCGAGAGTAATAAAACAGATGGGCTAGTGATACCCAAAAAAGAAAAAAAACATTGCAATAGTTCATCCATTGAACCATAATGAAGACCATATAGGTAACTAGAGAGTCCCATAACTCACAAAAAAGAGAAAGAGTACAAGTCCCGTTGACAACATCAACAATTTCCCACCCATTCCATAATCTTGCAGTGCCCAGACAGGTACAACTTAAACCCAACCACAGAAACTCGATATGGGCAAGTGCATATTACACCATACGGCGAAAACACATACAAAACTCAAAATCCATAATGTACAAGTACTTTTTAATCGAGTGTTGTATACCTAAACAAACAAAAGCAACTAAAGAAGCAGAGACCTGATGGCTCAAAATTCACCCTCCATTGCAAAGTTCAAATTTCTAAATATAATATATACCAACCAAATCTAGCATATATTAAGGTGGTGTTTTGAAAAAAAATTATGGATTGATCTTGCATTTAGGAAAAAAAAATGTATTCAAATATATGTTGTTCTACACATTGCTTTGGGTTAATGATTATGCTTTTGGCCTTTGTTTTTTAAGAGTGGAAGGATGGAAATTAACTTTTTGAAAATCTGATTAAAAGGGGGGTTTTCAAAAAAAAGAGCAATTTTCCGAACAGTTGAGCTTTTAAAATTATTTCCAAACAGGCCCTAATTCTAATTCTAATAGAATGTTTAAAAAGGCTCCCAATAAATGAAACAGATGAAAGAATAAACAACCCAGATTATCCTTACCAAAACCCAGATTTCCAAACAGGGCACTTTTCTGTTTTGCATGTTTTGGCATTGTAGTTCCAGGATTTTGTATCATCTACCTTGTATACAGTGATGAATTGTAATGGGGATGCACTTATCTAGTTTCTAGATGAGTTTCCTCTCCATTATAATTAGCTACTGTTTTAGCATCAACCTTGTAATTCACTCTTCTTGGTTATCAATAAATTGCTTACCAAAAAAAAAAAACCCACCACCCAACAACCAAATCTGATTCTTCCGATTACATCCTAGACCAGATATTTAGAACTAAAAAAATTAGTATTGGAAAATCATAATATACCATAATTGAAAACACACACACACACACACACGGGTGGCTCTATTCACACCCCCCTAAAACAGTTGCACCCCTCTCTTCTAAGCACCCCCTAACCAATCTAATCTTTTTCATTTACACCCCCTTCATATATAAAAACACTTTAAGTTTTGTGTGCCCCCCCCCCCTTTAGGGTTTTATCACCCATCATCTTCTCCTTCTCTTCCAAAGCAACCTGGACAAAAGAAGAAAAAATCCCCATCTCCACCTCCCCCTTGTGGTCGGCCCAGTTCGCTCCTCCGGCTCCGGTTCCTCTGTCATCGTCGTCGAACCCGGCTTCAATTCCTCCATCATCATCGTCGGCGCTAGCTCCGATTCCTCCATCATCGTCGTCGACCCCAGCTTCGATTCCCCTTTCATCTTCTATGTTTGTAGTTGATCACATATTCTCAAACTATTTGAAAATTTATGTTTAGATCTCATACATTCCCTCACTATTTGAAGAAATCTTTTAAGATCTCACAAATGCTAGATCAAACAAATATTAGAAATGCTAGATCATACATGTTTGGAACAATAAAATGCAAATAATTATCCATATTACAAATGCTAGAAATATATAATATGATGCATTCAAATTATTTCATGGTACCGAGTCTGAGAATAATTTGCTTATTGATTTAACTTGGTTTATACCTGGTTATTTATGTGTTTGTCTTTATTTATTTCTTAGTTTTCCATTGTTCTTAGTTTTTTTTTCTTATACACTAAGCCTTGCCATATTTTTTTCTTTGTCCCATGTAATAAAAAGACTAATATAGGTGGTTGGATAAATAATGGAAGATGGGGAATGTAAGTCATTTTAGATTGGACATTTAACAAATAAAAGGAACTGTCAATTGAGATTGGATTAGAAAAAAAGTGGTTCTGAGAAGATAGATTTCACTTAGACATGCATCCATGTTTTGATCAAATTGAAATTGTGAAATGCATTCTGTATTATTGCAGTTGGACCTAGTTTTGTATGTAATTTCTTGAGTTAATTCAGAATTTCCACTGGATACTTGATATATTCAGTTATGTATATATTCTGATGGAAAAGTTAGAATTGAATTAGTATTTATAGTGTATATATATCCTGTTAGATTGCAATATATAATGTTTTATGATTCCTATTTAGTGTGTATCAATCAAATGAATAATGTAAATTTTGTAGCATGGCTCCTAAGGAACGTCTTCGACCTACGGCCTCTAATCGAAAGAATCGTCCGAATGATGGTGCCTCTAGTACTCAAAATGTTGAAGATGAGGCAGAGCCACAAGAGGAAGATACAAGGGAAGCAGTATACGAGGAACAAGATTCAGAGATCGATAAGGCTAGTATAAATGGTCCTTTTCCTGGTGGACCAATAAACAATGACCTTCTCGTTGACTATCGACACCATGTTGCATATCGTATTTGGAACGGAAAGGTATATATATTTTTTAAATATTTGTTAATTTTATTTATGATAATAAGAATTTCACATTCACTTGTATATGTGGTTGTACAGGAGAGGTCAGTGCTTAGATGTCGGCAACCTGTCACCCAATTGGACAGCTGGAGTTTAGATGATGAAGCCATCATCTTTGTTAACAAAGTGAGGGATAGTGGCCTGCTACCACTGGTTCAGTTCAGTTACAAAACAGTGAACTGCCATTTGATATCTGCATTTGTTGAAAGGTGGCATCCAGAGACGAATACATTCCATCTACCTGTTGGAGAACTTGGAATCACATTGGACGATGTGAATCAGATTATAGGCATTCCGGTAATGGGCCGTGTGGTGTCTAGGCCACCTATTCCAACTACAGAATAAGTTGTGAAGTTAGTTCATAGTACACTAAAGCTCAATCCGCTAGCGATCGCCGATGAACTGAAATTACATAATGGAAGATCAGTTAGGTTATCATGGTTGAGGGACAATCTTGCTAAGAGGACGAGGACGATGCCAATGCATAGTGTTGAATGCGCTGTTCGAGGATATCTCTTATATGTTTTGGGTTGCACTATTTTCGCTGACAAGACTGGCACACATGTCTCGATGGAGTATCTTCAGTTTCTTGAGGATTTGGACAAAGTAAAGGATTATGCTTGGGGGGCTGCTACTTTAGTCCACTTATATCGTCAACTAGGCATTGCGTCAAGGGCAAAGTGCAAACAAATCTCGGGTTACCTCACTCTCCTTCAGGTATTATAAATATATAGTCTTATAGTATTTAATGATATTGATTTGATGGGTATGTTTTATTACCTATATATTTTTCTCCATGCAGGCATGGGTGTATGAGCACTTTTCGTCATTCAGACTTGAGGATGGAGACTATGAGCATGATGAACTACCTCGGGCTGCTGCATGGAAGAGATGTAGAAATCAGCCAGGATTGCAAAAGAATGAAGTGTCTATTATAAGAGAATTGATTGATGCATTCCCTCCTGATACAGTATGAATGAATTCACATTAATTCAATAAATAAAGTTTTAATTTTATTTATCTAATAATGCTAATGTTTTCACCAAATTTCATAGGTTGACTTCGATCCATACTTGAGCAGACGCGAGTGTTTTCCATTGCCAGAATATCCGTTCTTCAATGGTCCCTTATTGGCCAACAGGGTTTACGAGATATATATGCCAGAGCGATTTCTTCGACAGCTTGGGTACATTCAAAGAATTCCTCGCGATCCACCTCGACCTGAAGGAAAGCCAAGACGACCACGCGCAGCTAGTGGCTACAGAGTCAATTATGGTGGTTGTGCCGCTTATATGGAGGAGTGGGAGGACCATGTTTTAACTGTGACAAGAAGGGGACTACGGGTGCAATTGGCATGGGATGCTATGTCAGATTACATGGGATGGTTCACAAATGTAAGCCACATATATGTGCAAAACCCAAACAATAGAAAAACATGTTTTGTGCTGCAGAACAGTTCCCAATCTATATGCAATTCAGACGATCATTGGGTAAATTTGAACGTCCTTCATAAATTATTTTTTCAATGTATTTCTTGTAAACCCTTTATTAACACAGAGCTTTTTCCATTTTCAATACAGCGCACTGAGATACAACAATACTTGCAGCCACTAGTTCAAGGGAGGCATACGGCTGGAGTTTTACAAAGGCACATGCGAAATCTATTGGACTACTGTGTCGACAACACACCTCTGCTGGTCTCAGCACCACCCCCCACTGCACCAACATCGGAACGACGCAGTAAAAGAGTGAATGATCGTCGATGAACACTGATGGACTATGTACTATATTATCTTTTTGTTAAACAATGGGCGTGGAATGCTACACAATGTTGTTATTTTTTTTTGTTGCTAACAGAGTTTGTCATCTGTTAATTTTGAAGTGTTTGTAAGTGACAAACACAAAACCTTATCAATAGAAAGTAGTTGAATAATTTAAATGTGGTTTCCTACTTTACTTATGGAAATGATATTATAAGTGTTTGCAAGTAAATTTCTCTACATGTATTGGTATTGAAAAAAGTTGAATGATTTGACATTCAATGTGTAGGCATCCATAACTTCGTACTCCATCTGAAGGCCAGACGATAGTTTTGAAATACACTTTCAGCATACTAACCTGAACCCATCGACACTTAGAGTGTTGGCCATAATGTCTTCCGTCGATAGTTGGTCAGTCGATCAATATGAAATACACTGACGCTACTAACCTGAGCACATCGACAATCCGAGTGTCAGTAGGAGTCTCAACGGTCGACACTTTGTCAGTCGACGGTGGTGAAATACGCTAAAGCTGTCGAGCTACTGACTTGAACACATCGACACCCATAATGTCGACGAAAACCCCATATGTCAACACTAGAACAGTCGACACATTCTTCGCATACTATGAAGCTTCTGACCTGATCACGTCGACACTTCAACTGTCACTCAACACATAATTTGTCGACACTTGGTCAATCGACGGTGGTGAAATACGCTAAAGCTTCAGACCTGAACCCATCGACACACTTACTGTCGAGCTACATATATTCTGTCGACAACATGGGTGTCGAAACCACATCCAGTGACGCCCGTGCGTTTACCTGAACCCATCGACACTAACAATGTCGCCACCTATTCTGTCGACACTAGAGCAGTCGATCGTGGTGAAATACGCTGAAGCTTCAAAATCTGCATAAATCGACACAAGTACTGTCGATGGAAACATCTTCGTCGACAAAAGTGGTGTCGAAACCACATCCAGTGACACCCGTACGCCTGATCAGACGCTTCGACACTCACATGTTGACCGATCCCTATGAGGTCGACACATGGGCAGTCGACCGTGGTGAAAAACGCCGAAGCTTCAGACCTGAACACATCGACACCATAACAGTCGATTTAAACTGATTCTGTCGACAATGGTGATGTCGAACACAATATCCAGTGAGGCCCGTGCCCTTGTTCAGACCCGTCGACACTGATCTTGTCAACGTATCTATCCCCAGTCGACAGTATGAATGTCGATACGCCCAGGACTAAAACAATAATATCATTTTCCATCAAATATTCCATTATCACAAAACATATACCACTTTTTATATATTCATTCAAGGCTAGCTTTACAATAGGATTGTTACTTACAAAAAAGTCATTTCTAAAGAATGACATCAAAAAATATAAAATTTACATAGATCATAACCCAAAGGAGTCATTTGGGCTCGAACACAAACCCTAATCAATCTCGATGGGAACATCTGTTGTAGCCACATTTGAACCTCCTAATATTGTCTTGAACAAGTTCATCCTGTCAGCATATGGATTAATCCAGTTAGAGGCACAAATGTGGTGGTGTTTAGACCACATCATTGACACTGGAGGAATCGGACCCCATCAATTCAAAAGATTTTGCATTGATGAACATAGCCACTTCTTAAGCTTTGCATGGTTGCCTTCAACACGATTGGTGGAGGTGTTACCCAAGTGAAAATGTTTATTCACCCACGCCAACAAAAAGTTTTCTTTGAAGTGGAGAAGATCTTGAATATAGTTTAACACCACAGGATATTTTTTATACCCCTCTTGAAGATCAAAAAACTTGTTTTTATATGCTTCTTCCGTGTCAGCCCTCATAACACGAGTCCACCTTTGAAAAAAATCTTCCCATGCATCATTGGTTTCAAATGACTTTCTACACTTGGCTAAGACATTCTTCTCAATGTGCCAATGACACAGCAAATGTTTGGTATCAGGAAACACAATGTTCAATGCATTGGTCAACCCTGCTCACGGTCTGTGACAATGACTAGTGGCAAGGATGTACCATCGAATAGTTCCTTGAAGCACTGCAATGTCCATATGTAATTGGCCTCTTTTTCTGCTTCCATGTACACAAATGCTACTGAAAAAGTTTTAAGAGTTGATGTAACGCCCACGATCTCTAGAAGTGGCATTCTATACCTATTCGTTTTATATGTACAATCCATCATAAAAACGAAAGGAAATGCTCTCACTAAAGCAATGGATGTAGGATGTGCCCAAAAAATATCGAGAAGATTCCCGAATCTGTATCGGCTCTATGTCTCTCCATGAAGCCTGATTCATATATCAGCTTGAATAATTGTTGCATATTTGTGCGTCCGCCAGTTTCTTCTTTTTTCACCTTTGCCCTTGCATTGTATATAGTCATAAGTGTAGATGCATTTGAGCCATCACGATGCTTCAAGTGTGAAAGTATGTCTCTTGGACGCATCCCACTCTTTGTCATGCCTCGAAGGAGTTCATACTCTTCATTCAGAAGTCTTCCAAGAAATGAATGTCCCTCCATATGTTCAAACAGTGGGTGGTTGTGTGTTCCATTCACCACTTGAATTGTCCATTGCTCGGTCAATATTGATAACTTGGTGCACTTCAACTTAAAAGCACATCCACACCTCTTGGTAGATGTTGCACGCATGCGCTTTAGCGGAATACAACTACGATGTGGTCGATATTGTCCACCTCTTTCACATCCAAGTATTACACGTGGACACCGACGAGGATCTGAAAAATCTGATTTGTTGACGATGATGACACTGCCATTACTCCTGCCGATTCTCTTTGCCCACTCAATCATTTCTTCGCGACAATTAAATATCTATACGACAAAACAAGCAAGTTCAATAACAATACATTAAGACATTATAAAACAACAATGATGGTGAACAATTCTCACCATGGATGTTGTAAATATGTTCGTTTGGTCGACCACTCCAACGACGTCGCATCTTGACATCACAACAATATCCTATAACAACATTTATCATTTAAATGATAATGTAAATATACAAATAAAATCATATATTTGTGAACATTGAATCATTACATAAACTTTAAATAGTGTTCTCTTCTTCCATTGAATACCAATCTACATACAAATAAAAAAAACATGTACATATATACTTATTCACTCAAACCCTAAGAAAACCATAGCAAAACCCTAAAGAAACCCTAGAAGAACTTCTACCATCCCAAATCTTGTATAACCTAACAATAAAATAAACCTTACATAAAATTCATACCTCATTGTTTTGTGAAGAAGAAGACATGTCGGAACAATCCAAATGTCAACAATGTTGAGAATTCATCACCGGGAAGAGATGTAGAAATCGTTCACCAAGGCTACCACAACACCTAAGTTTCACTGGAGCATCACCATCACCATCACCGGGTCCTCCCCGCCATCCCTTACGTGCGAAGGGGTGAAGAAGAAGGTGGTGAAATGTTTGTTTTTGTTGTATTATATGAGAGGGGGGTGTAAATGTTTTATTGCTTTTTGGTATGAAATGATGTGGGATGTTTTTTATTAGGTGGTGCAAATTATTCAAATTTAAATGGATCTTGTGTTTGGGGATCCGGGTAAAAAGGGGTGCAACTGTTTTAGGGGGGTGTGAATAGAGCCACCCCACACACACACAAGTACAGATATAGTAAACACAAAGTGCTTCTAAACAGGTGTACTTAGATTTTTATGGGTTAAATAAATAAAAGCTAACCAAAAAATATTCGTCTATGCACATATCTCAGACGACGCACAATAGGTGACCATGGAGAAATGCCCAGGCACCCAGGAAACTTTTTGAACAATGCTTTCATATATCAGTTCTAACAATCTATAAAACTGGAAATCCTTCTAATTGGATGTCAAAAAAAGATATTAGGATGCACTTAATTATATTATCTAATTTCAATGCATGTCAACGTCTTAGGTAATAATTTGGAATCAGGTTTGAAAAGAAGAAGCTTTTTAATTACTTAAAGATGCATTTGAAATTCAATTCCATGAAAAATAGTTGGGTTTTTTAGTTTTAACTCCCTGCAAACTATCGTATTTAGCGATCGCCCCCTCCATTCTTCGTATTTGGGTTGTACTCCCCACATTCAAAGGATAATTCATTTTTACTCCCTATCAGGGACTAAAAAAAATTAAATAATTTACAGATAGGTCCCTCACAGGGAGTAAAAAGGAATTTACTTTGAATGTGGTGAGTAAAACCCAAATACGAAGAATGGAGGGGGCGATCGCTAAATACGATGGTTTGCGAGGAGTTAAAAATAAAAATCCCAAAATAGTTTTGTTAGATTCCTCAAAAGCTCCTTTTTTTCATTGTTTGTAATTAAAAGATGTTTTTTTTTTTCTTTTTTCAAAATTTGGAACCACTTAGGGAGTTTAAAAACATGTTTGAGTTTAAGCATAATTCCTTTGAAACCACAATCATTCAAACGTGTTTTCCAAACACTACCTTAATAATAATATAACATCAAAAATTAAAAAAGATCTTTATAGTTACTATGAAAAATATTCCAGGGCTTCTAAAACTAATAACAATAAGTACCAAGATTCCAATGGGAAGGGTTGCTTAACATCCAAAAAGCTTCTTTGAAACAATACTCCCCATGTATCAAATCCAACAATTTCTAAAACCAAAAATACTTCTAATTGGAAACCCAAATTAATCCATCTAAAAACCAACCTCAACCACAAAATTTGACTATTTCATTCATGTCATACACCGAATCCACCGGTCTTCACATATAGAAGGGCCCAAAAAAAGAAAACATCAAGTTTAATTAAAAAGTATACTAATACACTTATTAGTCATTCTTGCAGTCGCCACTTCCACTACATCTATGAAGCATGAACACGGACACGGGAGATGGTGACACGGTGACACGACAATTTAAAAAAATAAGATACGGGTACAACTAGAACATGGCAACAAATAAATTAATATAATAAATATATATCGCTATTTTATATAAACAAAGACATTTCATATATATCACTATTTATAAACAATTGTATAAACTAATCATCATTGTTTTGATAAAATCACTGTTTTAAACTAATAATCCATTATTTTTATAAATCATTGTTTAAAACTATAAATCACTATTTTAAATAATAAATCATTGTTTTTAAACTTTCATTAACATATTTTGTTTAAATGGGTTATTCTAGGTTGTTTTAATGGGTTTGATACATGTTGGCTATGTTTGGGCCTTCCTTTTTTCTTTACTTTTGAGTAAAACTGTCTGGGTCGTGTCCTGAGCCGTGTCCTAGGTGTGTCCCAACCGTGTATGGACAAAATGCAGGCAGACACGGGTGAAGGCGTGTTCGACACATGTCCATGCCGTGTTCGCGCCGTGTTTGTATCCAACGCGGGTACGGGGCCTCTGAGAAAGTGTCTATGCTTTGTAGCCTAACATATAATAGATTATGAAAGGGTGAAATGCGTTTGGACCCCGTAAAGTTTTCTAACCTATAGAAACAACCCCTATAGTTTAAAAAATTACAATTACACCCTTTATCATTACCCACCGGTGGCCATAGCACAACGGTCAGAGCTTACCTGTGATAATGGTAGGTCTTAATATCAAATCTTGACGCTGACTTAATCCCTGAGTATTTATGTTTGTTTGAGTACATAGGTGATTCGGTGAAGGTAACCTACCCAGTTGGGTCATAAGGCTAGCTACGAGGGGTCCATCTGTTATAAAAAAAATTAATATCCATAAAGCATATTCATAATTGATTAACTGATTTTTTTTTGTGTGGATATTTAGAGAGTTGAGGGTAAAATGTAACTTTTGTCTCTTAACAAAATATAATGGCAGGGGGTATATATACATGTTTTTGAACTTCAGGGGGTGTGAGGGTTTCTATAGGTTTTGAAAGTGTGAGGAGTCCAAATACATTTTACCCATTAAAAATTTGAAAATATAAAAAAATGCATTCAATTCATTCAAGTATATATTTCATTTCTTGGAAATATAAAACTCAAAACTTATTGGGAACTACAAAATTGATACAGTCATTCTTGCACTCTCCACTTCCACCTAAACGTTCTAACCTAGTATAAAACTCAAAACATCAAGTTTAATTAAAAAAAAAAAACTGATACAGTCATTCTTGCACTCTCCACTTCCACTTCACCTAGTATATAATTCATTTATTGCAAATATAAGAACTGTAAAATTAATCGCATAAATGATTATGTCTAACATTTAAAAATAAAAAAATAAAATAATAAAAGAATGATTGTGCCTCCACTTCCACCTAACGTCCTACCTTGTATAAACTCAAAACATCAAGTTTAATAAAAAAAGGGAGCCGCTACCTAGGCCCCATAAATTAGACCCCATTGACAAGCTCCAATAGGTGGCATCCTCCTATTGGTTCCTTGATTGACTTTTCCAAACAACCAAAAAGCCAATGACATAACTACCCTTCTAAGCATTTTAAAATTTTGCTCTAATTAAATCATACCACCATTAAAACGTCATTACGAAATCCCAAAACACGCGAAAATATTAATTCTCCCCCCCCCCCGACTCAATATTTTCCAAAAACTAAAATCAACTAGGGTTTCCGATTTGGGTGTCGCAGACGATTTCAAAATCAGGCGAACCATGAGAACGAAAGAAAAAAAAAAGAAACAACGATTACGAGTTGATTTGATCATCTTCCCCAAAAAAAATCTTCAACAATGGCGAAAAACAAAGGTCAGATTTCTTGCAATCGTCAAAACCTCTCCGTGCTTTTTTTTTGTGTGTGCGACATGAACATAAATATTAGATTAATTTCTTGCACTTCTTGAAAAGATGAAATCAAATTTGAAAGTGTCTCAATCGTTGATTTTCCCTTCCGCACCTTTTTAATATGTTAATACTGAGTATCTGAAAATCATCTAATACATATGTTAATCTAAGAGTTTCAGATAAGTTAAACACTGGACATTGGTAATCCGAGAGTTTCATATTCATGAATCTGAAAATCCATAGTGGTTGGTTATTTATTTTGTAGTCATAATCTCAAAAAATACATCAAAATTGTGTCTAATACGTTATATTTGTGTAATAGTGTATCTCGATTTGAGATAAAACATTATCTAATAAACCATCGAAATTTGACATTCAACAATTGTTTTGAGTTTTTTTGTCCACACTGTCTATTTTGTGCAACAAAAAAAAAATCAAGATTTCAGATACTTGTATCTGAAAATCCAATTAGTGTGCATTAATTTATTAGAAATCTTGATTATATGTCAAATACTTGTATCCCAAATTTTATGTTAGATACTTGTATATGAAATAATGTTTTAAATTTAATTTAAATCTCTCTGGTGTATCTCAAATAACAAGCATCTCATATCATTATTTGTTGTAGGGTCTAGTTGATATGCATGTAACTGAAAAATATAAATGACTATCTACTGATTTGTTTTAGGAAGTATTGATTTTACTTCATACATACACCTGTATCTTAAAATCAAAAGGTGCATTATTGTGTAAATATGTTAAGCGTTTTACAATATCTTGATGTTGTATCGGTATGATTACACAAAAATTGTTTTGCATTTAAGAAATCAAGATATGTGTAATTCTGTAGTTCCAAAAGAAAGTTGCTGAACCCAGAAGACACCAAGCGTACTATCCCCAATATAGATTTACGATTCGCAAAATTTTTGAGATGTTCACTGCAATGGAGTTCAACATTTAGTTTATTATCTGTATCTTATATAAATTGTTTTATTGTAGGATGGATTGTGGTATAGTCGTCCTAAATATAATGAAACAATATGCTGCCAATGAGGAAGTCACCATACATAAGATGGATAAGAAGAAGTGCAGACTGATAAGGGCTCACATAATGCATAAATTTCTGAATGACAAGCACCGTACGTATACTGACGAAGATCACATGGTCAGACAAATGTACATGCAATATTGATCAACAGAAAAATGGAATTTGTATATGAAAAACAATTAGGGGCTCATTAAAGTGACAAACTTTTGGTTGATGTTTGGATACAAAAATCTGTTTTCAATTAATTGTTGATGTTTGATGAACAACTTATTGATTTTTTATTCTGAGTTTAACATCATATCTGATACAGTTCAGATGTATCTGAGTTTTAAAGTGCATCTGAAAGTTGATGTGGACTAATCTTGGTATTTGTGATGTGCATATGAAATGAAACAAGTAGCTTATTCATTGTAATAACAAAATTAGGGACTTTTTATTAAGTGTATCTTAAATCAAAATGAATCGCATAAGATTGGCTATCTGTCACATAGTAAATAATGGGTACTACCTGTAAACCTGTTCAAGTAAACTAATAGTGTATCTGAATTTTAAGTGTGTATTTGAAAACCTGTATAATTTGCAAAACAGAAGGTGATTTATATATGAAATTGTGATGTGTTTTGACATCATTATGTCTATATGCAACATTGTAATATATCTATAAAAGGGACCATGTAAATCTGATAACACCAAAACATTAACTCAATATAAAATAAAGTTCACAATCACATAGACATAACACATTATAACATCAAATGTGCTGTACAAGTCTGATAACAGCAAAACATTTGGACAATATAAAATGAAGTTCACAAACACATACACATATCACATTATAACATTAAATCGAAGATCGCGCATTAAATGCATTCTTCCCAGATGGCACATGCTTCCCATTTCTACAGCAAGCAAGAGAAAAAAATCTTTGCCTTCCATTGTCATCCTTTTTCCCAAGAATCTTCGCAATGTCAAATCTAACATTGTGGGCAAAATTATTATAAAACAACCGCACCTCATCTTCAGAATGAAAACACATCCCAACAGATGGAATAGACTGTTCTGCGTATGCTACAATCTCATCTAGATTTTGCTGATCAGCCAATTCAAACAGTTCCAGATCACATGAATCATGGATGTCTTCCAAATGAATTGATTCTTCACATGTGTCATCCATAAAATCATCATCACTGACTACAGAAAAATTAGAAAAGTTACCACATGTTATGTAATTAAGATACAATACTGTATCTTTAAACTAAAACAAACAATTTAATGGTCTACAAGCTAATTAGTAGAACATAAATTTTCAATAAAAAGTCCTTCAATCATCTGGACACATACGATAATAAGCAATAAAATATTAATCGGATACACATTAATCAAATATATATTAATAATATAATATATCAAACATCAAATTGGACTGATTTATAACTTCAAGATACACGTGCATCTGAAATTTGAATTAAAAGCTAAAAATTAACTTAATATGTATAAATCTACATATACAAACCACTAAAAAACTGATTATACAGATCATACGTAAAACACAATCATGCATCAGAATCTAGATATACATGTCTCTGGATTTAAGTTATTTTGTATATAAAAAAAAAAGTATATGATGATTCAAAGAAGCAATCAAAATATCATATCAATGTGAATTATTCAGATATGATGATTCAAATGAACAATAAAAAAATCAAATCAATGTGAATTATTCAGATCGAAACAGTCTAACCTGAATGAATCGCCATTGTTTACACCACAATCGTGAAATTCTTATATTCTCCACCGATCAAACTGAAAAAAAAAAACGATTTCGATATTTGTTTTCATTTCCACCAAATAAACTGGATCTAAAAATTAAAAATCGTGAATTTTTGAGGGTTCTGAAAGACCTAACCTAATTGTTTGCACCACAAATAGATCGCCCAAAAAAAAAAGCTGAATCTTCTCTTCTCCTCTGATCAAATCTGAATTCGATATTAAAAAATGAAAAAATTAATTAGAGGTCCCTGGGACCTATTGTGTAATAACAATAGGCCCCTTGATTTTTTTTACTTTTCTTTAAGTCCCTCCATCTATCCATCCATTTTGTTTAGGTCCTTCCATCCATCCACAGTTAACTTTTTTCTTCCCTTTTTAACCCCAGCACCTATCTGATAGATAACAGTGTACGCATATGATATAACAATGTACTTCGTCTTTTTATATTTGTGTAACAGTGCGCACACTATGTATAATGGTGTACACAGAATAATCAATATAATTCTATTTAACTTGTAATAGCGAACAAACATTTCAAACATAATTTGAAACTGATATATCAAATATTTAAATTGATAACAGTACACACATTTGTTGTTTAAATCACCACCACTGAATTACAAAATAACCATAGAGTAATATTTACATTTGTTGTTTGTACAATTCACACTCTTTTTGGATTTCCTTTATCCGAGTCTCACTCTCTTTTGCTCTTGGAATGATTTTAGCTACATACTCCCCTCGAAACCTTGGAATGTATTGCTGCCTAAATTCTATGATGATTCCCTTTATCAGGTGCTCACCATATATGATCACAAACATACCGCAATCAACCCTGAAAATGTCATAAATGAATATCGTATTACGTACGTGGGATATAAAGCCATGATAATATAACAACAACACTTACCCATTGGATTGTTGTGGGCATTGGTCATCCTTGTGATTGGTCAATTAACAACATTGTGCATGAAATGATACAAATTGAAATACATTTTGAGCCACTGAAGTTGCATATTGCGATCTCGCACCATCATCATAAACAAAATAACAATGTTCCCATATGATTAAGAGTGCACATATACTTATAACAGTGTACAAGAGGAGCATAACAGAGGAGCTAGCATAACAGAGAAAATATACTGATCAATCTGTATAAGAGGAGCATAACAGAGAAAATATAATAATGTACAGGAAGAGCATAACAGTGTATAGGAGGATCATGACAATGAATTTTGAAGTTCTTTTGTCATGTGGATATCCTTATAACTATAAAGAGTACAAGAAAAACTACCAAGTTAGATAAGCAAGCAATTCTTATATGTGCCTAACATCCTAAGTAACCTCTTTCTCATAGTTGGATACTAAGAAGAAATTACAAATCAAGGAGATCACAGCTCCAACTATGAACTTGTTCCTAACAACCTAAGTAACTCCTTGAGCATCTAGGTCAACATAAACAATGCCAAAAAAGAGACCAATGTTTTTTTTAAGGAAATGGTAGGCATGAGACCTAAATTGTATTATAGGGGATGCCCAAGAAAGAAAGATCAATATTAAGTTAATTTCTATATCATATTAAGATTTTGCATATTAAATATAAAATATACACACCAATCTATACAAGAGGAGCATAATAGAGAAAATATAAAACTGTACAGAAGGAGCATAATAGTGTACATGAGGAGCAGGATAGAGAAAATATAAAACTATACAGAAGGAGCATAATAGTGTACAGGAGGAGTATAAAGGTGCACACGAGGAACATAAAAGTGTACAAGAGCTTATAGGTTTAGAGAAGAGTATATTAATGACAATGCACAAGAGCCTATAGGCTGTTGATGCATCAGAGTGTACTAATGACAATGTAAATATCAAAATAACACTTTCCATTGGAAATCAAACATCCACAAGCAAATTAACATATAAATAGCATTCACCCATCATTATGCTCATTTATCCTTCACCGTCCTCATCCGAATATCTCATTCAGATGCATTCATCACAATCAAGTTCAAACATGAGTTTATATAAATTTGACATTTTCAGTGAAATTATACAAACCTAGAGAACTTAATTAAATATATACAAAGTTAGAATCAAGTTGACAATGTGCAAAAATAGTAGTTAGGATCAGTGGAGAACAGTCTCCCAGACCAATAAAGACTCTTGAAAATTATCAATATGCGACATAATCAAAAGGATTTATCATTGTACATATGAAGCATAACAGTGTGCTAATAACAATATAAACATAAAACCCATAATTTTTATTGCTAATCAAATCTCCATAACCAATTTAACATATAATCTTGGTTTAGATAATATCGTATAGTCACCTAAGGTTATAAATACACAATCAAAAGAGGTTGAGGGAGTACAGATGAAGCATAACAATGTACTCATAATAATGTAAACATGAAAATATGTATCCCATTGTCAAATCATTCTATTATATTTTATTATCATCTCATTTTGTTTTAACAGAGGCATATAATCATTTTCTACCCCTATACACTATCCAACATGCAGAGTGCAAAGAAAAACATTAAAAAATATTCAAGAGGTTCCATGCATGCCTCCACAGTCTAATAAGACCTTCTTATTCCATTCCTTTGTGCATGTTTAAGACTAACCTGATGTTCTTGTGTTGTGTACAATCCCCCATACCAATGAAAAGTCTAAAATGATATCAATATACTATATGATCAAAATAAAGATTTAACAATGTACATATGAAGCATAATAATATATTAATAACAATGTAAACATATAAAACCCACATTTTCCATTGTCAATCAAACCTTCATAACCAATTTAACATATGAACTAGGTTTATATAACATTGTATTCATCACCTAAGGTTAGGGATACACAATCAAGAGAGGCTAAGGGTGTACAAATGAAGCATAACAATGTATTTATAATAATGTTAATATGAAACATATTTCTCATTGCCAAACCTCATAGGCTAGTTATTGGAGGAGTTGAGGAGATGAAGGTCTTCATTGGAGCGGGTGGTGGAGGCTTTATATTTGTCAACCCCACCAACACCTTCTCCACCACCACCAACTAAGCCTGTCAATCGGACGGATACGGAGCGGATCTGTCTATATCCGTATCCGTATCCGAAAAAATATATGAATATCCGCATCCGTATCCGTATCCGAAAAAATCGATATCCGTATCCGTATCCGTATCCGAAAAAATCGATATCCGTATCCGATCCGAACCTTCGGATTCGGATTCGGATAATTATCCGAAATATCCGAAACCTATAAATAACATATAATCAGATTTTATCTTTGCATCAAACATAATTTGAGCATGTATACATTAAACAAATTATTTAAATCAAAATAAAGTTCCTAGAAATCTCAAATAAAACTAAACTTACATCTGAAATCAGAACATGTAAATCCTTGCAAATGAAAAAAAATCCAAACCAAAAAAACCCAAATCAAATCCAAATGTGTGTGTTTTGGATTTGATACCAAATGTTGAATTAAAACCCAAGAACAAACACACATCAAATCTGGATTTAAATCACACTAATATCATATGAATCATTTAGATTTGATCAATGGTTTGTAAGAGAGACCTGGAACACAGAATCTAAAGAGGAACTTCAAATAAAACTTTTGAAAAGAAATCAGTATAACAAAAGCCAAATCAGTATAAAAAAAATTGATAATCTGTCATGACTTCGTCACATGAAACCCTCGCAACCTCACCAAATCCTTGCAAGATTCGAAACCGAAGAGCTTCGGATCGAGCAGCCGAGCATCAGAAACCCTCTCTTCGTGTCCGTGAAAGCCCCTCTCTTCGTGGCCTTGAAAATCGGTGAGTGTGTGTGTGTGTAGAGAATGAGAGAGCAGCAGAGAGAGAAGCTCGAGAAGAGAATTGGAGAACCGCAGAGAGAGAATAAACCTAAACCCTAATTGTGTGTTGTGTTTTGTCAAGAGGGAAGCAAAGAAGAGAATGAGAGAGCCGCAGAGAAACAAAGAAGAGAATGAGAGAGTCGCAGAGAGAAAGTAAGTCGGCCATATTTTTGTTTTTCTTTGGTCAAGGAACCCTAAGTGTGTGTTGCCCTATCAACCCTTGGATTTTCATCCGAGGGTTGAAAATAAACCTTATAACATATTAATAAAAAAATTATTAAAATAACTCGTCGGATACGGATATTGTTCGGATCGGATACAGGCATATCCATATCCGATTCGAAAATTTTCGGATACGGATAATTTTTTCGGATACGGATACAGATTTTTCGGATATCGGATATTTTCTGCATTTTCGAATACGGATTCGGATCGGATACGAATATTTTTTCGGATAATTGACAGCTCACCACCAACCAATCCTCCCCTTCTCAAATCATCTAGTTAAGTTCCTCAGACCCCTTCAAGGTGTGAATTTCTTAAGAAGAACCATGATATTTTTCAAAGCCAACATTGTGTAAAGAAAATGATTATAAATGGTCAACAATTAACCCAAAAAGGATTGAAAAATAACTGATCGTGGCGTGTGTACGTGCACGTGCCGTGGTTGAGGTTTCGTTCCTGTCTTATCCCTGTCCAGGCATCGGAAGAATCTTTCAACACGCCATTTCCGAGGGAGGGATTGAAAAAATAAAGAAGCAGAAAGAAATGGAGTCTCCTTTCAAACCTGAAATACTGAAGGGTAAGGTCGCGCTGTTGACCGGTGGAGGGTCGGGCATCGGGTTCGAGATATCCGCACAGTTCGGGAAGCATGGGGCATCCGTCGCCATCATGGGCAGGAGGAAGCTGGTCCTCGATGCTGCCGTATCCTCCCTCCTAGCTATGGGGATTCAGGTTTAATCATCATCTCCTTTATTGGGTTCCATCAATATTAGTTTTTGTTTCTTCAATTTGATTGTCTCGTCAGAATTTTTTTTTATAAAGTTTTTATGTGCAAAAGCTCATTTATTTTGGGATGGTTATGTTTTGATGTAGTTGTTTGTCTCTGTCTATTTATTTGTCAATTGTTTATTTTTTCTTTTGTGTATTTTTTTTTTTCATTTTCTTTTTTGAAGTTAGGATGTCAATGTTTTTTTTTTAATTGGTAAGTATCTTTATCTGTAGGCGATAAGACTCGAACTCAAGTCCCCTCAATAAGGAGGGTACTTCTACCATCCCACAAGAGGGGGTTCAGTAGGATGTCAATGTTGCTGGCATGATGCTTTTTTTTTTTTTTTGATCTTTTTTTTTTAGTTTTCAGTTGTGATGTATCCTATTTGGGTTTTTAGTTTTATGCGTTTTCTTTTCTTTGGCTTGTAATTATTTGAGTTTTTCTTTGGATTATATATTGGTTCTAGATGATTGTTCAATTGGATACTTCTTCTTCAGTGTGACACTTGTTTGTTGAGGAATTTGATTTCTATGTTGAAGAAGCTTCACACTGTGATACTGTCAGATCCAAGCTTCTATTCATCATGATTAATATAACCATTAGATATCTTTAATTGCACCTTTGATAAGGATGCTATTTGCCCTTTCAATCCCTCTCAATGTACTGATCAGCAAATTATCAAGTGGAACTCACCCTTTTTAAATTTACTTCCTGGTTGGTCAAAATTCGTCTCTGTTGGACCACAGGTATTAAAACCAGCAACATATTCCACATCTAGAGTTGTGACATGTTAGGTCCCAGTCAGTTTGTATCTGGATCTTATTAGGCCAGGTTAACTGGGGAAAAACAAAGTAACTAGCAGCTACAACACTCCTTTCCAATGATCCCCCCATAATTTTTAATGGAGATTATTCTCCAAGAAGCACCATAATCCATACATGAACAGTCACCACTGTTGCCCCTCATGTGTTCATTTCGTGCAAGCCAAATGCTCCAACAAACTAAATGCGGAATAAGAGCTAAACTTTTTGCTATCTCCTCGTTTCCATTTTCTTGGTAACCAATCCCACAGTTTATCTAGTATTTTGAACTCACATCATGTCTCAAGAGCCTTATCCACCTTGTCCCAAATGCTTGCACTAAGTGAGCACTCATAGAAGATAAGGTAGGTTGTTTCTTCTTCTAATCCAAAAAATGCACAAGCAATGTCCCCATCACTTTCCTATTTCACATGATTTTCTTTGTGAATAACTTGTCACTGGATGGAAACAACATTGAACAACAAATTTTCAACAGGGGAATGATACCCCATATCTGAAAAGAGAATCATTGTGAGGGGATATCGCGAGAAGGATTCTTATTGAGCCTCCTATAGGAAGCAGAAAAGCCATGTTGAGGTGATTGTTTGCATAGAACTTTGTCCTCTTCAAGATTCAAACTTCAAGTTAACCCCTTGTAGCCATACTAGGAGAGAAATGGCCTCCACTCTACATCATTCATGTTCTGTTGAATCCGAGGACACCAAATAATAGAATTGTACCCAAAGTAAAGGACTCACAAAATAAATATGCATAAGGCACATTGTCATGGCTGCCTTAAGTCTAATCATTATCATCAGTTCACTTAAATATGCATAAGGCACACTGATATTCCACTCACTGACCCATGTGCGTGATCCTTTCAAATGTAGCTTGGCCAAGGTTTCACAAAGTCTTCACTAAACCCATTAATGAGGGAGTGACGTGAGCTTTGGCTCTTGGTGATCCAGTCCCAGCCCATTTCTCAATCAGGTTGAATTTGGGACAACAAAGAAACAAAGGATAGGTCCATTAGCTCTTGAATCCCACACATTGTTTTTCTTCTCTTTTGAATTTTTGGGCTCATGTTACTTTTTCCCAATGTAACTCAGTTGATTTCACTTATTTTTAATGTCTTCCTACTGTTTTTGTATCACAACTTTTTCATGTACTTGTTTTGTCAGTGCCCAACATTTGATTTATATGATCTGGTTATCTTTATTGTTTACATGTGGAAATTTCCCTTTAGTGAACCCCTCCCCAAGCACATTTTATGACTCTTGGGTGAATTGTCTAGCATGATGATTACAAGTACTCTATTTATAGAAATGATGAAGATATTTGACTATATCAACCACGAGAAAATCAGAGGTTCAACTATATTATGATCATTTACGCCATCTAGATAAATGTCTTTAAAATCCTGTGATGTCCTGGTTGTTTGCCTAGATTCCTAATTAGAACCTTTTGTTTGAAGTGATTTACAGGAAAGTTATTTCTCTGTTTATTGCGTGGTGCCCACTTAAAAGGGTATTTTTTTAATGAAAGGCAGAATATCACAACTGATAAATCTGTAATAGAGTCAATCTCCAAGAACAGGAGGGGAATGTGAAAGCCTTAATCCCGAATAAAAGAAGTGTTGATAAGGTATCTTTTAAAGAAATGAAAACCACACCTTACTAGGAAAACAAACATCACAAAATGGATCTTCCAGGTGCTAGTAATCATCATGAATTGTCTAGCACTATGACTACTTGTACTTTAGTCTCTTGTTTCTTTCTCGTAGTTTTCAAAATTCTAAAAGGGGTGAAGATCAATCAGATCAGAAAAAAAGTTTTCTTTGGAATGAGCCCCAAACAAATGAGAAGAGAGTTCACTTGAAAAATTGCATGAGTGTATGCTGCAGTAAAAGGTTGAGGACACGGACATTTTGAACTTGGGTTATACGAATGACCGAATGACCCACTGCTGCACTAATGGCAGTGTGAACACTCTAAGTATCCCAATCTTGTATGGTGTTGTATTGTCAGTGACAGAAACTGCCCACCCACTGCTGACTCCCTCTTCTTACAGACTACTTAAAGTGTGGAAATATGTGATTGGGTTGGCAGTCATGTATAGTTCTGCTATGAAGTGGTTGATGGATCTAAAGTTAGATTCTGGAGATATAGATGGATAGATGATGAACCCTTTATATCTAAGATTCTATGTTCCCCTTCATTTTTCACTGTTGCTGCAAATGACAGCATTTGATGGGTTTGGACATCTGATTTTATGAAGGAAAATAAGGGAGTCGGAAATTTCAGTTTTTCTACTACTATTAAAGATGCAACATTCATTATCCAGCGTAATACAACTGATGTGATTTGGATATTCAGGCCAAGAGATAGTCAAGAGTTGGTAAGCATAGTTGCGAAGAAACAGTGACCTGCAATTGTCCATGACTTCAAAGCATAGAGAGATTTGGTGTTTGAAGGCTACTCTCAAAGTTCAGGGTTCACTTTTGTGTCTCCACAATCTGAAAAACGAATCTATGCTGCATTTATTTTGTTTATGCCCCCTTTCAAGGTAAATTTGGAACACATGAACGTCATCTTTAATTCATTGAAGCAGCTTTTGGAGGTAGGTAAAATTCTAAGGAGCATTGGTGACAGAATTATATAGGCAAAGATCACGTAATCCTTTGTGCCGGGAATTTGTTGGACTGTTTGGATGACTATAAATGGAAGTATTTTTTAAAAACAACATGCCATGCTTTGAAAACATGTGGTTCGGTGTGACGGATATGACCAAAGCCTGGGAAATCCATTGTGCTGGCGCCAAAAGGGTGTGTTTTGAGAGCCCGGATCACTTGTGGTTCGCTACGGGTTCTTCCTTGAAGCAACCGATGGTGATCTGCCACCTAGCAAGGGAGTCATCAAGTGCACCCTAAAACAATATATTTTAATGAACTCTTACCGATAAGAGTTTGAAACACTTTTGTTTTTTACGGTGCACTCGATGACTCCCTCATACGTGGCGGATCACCATAGGTTGCTATAGGGAGAACCTGTAGCGAACCATAGGTGATCTGAACCCGTGTTTTGAGGAGAACAACCTGCTAGTCTTAAAGTCGTTTATTTCTCCTTGGAGACCATTCAGTAAATTACTCATCTACTGAACTTGTTGTCTTTGCTTTAGTTGGTTTTTTCTGGAATGTATTCCAAATCAAATGAATAAAATTTAGTGGTATAATCCCACTAGTTTCTCAAAAACATGTCTCACAAGAAAATAGTGGAATAGATCTTGTGGCTTGCCACCACTTTGCACCAAATATGTGAAGTATATTTTCCAGCAGCACTCTTGATGGAATGCCTTTTGAATTGCTTATAATATGTTCTATATTAATGAGAAATGTATTGACTTCAAGTCAAGATATACATGGTTAGAAGTGTTGGGTATGAAAATCTGTCATTTTATAATTTTTAAAGTCAGTCAGTGTTTAGAAATGTGACATGAGGTTTGCATGTGGTTGGGATACAACATAAATTATATGTGGTATGCGAGAGTATATGCGGGAGTATATGCGATTTTTTATTCTATTAATAATATGACGATTATTTTCAAACAATAGATAAACAAGTTAAATATGCAGATTTGATTAATAATTTATAACAAAGGTCTTTGATCACAAATTAGAGAAAATATTTGGACAATAAAAGTAAGTGTACATTAACTTTTTAGGTATAAATCTATAAAGCTAAGCAAAAATATAAACATATGAAAAAAGTCATACCCACCAAATGATGTGGATGTTTGCTAATGAATAACATTGTCAACTGAGAATGACAAAATACCCAAATTTGTTAAACAAGTATATCAAATGTATAATTGATATTGGATAGGGAAATGAACATATCCCAGATGTGTAGAAAAATAGAAAGTAAGGAAAAAAAAATAATAGAGAGCCAAAACTTTCTACGCTGTAAAGCATCCAAAGCATGACTATCTTTCAATAAAATAAAGGCACCCCAAAAGTTTATATTCAAATCTATGAGTCCTAATAGATAAAAAAAATTCTTGTTTGGCCGCATAAGTGGCCGCATATCTGCAATTGGAACCGCATATGCGAGTTTGGCCTACATATTGGGCTGCTTGGCCTTGGACCGAACCGTATATGCGCTTGCATAGACCGCAAATCTGAACAGTGAAGTCATTTAATTCTATTTCTGCCATCCATGAAAAAAAACTTATTATCGGCAATTTGATCCGCTCTGATCCTCTTTCCAGTGCATGGTAAGATCTCAAACTCTCATCAGGTGCATTTCAATTTGGAGGATGCTGATGCCAAATCTTGGCCTTTTTAAATGCTTCATTTTCTGGGTTTTTAACCAGCTAGTCTTGTGTGTTGTGTCATTTTTTCTATCTTTAGGCTGCTTTTGTAATGCTTTTTTTTTAAAAAAATTCTATTTTCTTTATTTTATCCTATACTGATAGAATTTCATTGATCAGTTCCAATTCGTTCTATGCTCAAATCCTCTACAAGAAGTGTTGTCTATCCTGGCTGCCTTTCTCTACAATGGTCTATAGAACACAAGCATTGCTATATATCCACAATGCCTCCTCACATGTCTTTTTTACTGCCTAGAACCTTTGTATTTATGTAGGCTACAGAGAAGTCTTATTTCTTGGCTCTGCCTATATTTTTTAACTATCTCAATTTCTCATCATTGAATCTGTTTTGAGTAAATGATGATCGGTCAACATATGTGTTGGTTATTGCTGGGTGACGTGTGTGGTTGGGACAATGGGAATTCAGGCTGACTGAGTCTTTTTGGCTTTTCATATTATTCATGTGTTTAGTCAATGTCTTGATTGTTCAGATAATGTAGGTCAGACTGTTGATTACATGCACATCCATTTATTTTTATTTATAATATTTGCAGAAAATATGCTTGGAAAGCAATGTGCATAGTAGTCGACTTTGGTGAATTTTGCATTTCATAGTAAAAGAAAGTGGTTACAAATTTCGGGTTTTTTTATTTATTTTTGTTATATCTAATAAACTTCTACTTGCCCCAAAGACATACTGACAATTAACATTTGATGCATATCTTTATGTCATCTCTTCAAATAAGCCATTCACAGACAACTTTGATAGTGTACGTCAAATTAAAATATATGATCGGAGTTGATGAGATGTACTATTTGATTGTTATCCAGGCTATTGGGTTTGTGGGAGATGTTCGCAAACGGGAAGATGCTATACGAGTTTTGGAATCAACAGTTCAACATTTCGGTAGGCTAGATATTCTTGTAAATGCTGCAGCTGGCAATTTCCTGGCTTCTCCAGAGGATTTATCACCTAATGGTTTTCGGACTGGTAATACCCCTTCCTATTTTAGTTCTGTTAGATGGTAATAAGCAACTATGCTTATATACATGATCTCCTTTATGAACATTAGCTTGGTATCTGTTCTTTGAAATTTTACAATTTCTCACAGGCTTTTAGTTATGTTTGATGTTGAAAATGTAGGTTATGTTATTAATAGCTCCATTTCTCCTCCTTGAATTAATGGTCTATATGATTTGTGATGCTAGAGGCTGAGTTAATAATTTATTTACAATATTTTGCAGTTCTTGATATTGATTCTGTTGGAACATACACAATGTGCCATGAAGCTCTCAAATATCTGAAAAAAGGAGCACCAGGGAGAGACCCATCGACTAGTGGTGTTATTCTAAACATAAGTGCGACTTTGCATTATACAGCGTCTTGGTACCAAATTCATGTATCTGCAGCCAAGGTTTGTTAACATGATTTCCTTGTGTAAAGGAAGGTTGGTTTCTTGTTTTGTATTTCGCCTTCTCAATGCGATCTTCTCTTACTAGGCTGCGATTGATAGCATTACAAGGTCCTTGGCGTTGGAGTGGGGAACTGATTATGATATCAGAGTCAATGGCATTGCACCTGGACCCATTGAGGGGACTCCTGGAATGAGAAAACTTGCACCCAACGAGATGACGGGCAAAGCTAGAGATGTCATGCCTTTGTATAAGCTAGGTGAAAAATGGGACATTGCCATGGCTGCTCTCTACCTGGCATCTGATGCAGGTGATTCCCATTCATCCGATACTTAATAATGTACTTGTCACATTTTGATTATAGTTGCTATTAGGTTGCCAACAAAAGAGGCCTTCAGAATCCATTTTGATATTCTTTAACCTGTTAAATATTAATCTTGTCAATGTTAAAACTGCTTACATAAAATTATGGAATTATAAAATGAATTTAATTATCATCTTAATTATTTTCAGATTAGTCTCTAAATTTGTTGGGTCAAATTGTAGAAGGCTATAGCCTTTTGCTTTTGGGAGGGGTGGTTTTCCTCATCTTTTTTGTTTGTGGCATGTTTTTTTGGGTTTTTGAAGATCCCCTGTCTCCTCGTTGTTTAAGGGGCATCTTCTATTTATAAGATAACTCCAATATTTAAAGTTATGATTGGACTGTTGGACTTGCTCTCTTTATATTCATCTTACAAAGCCAATCACTATATCACATCAGAGTATAAGTTGAGATATTATCTCATGACAAATAAATAAAGAATATAGTTATTGCCTCCATGCCCATAATTAATCCTTTGCTGGTGAATGTCGCCTTTCATTGCTTGAAAATAACAAGGATAAACCCTGAGCGAAAAAGGCCTTTTTTTGTGAAAGAAAGATAGGAGAATTTTATTAACAAGAAACCCCTAGAGAGGAGATGAGAGATTCCCTTATAGGAGAAGTGAGGAGAGGGAAGGAAAAAACAAAAATGAGGGGAAAACCCCAAAAACTTTATCTCCCGAACTTCACCTCCTAAATCAAAGATTCCCTATAATTGTACAAGCCGAATCCTTGATCCAATCTGTAACAAGAGAGGAGATCGCTACCCATGTGTTTATCCAATGTATATTCTCTTATGTTGGAAGACACCTTCATTTGCAAGTGAGCCAAATACTCCAACACACCGCTTGTAGAACTAACCATTGAAATTTGGCGAAATTGCTATGATCACCTCTTTTGTGCCGTTATGATTGGACTCTTGGACTTGCTGTCTTTATATTCATCTTTTAAAGCCAATCAATATATCACATAAGAGTATAAGTTGAGATATTATCTCATGACAAACAAATAAAGAATATAGTTATTGCCTCCATGCCCATAATTAATCCTTTGCTGGTGAATGTCGCCTTTCATTGCTTGAAAATAACAAGGATAAACCCTGAGCGAAAAAGGCCTTTTTTTGTGAAAGAAAGATAGGAGAATTTTATTAACAAGAAACCCCTAGAGAGGAGATGAGAGATTCCCTTATGATAACTTTAATTTCAGGGGTTGGTTGGAATCCATATACCATTTTATACCAATTTATTCTGTCATATTTTATCTCTGGGTATACTGTGTTGCCAAACAATCTAATAAGCTTATTCCGACTGATTCCACTACTTATCTGGGTTTAATCAGCATCCAAACGGGGGCTTAATGTTTTTAACTTTTTATAGAGGCAGGTGTTGCATGCATTTTATTTTTGTATTTGTTTGCTAATTAACATAGAACTCATGCCCTCTTTGGATCTATTACCTTTTCCCCATACTCAGCTTAGTGTACTGACACAGGTGATTCCATAGTTATATTTTTCTGTATATCCACATTCAGCTTGGGCTATAAATGTTTCCACATTCAGCTTAGGCTATATATGTTCCTGCATTCAGCTTGACATACATACATACATTTAATGTCCACATCTGTTTGACATGGACTATGAAGTACTATATACAGCTGATATTAATATTTCAAATATTTTTACATAATCTTTATTGAGCATTGCTATATCCAGTAGCATAATGTTGCATGTAGAATTTTTCAATAAGCAAAGATGAGAAAATCACATGGAAAGTCCGTAAGCCCAGAGAGGGGCACCGCTGATCCTATGCAGGGGTAAATCTTTTGCCATATGACTAGACCTTAAAACTACCACTGTCTGGGGAGGCTCTTGAACCAACTCAATTTGAGCCATTTGGCAATCGGAGATTCAATGGATTCAAGATAATTTGGAATCAGAAGTGATCGATCGGACATTTTTTGTTTTTACTTTTTAGCCTACTATTGCATCACCATCAAGAGCAAATGGCTTTTGCTAACTCTAAATTTTTATTGTGGAGTCCATCGAAGTTTTTTTTTAAGGCTAGAAAACAAAGAAGGCTCCAACCAGCCACTTCTTATTCTTCTTTGAAGAAGTAAGCCTGTTCTGCCTGAAAATTTCATTTACTAAAATGAAAGTGGGAACAGGGCTGAACTGTGGGTGAGAAGAAAAAAGAGGCAACCAGGAATAAAAATACAAAACAAAAGAAACCCCGCAGCAATAGGTAGAACCGTAGAAGAGAATGCAAACTTGGCAACTCGCGTCCAAGACAGTGCAACTTCACCCCACCTATGCAGCAATGTGCAGCCCCCTATCCATCCATTCACTTCTTACTCCAACAGTGTAACTTCTCTTGACTCTGTTGATTCCTACTCATTCTCCCCATGTTCTAAGAAAGTCATAAAATTTACCACATTTGTGGCCACATCAACATTAATTTTTTTTAATAAATTCCTCTCTAGCTGATTTGTCTTATGTTTGCCACAGAAATATTTACATTAAGAATAAAACTGCATGCTATCTCCTATTGTGATTTGATCAGCGGTTAATATTTTACTACTATTATTTGTAGATACGGGATTTATTAGATAGAAATCCACCAGTTTTTTATGACCTGTTCAAAATGAAAGAAGCATGAGATTGATTAAATTGGTATTCTCAGTGCAAAGTATGCTTTATTTCATATTAGTGATGTTTCCGGCTTAATTTCCTCTCATTTTATGTGAAAGGTAACTACGTGAATGGAACAACGCTTGTTGTTGATGGAGGGCTCTGGCTGAGCCGCCCGCGGTACATTCCAAAGGAGGAAGTGAGACAACTGTCTCGAGTCGTTGAAAAGAAGTCCCGAGATGATCTTACAGGCGTACCCACGAGTAAATTGTAAGATACTGTCTTACAGTATCTTAGTATCCATTAAATATTTACATTTCTGGCTGTTATAGTATAATCATAAAAAAGAATAAGCGCTGTTCATAATAAATTTCAAGATCAACTGTGAGCATTTCTTTAAATGTCGTGTTAAATTGTGGCGTAGCAAGGAAATGTATATCACAAATCCAATATGTATAATTTATTCACATTTTTAGGTGATTGGACAATTTGCACAATGTTGTAGTTGTACTCTTCCTGACTTCTGAAGAGAATTGTTTAATGCTGGGAGAATTTATGGGGGGGGTGGGGGGGGGGGGGGGGGGTGTGGTGGTGGTGCCTTGAAGGATGTTTTTTTTGAACTTCTTGAGTCCATGGAACTTTTATACGAGGAAGACAACTATTATGTGTCTTCTTTTTTTTTTCTTCCATGAAGAGTGGGTTAACTTTGAGTGGGGTACACAGTAATTATATTTAGTTTGTCTGATGAAAGCTCATACCTTTTTTTTTTTAAATCGTTTTTTGTGTAATTTACCACTTCATTCATTCATTATTATTATTATTTGAGAACGGGTAGGCACTTCATATTTGATTTTTTAAAGGGTGCTGGTACGCAGTTTTTTGGTAGTTTAAATTGGTAGAAATTCATTAAAGCATGTCTCATTAAATTATATTACATTTAAACTGGTTTATTCAATTCAAAATGAAGTGATAATTTTTTATCAAAACATATATATCATAAGATGATATTTATTATTTAACAAAATATATAAATGTGTGTGATCTGACTTTTAAACTGTAAAAATAATTGAATCAAACATTTTCCTTTCTTAAAATACGTGTTTCGTCACGAAATAATTGTACATACGGGTTCTTAGTTCTGCAACCATGTAAACAACTCCTTAGATTGAACATTCTCTTGATATGATAGTAGAGTAAAAAATATTTTAAAAAATATTTACAATAAATAAAAAACAGCTCTTTAGTAACCCAACTAACATAGATAGTGACCCAACCAATATATTTACACCCTTCAGAATTGTTGTGTCACATTAACCCTTTTATATATACTCTTTTTTTTAAAATAGATTTGGAACCTTTTACAATAACGTTGAAGTAAGCTTGTCAATGGAATAGATATGGATATGTTGTATCTTATTTTTTGGATTAGGATCTCTTTGCATACGGATTGGATACAAATTTTTTTTCGGATAATCATTGTCTAGATTTAGATATTTATTTGAGTGATTAATTAATATATCTAACAATGATGGAAAATTAAAATAAAATTTTAGTGTTTAAAATACAATGACAATTTGAAGTATCATAATTGTGATTAATAGTGTAACTTTATATACATTTATATATATACACTCATTTGTTGATGCAAGATTGCAAACCCAGGCTAACATCAGAAGAAACTTACATTGAGTTCATTTCATTCCAATTTACATGAGAACCTCAACCTGACTCAACTCAACTTGGCATAACCTGTACAACGGCATAGATCACTTATAGTCAAATATAAAAGAACAATTCAATTAATTAAATTTCACCAATGTACACTGAAGCATGAGGTGATTAATAGTGTGAGCATATATATTATTATCAGTCATAAATATATTGACACCCAAATTACCACACTTCTACCTCAAAAAAAATAAAAAATAAATCACCACACTTCACCTATTACTCATTTAATGTCAATCTTACATGAGAATGAAAAATGATAGGAGATAGAAGAGAAAATTACATAAATCCACAATACTGTGAGCACTAAATCATCCAATACATATAATATATAAGATGGTAATCTATCTTTATTACCAGTAATGATATCCCAGCACATACAGTATGCAACAAGGACACCCACACGCTTTTATTTCACTTTTCGTTTATTATAGATCAATCCACACAGGCCAAAAGTTACAAAATGAAGTAATTGATAAAAGGCCAAAAGTTAGATATTGAATGGAGCTCTTCCTTTGCCTCCATCAAAGGCCAAAAGTTACAAAATTAAGTTAGATATTGAATGGAGCTCTTGAAGCATATATGCCAAGCCGATCATACAAATTAACCATAGTTGAATAACTGGAAATATTAGGTCATGAACACATACTAAAAACAGATACAAGAATTGAGACAGAAACAGAAGGAAAAATTATCTTCCACATCTTCATAAATAAATTTATACCACTTACCCTTGCTACACATTAAACAAAAAGAAAAAATGAATGCCTGATTCTTTATAAGAAATATCTCAGCACTTTCCATCCACGTAAGTTAAATAGCTGCAAAAATGTTTTCCACAGAGAAAAGCAACCCCCAATATCAAATTATCTTCTTCCCTTGCAGAACTAAAATTTCAAAACTTCTTAAGGTGACTGCAATAACTACAGATCACTTGACTTCACTAAACGTACCTCAACATAGGATGTTCAACAGTTCAAAGTCTGTAAAGTCCTACCACATCAGGGCTGATTAATAATCATGATTCACCATAAACCCAAGTGAGGGATACTTATTAATGTTGGTCTATGAAGCACGGACACAACGATAACACGGCTATTTTTGAAAAAATAGGACACGGGTATTGCTAGGACACAGCAATAAATAAATTAATATAATAAATAAATATGTATAACTATTTTATATAAACAAACACATTTCATTTAATTCACTATTTATAACTAATTGTATAAATTAATAAATCATTTTTTTATAAATCCCAGTTAAGGAAGGGGTGGAAATAAAGTCCCACTTAAGGAAATTGTTTTGTAAAAAGTGAAATATATGTAGCCTAATGGATTGAATGATAATATTTATAAAAAATGTGAAAATTTTCTTTCGAGATGCAAATTTAAATACAATGAGTGAAATGTGCTAATGAGATATATATGACTGCATTTCATATTGTAAAAAAGATTGAATGTAACAAAGTTATTGATTTAAGTGTTTTAACTCATGTTTTAAAAACAATTCATTTTATTAGAAAATTTAAATGATTAAGAATCACTTGTTGGATAAATCAAATTTAATTGTGAAATTATTCTAATAAAATAAATATCAACTATTAAATATCAATGATATCGTTTCTCGCCTCACCAGACTGACAGTCTTCCTCAGGGTGCTCCTTGTCTTTCACAGATCTGGGCAGACAGGAAGTCAACTTTGTTTTGGTAGGAATTTTGGTTACCACTTGTTGAGTTGTTCCCTGGTCTCTTCTCTTTGGCTACAAATAAAGTTGGCACCGTGGACCAATTCTACAGGGGTGGTGGCCTCGTTGGAGGGTGGAGCATTGGCCTGTTGGACTGTCATAAAGATGAAGATGCGAGATCTCTAGTTTGTCTTCTTACCCTCCGTTTGGGGTGGAGGATAAACAATGGATATGGGAGAATACAGTAAAATAGCTCCCAAACAGCTATTTGTTTGACAAGAATAAATTTTGATAGTTATGTCTGGATAAGCTAGGTTAAGGCATGATAACTATTATCAGAAAAAACTAGAATTGCTTATCATTGCTTATCTATACCAATGGATAAAAATACCCTTCTCTGTCATTTTAAAAAATTTATCTGACCTAACACTCTCTGCACACATTCCAAAAACTGTCACATCTATCATATTACACACACATCTCTCATACTTATTCCCAAACACAAATAATTTGTGCAGGGGTATAATTGTCATTTAAAAAGTCATAAACTCTTATTCATCTCTTATCTACAATTTATTCTTACTTTATCGAAAGTGAACCAAACAACAAAAAGATCAATTTTACGTTTCCCAATGAAATAACAGAAAAGACAATCAAACAAAAATTTACCTATTCAACATGGATTGTTATTTATCCCAGTATAATTATCAAGGGCGAATAACCTTATGTCACACCTCAAACGAAGGGTTAGAACTTCATGATTTGGGAGCGCTAAACATGGAGGCGAATAGGGCTGTTGGAGTCCTAACCTTAAGAAGGACTTCTCGGTTCATCTATGCTACGAGTGGTGGAGAAGAGATAGGTCGATCACATCAACGAAATATGGAAACCCCACTGAAGGTGAAGTTCTTTTTATAGCTTACGTATCGGCAAAATGGGTGCCAAGGGAGGATACGACTTGTCTTACTTGTAGAGGAAGCGAGGAAATCATAGTCCACATTTTTTTGGAATACTCGATGGTCAATTTGATTTGGAATCGTCTCACGGGGTGTTTGAATTTGTTGGACAGGGTGGGTCTCTCATTGGAGGAATTATGGAGAGTGGGGCAGCGGCTCAGGACTCCGGGAGATCGAAGCGCGAAGGCCAAGGTTTCACAAATGCTTATTCCGGCCGTCCTTTGGGCTCTTTGGACCTCCCGCAACCACCTCACCTTTTGGGGATCCCTTGTCTATGAGAACATCTGGGCGATGGTGTGTCAGCAAATCATCTTTCAAGGATCCCCTATCTATGAGAACATTGGGGTGTATGTTGTGCGGGAGAAAGGAGGACTTCTTTCACCAGGGGCCAAATTTGCATTGAGGAGTAGTCATTAGTTCTCATTCTTTATCAAGAAACATAATAGATATCTCTCCTACTTGTTTCTCTCTCGATGAGTTTTGCACAATGCCATGTTTTAGATAGATTGATTTCTTGTATTTCTCTATTTTGGACACTCCCTTTCTTAATACCAATTGAGGGCAAATGCTTATCATTTTCACGAAAAAAAAATCATCAAATGATTTTATGATTTATAATCTAAATTTTCTAAATTTAATTTTAACGATGAATTAATCATAATTTTAGTGATGATTAAAGAATTGGTTAGTTTAATTAATTCGTAGGCATCCTAAAAAACCATCAATTCAATCGATAGGTTGATTGATTTTTAACGGCTTATTTTACAATCAAATTTTGAGAGTAAATCTACCAAAATTCAAAGCGGATTACTGTTAAACATGTCGAATCGGGTAAATTTTAAGACGCAACCTTTTCAATGTTTTTAATGGATTTATCCCTTAAAGAAAAATGATCCTTGTAAATCGAAGAACCAATCCTCCTTTTATACATACATGTAGCTTATGAATAAAAATAGGGGACCATTATACCCGATAATTATCTAGCCCACCCTATTCATTTTTTAAAAAACTACAAACCTACCTGCTATAAACGGATGGGATTACACCCTACAACCCCACCCCTAACATTTTACAAGTCTTCTTTCTCTCTCTCTTTTTCTGTTCTTCTTCTTCTTCTTGTTCTCTTCTTCAACAACCTCCGATTCGAGCTCCTCCACTGCCCCTGGTGGTCATTGCCATCTCCCCCGCTCCAGGGTTCTCACTGAAGCCCCACCCTCTTCAACTGTTGCCCTCAACACCTTCTTGATCTCCCTCACCCTCCTCCTCATCCCCTTCACCTTCCCACCACCACCACCGCCACCGTCAATCACCAACCGGACGGTCCTCTCCACGTGCGCCCTCTCCACCACCCAGTCGCTACCCCTCGCAACCTCCATACAGACCCCAACCTCTTCCACCATCATGTTCGAGTTGTAGTATTGCTCTGTCCCCAACAACCACTCATTGACACGCCATGGCTCAGGGTCTCTATCACTGAGTTTCATCTGTGGCGACTCGAGAAAGCCCATTTATTTGGGGGGGGGGGGGTTGATTGATGTTGGATATGTGGGGGTGAAGAGTGTAAAAGATGGGTTCACATCTGAAGTGGTAGGTTATCTTGGGGTGGGTTACATTCTTTCAAAAATCAAAATTTCATGTTTTTGATAGGGTGAGGAGAATTCCAGAAGAGGTGGATGTGATGCCTGACCCATTGAGGGGGCCCAACAGTCTCAAAAGACCTATGGATTGGGTGAGGGTGAAGATTTGGTGCTTAGTCCCACATCAAATATGGGGAGAAAAGAACGCACACTTGGTGGGTAGCAGACAATATTTTTCGAAAGCAAAATAATATCAGAGATTAGGTCAACATCTAATATCAGATGACTGTGTATACCTGGAAAGCACGGACACTCCATTTGGGGGGCCGTACCCGTGTCCGATACGTGTCGGACATGGACACGGCGGGGACACGCGTCGGACACGGCTCCAGCCGTGTCTGCCTTCATTTTGCCTGGGACACGGCTAGAACACAACCCAACCAGTTTTAGCCCAAAAGTAAAAAATAAAAATAAAATGAAGACCCAAACATAACCCACAAGTATTCAACCCATTTAAAACAACAAAAATACAATTCATTTAAACAAAATATCTTTCGTAAGGTTAAAAAAATAGTGATTTATTAGTTTAAAACAGTGATTTATAAAAACAGTGGTTTATTGGTTTAAAACAATGATTTATAAAAATAGTGGTTTATTATTTAAAATAGTGATTTATAAAAACAGTGATTTATTAGTTTATACAATTGGGGTTATAAATAGTGAATTAGATTAAATGTGTTTGTTTATATAAAATATTGATATATATTTATTTATTATATTAATTTATTTGTTACCGTGTCCTAGTCGTGTTCATGTCCTATTTTTTCAAAAATTGCCGTGTCGCCGTGTCTGTGCTTCATAGGTGTATACCTATGCTAAGTGTAGCATGTAGCATGGCATCACCATGTATGACTAACATGGTCTACGAGAATTTCTTGACTCTCGTGACATTTTCTTTACTTTCTTCTGATCACACAAGCAAATCATTAAAGCAAGTTGATGAACAAAAGAGCGTGTGCATGTGCGTGTGAGAGAGCACTTTATAAATCAAAGGTCATCAACTAAAATCAGCAGGGAGAAGTATCTTACTGTAACATGCACAAGTAGAAAGATAGGGTGCATTTCAAAATTGAAAAAAACATTGATTCAATAATTTAGGATTGAACTAGGAATAGAGATGTAAAAGTTGAAATTTTTCATGATTGAACCATGACATGTCACTGGCATGTAATAAATTCCACACTACTGAACAGTTACTCCAAGCATAAAACTTACCAAACATCCAGTATTGAAATAAACATAACAAAGGTGCAATTCTGATCATGGATGAGGATTATAGGGTACAAGGGCAAATAATGAAGCTTGGGTTTCAACTCGGAAGCCAAAAAACAATTGCTAATATATTTTAGTTCCAAACAAGATTTACTATATTTGCAAATAGTGCATTTATAGGCAGATCTAGTAGAGGTAAATTTTCACCACAAGCAGAGTGATTTACACTTTGTTTTATACAGAGTCCAATTCTTAATATTAAAACTAATAAAAAATCCAAAATCCTTATCCAGGTACAAACCTTGCATGGTTTGGAAACCCACAGAGCCAAGGTGCAGAGCCATAGCTTTTCAAAAAAAGAAAAGACAGAGCCATAGAACAATTTTTTTCAGTGACTTAAAAAGTTTCCAAAACTTACAGGACTGTATGTATAAAATAATTCAGCAAAGAAAAAAAGCTACCGAGAGTTTCAATTTGGATTTTAAAAAAAATCTACGTTGGATATCTTCTAATTGGGTAAGGAGAATCCACCCAACCCTAAATTACAACACAAATGGAGTTTCTCAGATGGTTTAACAAAAAAATAGTATATCTTATCACATATTCTCGATAGTCCAAACTCCAAATCTATAATCACGCATTCAAGTATAACAAAGATGGCTCTATGCCCCCCCTCCACCATGGGGTGAGCTTGCATATAACTAGTCAGATGAGAAACAAAATCCAACATGACTGTAAGCAAGAAAAAAGTCAAATGAAGTCACAAGAATTTTAATGTTACCTTTATAACAATGATAGAAGCAAAGGTAACATGCCAAGACATAAATTCAACATGCCCATCACCAAGAAAAAGTAAATGAATTTAAAAAATTGTATTAATCATACGCTATATTTTAGTATGTTGTCCAACTTCAGAAAGGAAAAACAAAATCTTACGAAGGAATCTGATGATGCATATGAATCCGATTATCTCCTTGACAACATGGAAGACCACTGAGTTTTCCAATCCATCGGTCGTCTCCATCTCTATAAACCCTCCTCCTTTTCTGTCGGTTTCCATTGCTATATCTGTAGACAACGATGTAAGCAAATGGACCTTCAACATGATTCTGCCTTGCACCTGTAGTTCTTGTAAATGCAAATATGATTCTCATTGATTTCAAACATATAATACTTGAAATGGTGGATAATAAATATCCCAAATAGTAAAGAAAAAGGAGAAAAAGGAAACCCAAAATTCATCCAAACCTGTCAATTCCGAATCCATCTTACCAGTGCCCACAAGACCTCCCTTTATGATGAGTAAAATCTCATATAAAGCTTTTCAAGAAGTTTCCATTGAATGCATCAGTTAGTAGAAATGCTAAGTTGCCATTACCTTGCTAGTGATTTCAAGAACATGTTCTAGGCTTCAAAGGATAATCATTTAGGCATTCTCACGAACATGTAGAGACCCATAACTGATGTTTGCATATAATGCAGACCCAAAAATAAGACTCATATACTTAAGAGAGAAAGGAAGCCATGATCTGCGTACAAATTCTTTTCTCGAAATAGATAACTAAACCGAGTCACAAAAATTGACGAATATGGGTGAAAATGAAAAGAGCAGGAGATTCACCATGGGAGAAAATTTAGTTGACAGATGGTTTTAGATGCTTGAGAGATGATATTTCATGCATATGGAGAAACAGCAACAGTTCTCCATGACGTTTGAGCCCCGATTTCAATCCTCTTTTTTCTCCATACAAGTAGAAATTCTGTGTTCACGAATGAAAACTCTATGTTCACTAATGAAAATTCCTTAGATGGTATGACAAGTCTAAGGGTGTGATACATTGATTTTCTACAAGGGTTAAAGACATCTACGTCCGTGTAAACCCTTGAATCCTGTCTATATCGTTAATAAAGTTGGTTGGGGTAAACATACAACTATACAAGGTACTAAAACTGGTTTAGTCAGTCAATATCATCCTTCATCCAAACAAATTGACGGTATGTTCCCAAAATATTCCATTCCCATGTTACTACACTATAAAATCGTATTAATACCTGCAAAAGACCGAATTGCCATTACAGCTCTCTTATATTTCTTCTACTCCACTCTCACTATTCACTGCACCTCACCTCAGCCCCTCCACCCCAGCTTCCGGCGTCCTCCACCCTAACCTTCCCGGACTCCAGCGTGCTTTGCCCCGGCCTTAACACACCCGATGTGTTATCGCAAAGTTACTAATGATGCAAGATGAAGACTAGGAATGAAAAAAGAAACACTTTTTTTTTTCATTTGATAGTGTCATTAAGTGAATTCAGATGCATTGGAGTCAAACTGAAAATTACAGTTCCAAGTGCAAGTTTCACATTTTATCAGTACCAATTATTTCAAAAAAAAAAAATTTTTTTTATTGGAGTAAAAATAAGACGATAAAAAATAAAAATGAAGACTTAAAAAAGAAGACCACTTTTTTTTTAAGAGAGGTGAAAATTGTAGGGGTGGGAAGACATCTAATATAATTCAATTAAATGTGGAGTTAAAGAGAAAAAAATGTCATATTGGAAGAAAATGTGGAGATAAATGAAAAAAATGTTAAAAATTTGGGTAAAAATTTGAGTCTCCCTTGATTTGGGTAAACATGAGTAAAAGCTTGATTTGGTGTAAGTATGGATAAATGGTTGAAGATGATTTTGGATGATTTTTACTCCAATTTAAATTTGAGTAAAGATTTGAGTATATGATTGGAGATGCTCTAAATCATAATTTATAATTTATAAATTTAAGCTTCAACAAACATGACCTATATAATTCAATTCATTTGAGTATATATTTCATTTCTAGTAAATATAAAACTGAAACCATGTTGGGAACTGAAAAGTAACCGGAAGAATGATTGTGCCTAACATTTTTCAAAAAAAAAAAAAACACAACCTTTCGGCCAGGTGTTTGACCGATCTTTGGTGGTGAAACCCTCGATAGTGAGATCGACAACAATTCCACCCGCTCGATCGATGGCGTTCCTCACCACCCTCTCGAGGTCGCTCGCGAGGAGGCCGTCCCACGGACGCCTCATTTGGACGGAACTCCAGACTGCGACTGTAGGGAGGTCCTCCTTCACTTACAACACACGAATTGGGCGGCGTAGAGGAAGCCGAGGACCCCTGACTTCTCGAACACCAGCATGAGGACGTCCGGCGGCAGTCCCGCCCAGTCCCTCGTCTCTCCTTCCTTTGCTGATGCTACTTCGGCCGTCTGCGTCTGGTTGTGATCCGGCACCACTTCCGCCATTCGAGTTTATTGGGGTTTCTTTTTAATTTGGGGAGGAATTTAGGGTCAGGGTTTGCGTTTGATTATCGAATTTGAAATGTTTTGATCGGTTTTGGCTTTCCTTGCAGAGCGAGCGGGGTTTCGTGCAAAGCTATTCCCACTACCCAAGTTATACTTTCCCACTATCCAAAATTACAAAAATGTCATTATTTATTTTATTTTTTTTAGTTTAACTTTTCCACGACCCAGTTCAACATTGTTCAGTCGAAGTGTTCTTCACTGGGACAATAGAGGTCTGTCGAACTGTCTAAATAAGTATCGACAGAGACCCAGTTGAAGTGTGTTTCATTAGAACGACAGAAATCCGTCGATCTATCTGAGCAAGTGTCGACATAGATGTGTCGAACACTTCAAAACAACAATTTTCTTCTAAGAATCAATTACTTATATAATCATTTAAGTTCTTATCATTTAAGTTTTTATGAAAAACAGAAATGTCATTTAAGTTATTTAAGTCTTTTTGAAAATTATATATATATATATATATATATATATAAAACAAAAATATCAAATAAATAGTTATTCGGATCAAATAAATAGTAAACATTTCATATAGACAAAAAAATATTATTTTCTTTTCTAAACAAATGGAGTCTTTTCTAAATAGACTCCATTTGTTTAGAAAAGAAAATAATGTTTAAAAGACTCCACTTGTTTAAAAAAAAATATTTTTTTTCTATATGAAGTGTTTACTGTTTATTTGATTCGAATAACTATTTGTTTGATATTTTTGTTTCTTATACTTAAGTAAATATATATGAATGATTTTTGAAAAGACTTAAATAACTTAAATGACATTTTTGATTTTCATAAGAACTTAAATGATTGTATAAATGATTGATTCTTAGAAGAAAGTTGTTGTTTTGAAGGGTTCGACACATCCGTGTCGACACTTGCTCAAACAAATCGACGGATCTTTATCGTCCTAGTGAAACACACTTCGACTGGGCCTATGTCGACACTTATTCCGACATTTCGACGGACCTCTGTCGTCCAAGTGAAGAACACTTCGATTGGACGCTGTCGAACTGTGTAGTGGGAAAGGGAGACAAAAAATAATGGCATTTTCGTAATTATAGGTAGTGAAAAAATTAAGTGGGGTAGTGGGTCTATCACTGCCCCGGGGTTTCTCGAGAGAAGGTTGGGGGACTGAAATTGATTTAACGAAATTGCCCTTCTGCTTTGCATTTCTGAAAGGATGCCACGAATGATAGGTGACCAAAAAATCATTTTTTTTAGGGTTTTTTATTTTTAATTCACACAAACTATCGTATTTAGCGATCGCTCCCTCACTTTTTCGTATTTGGGTTTTACTCTCCAAATTTAAAGGATAATTCCTTTGTACTCCCTACGAGTAGGGTTGGTAAACGAATCAAGCCACTCGGGCTCGGTTCGGTTTAAACTCGTTCAGACTGTTTAATTAGACAAATGAACGAGCTTGAACAATTTTTAAGCTCGGTTAGGCTCAAAACCTGGATCGAACTTTATTTTGTGTTCAAACTCGACTGGTTTGTGTTATAAAAAACTTAATTAAAGCTTGACTAAACTCATTTACAAAATCAGAACATTAAATTAATACAAAGTTATGCTCGTTTAGGCTCATGAACTTGGCAATTTATGCTAAAATTTTATTTTCAACTGCTAAAATCCCTAAAATGAAGAAGAACGCTAGGCTCGTTGAGTCTCGTGAGCTCGGCTCGGCCTGACTCATTTATAAATGAGCCGAGCTTGAACATGTCAAAGCTCGGCTCGTTCGGCTTACCACCCCTACCTATGAGGGACCTATTTATAAATTATTTAATTTTTTTTAGTCCCTGATAGGGAGTAAAAATGAATTATCCTTTAAATCTGGGGAGTAAAACCCAAATACGAAGAAGTGAGAGAGCGATCGATGGTTTGTAGGAGTTAAAAATAAAAAAACCTTTTTTTTAAAGAGGACTATAGACAATTGCTACTCTAGTATATTTATATAGTTATATTGAAGTGACAAAGATCTAAAATTTTCAAACATAAAGTAAGAAAATGGAAGGAAAGAATACGAGAAAAAAAAATAGAAAAGTTGTAAAAGACAATGGCGGGAAACGAATGGAAGAGAGTTCTACTCAAACTCTGTCAGAAAAAGACCCCAGAACTAATCACCCCATCATGTAAAGTGAACCACCCCGGATGTCTATATGTGTTGACCCCGCAAGAATGCAACCCCGATCTTTGATGAAGCTCTTTGCTGCCCCCATAAGGTTCTTGACGTAGAAAGATGACTGTGAAAAACCACCTCATTTCACACTCGCCATATAGCCCACATGCCTGCCGGGATCAGTACTCGTCATATACTGATTATAATGAAAAAATAATTATAATTTCATATGTTTTATGGGTAAAAGTATCATTTTGTCATCAGACATCAATTAATTATAGATTTAAAACTTATAAATTATACATTTTAAATTTTATGGTCAATATAGATTACAAATATAAATGCTTGTTGTCACGGTTAAAAAGCAGGGATATATAATAATAAATAATTTTTTTTAATGAAATGGTAGGCATGCTTATCAATTTTATTTAAATCGAAACGAAATATGCCCAAAGCAATTAAAATATGGTAGATGAGGGGTTTATCATGGAGCCAACACAAACGCCTACTCCTCTATCATAATTTTGTCCTCAATCTACAAAATTTTGCTCGCCCTAGCACAAGCAATCCCCTAGTCACGATAAAATTTTCAATATATTACAAATTCAAAGCCATCCTTCATTGATCCCTTAAGTCCCAACAAAATATATATCTTTTACTAGGATAGCCAATAATTAATTGGTAAATCCCTGAGATATATAATTTTTCCCTGAGAATCATCAATCTGTTCCTATCCATCCGATGATGAGGAGACCGATCGTATATCCTAGACATCACTAAAAAACACTATAAATAGGGAGATAATTCGCTCTAAGAGGTATGTGAAATTGTTTTCCAGAAACCCTAATTTGGCCATCATTACTTACTTGAGCGTCGGAGGGTTTTTCACAAGTCCCCACCTCCCCGTGTCTTCAACGTTCAAGAGGAGCATTCGCCGGCGGCTGCAACCAACGGAGTGGAAGAGAGGGGAGTGGACGGATCCGACTACCCGAATTCAATACGTTAGTTTTTCATTCTTACAACTCCCTTCTAAATGGAGATACCTACATTCGTGGATGTCAAGCGATTCAAGGTGAGGACAACCATCAAGTATGGTCTACAGGCCATCATTGGACAGTGAGAAGGTAGAGAGTTTGAGTTGTCGTAATCCAGGCATAAAATTTTGGGAATATCCCTCTCGTCTCTTCAATGCACCGACCCCATTCATATAAGCAATGTCAGAACACCTCTCACATGTTCTTTCAGTAAATGCACGCGCCTCGAAAGATAGCTTCTTTTCGAGTCCGCTAAATTTCAACGCACTCGTGGGAACCATAATTTGAGATATCCTAGACGACTTGCTTCCTACATTTGGTCCTCTCAAATGTTTATTTGCTGTCCACAACTCCTTGAGGTCCTAAACTAGTATAGTATAACAACAAGGTCCTAAACTAGTATAGTATAACAACATGAGCGGAGCGTTTGGCGCATCTGGAGTGGCCGGAGGTGGTGCGAGTAACAAATTGCATCTGGAGCGGCCGGTGGTCGTGCGAGAGATCTTTTCAAGGATGGAGAGCGGAGCGTCTGGCGCAGTAGAAAAGAGTGGTGCTGGTGCGAGGGGTGCGTTAGGGGCTGGAGGGAGCAGTTCGGGTGGCGAGGTTGGAACGGAGGTGTCTTGGTCTTCAGGCAACAAAAGGGGAATACCTCACGGCAGGGAGGGTGGCTCTTCCTCTCTGAAGGTGGCTGTGGAGGAGAACCCCTGGATAACGGTCAAGAGGAGGAAGGGGAAGGAACCGGCCTCTTCGGGGGGTTCGGAGGGACCTGCTATCCCACACGGCAATTCTTGGATTTGCTTTTGATGTCTTGAGAAGGGTCATATCGCCAAAGACTGTCGTGAGCCTCCTAAGTGTTGGTCCTGCCGGAGATTTGGGCATTGGAGCACCTACTGTTTGCTGAACAAGGGCCCTGGCTCGGGTTCTCAAGGTGGTTCGGGTGGCAGATTTGGCCCAGTCGTGCCTATTGCGACTAAGGTGGTCATCCCCTGGGACCTGGACCTGGCGAACAGGGAGGCTCGTTTCAAAAGCAGTGTGCTGGTGTCTTAGGAGGAGAGTATGGAGGTGGATGGGATGACATCTTAGGGTCCTGTGAGGCAGGTGGAAAGGGCTCGAGTTCCAGCCTTCCATGGTCTTGAGCTCCTCTTCGCGGTTGGTTTTTTACCAACTGGGGTGCGAGGGATCTCATTCTGGAGGAGAAAGGTCTAACTTCACAGGATCTACGGCTTTCTTTTCATGAGTGCCCGCTTTCTATAGGGGCTCATGAGTTTGTTGGAGTGGAGGTCTCTCTCTTCATTGGTGTGGAGAACTGACGCAGTGATTCGGAAGTTAACGGAGGGCTTCGGTCACCTCCTGTCGTTCTCGGAGGTGCAGGGCGAGATTGCTTCGGTTTGGGTTAATCTTTGGACCATTTCGAAATTGATTTTCCCATCTGAGCTAGCGGTGGTCCTAGATGGGTGGGAGATTCCGGTGAAGATAGTCAAGGGTGTTCGCCCTCTGAGTAGGTCCTTTGCGGACGTCATTCGGTGGAAAGGGGGGTGATATGCACCTTGGTAAACTCCAGGAAGGCAGAGTTGAAGGCACAGAGAAGGTTGGCAGTCCTCCGGGTGGTCTTCGGCTTCAGAGAGCGGTGGGCTGGAGTCCGGCGTCCATCGTCTCTGATAGTCAGTCAGCCAACAAGGGGGTGACACGTGACAGACAGAGATCGAGGAAGAAAAAGTGTTCTATGCCGAACTCAATCAAATCACCTATTGTTGGAGGTTGCGTGTATCCACCTTTGGCACAGCAGCAGATCTTGCCCTCTGTGCCTTTATGGGTGGAGGCCATGTCTTCTCAAGAACCACATACATCTCAGGAAAAAAGGAGGTTTGAAAAGGAGAAGCCGCCTTTCACGAAGTTGGTCAAAGAGATACTCCTTTTTTTGGTCCTAGGAGGACATTGCATGCCTCACACGTTTCTAGCCTAGTTGGCTAGCTAGATATCACCAAAGTGGTATACCTAGTTGCCTCACACGTTTACTATAATTACAAATGCTTTTAGTCGAATGCTTCAGATGGCTGAAGAGGACGGGTGGGTGGAGGGGCTACGTGTGTGCCAGGGGGGCCCGTCGATCTCCCACGTTCTATGCGGATGACACTATCATTTTGTGTGCTGCTAGTGAGACATCTGTTGGAGGAGTGAAGTTTGTCTACCAATGCTTCGAACTCTTGTCCGGGCTTCAGATTAACTATAAGAAGAATGCTATGTTGGGTATTAATTTGGAGGATGATGAGATTGGGAGGCTCGCAGGCATCTTTAATTGTTCTGCTCAAGCTTTCCCAGTCCGTCACCTTGGCTTACCCCTTCATTTACACAAGCTCTCTATGGTTGATTGGTCACCTCTCATTGAGAGATTTGAGAAAAGGTTCGAGGGTTGGAAGAGTTGCCTTCTAAGTTTGGGAGGGAGACTGATTTTATTACAGGCCATCCTGTCTCAACTTCCTATCTTCTTCATGTCAGTTTTTCGTATTCCCAAAGGAGTATTAGCGCGTTTGGAGAGCATTTGACGGAAATTCTGGTGGAACGGTCCGGGAGGGGACAGGAAGAAGGTACACATGGTGAAGTGGGACCTCGTATGTAGTAGGAAGAAACTAGGTGGTGCCTGTAGATACCTCAATTTTGACCGTCCAGAAAGACAGAAATAGTTCAAGTACCACCCGAAATATCCCACATTTGGACATCTAATAGAGAACCGAAAGTTCAGGAAACCGGAAACCCTAAACCCTAGCCTAACCTAAAACCCCAGACCTAACCCTAAGCCCTATACCTAACCCTAAACCCTAGCCTAAACCTAAACCCTAGCCAAACTCTAAACCCTAGCCTAACCCTAAAGCCCACACCTAAACCTAAACCCCAGACCTAAAAACCCTACACCTAACCCTAAACCCTAGCCTAAACCTAAACCCTAGCCTAAACCTAAACACCAGACCTAACCCTAAACCTAGCCTGACCGGAAACCCTAAACCCTAAACCAGACCCTGGCCCAAACCAGGAACCCCCACCTAGAAAAACTCTAAACCCCAAAACCCTAGAGAAACCCCAAGTCCCTGGCAAGGGGCGGCTAGCCCTAACTAGCCGCCCCATATCAGGCGGCTAGTTAGCACTAGCCGCCTCCCTTGTCCGACCTTGAACCGCTTCCCTGGATGGGACATAAAGCAGCATTAAATGCTGATCATTGCGGCGGGTTGTGACCTTTAGCCACCCCATCTTGGCCTGATCAATCCAAGTAACCGACCCAAGCCACCGCTTGTCAGAGATGAAACATTTGACAGGTCATGATAAGGGCGGCTACCAGGAAGTAGCCGCCCCATCCTGGGCGGCTAGTTAGAACTAGCCACCCTTCACCTGGTCCTGACAGAAGAACCAGAGGATTAATGAGGGGTCTAATCAAACACACTATTAACCAAGCCACTCTTTTACCCCCTGGGTATTCCCCTGCCTCTTTTTTTACTATAAATAGAGGAGGTCCCAAGCCTTTAAACATCATCCACAACTCACATCCACAATTCACATCCACCAAATCCCAATCCACTTGATATCCATTCCCTTCCCCCACTAGAAATCCCCAAGAGAGAGAGCCCCTTTTGTGAGAGAAATACCCATTCCCTACACAAAAACACCCTCTCATTCCACCCTCCAGAAACCCGGGCTAAGCCTAGCTTAGCCTCTGTCCAAGACCAAACCCATTTCCTACCAAAATTCTGCCCAAACCATCCCAGGGCCCAAACAGCTAAACCCTAGTAGCCACCCCATACCCGACGGCTGGATCCCACTAGCCGCCCCCTATCCACACCCCCCACTCACACCCCTTTGTCTCAAAGACTCCTTTAGTCAAGCCCCGTAAGCAGAATATGATTACCTATTTTTCACCTCTGTGTACGGTATATCTGTGTCTCAGAGCCGAGACCCCACAAACTCCCCACGTAGGCAATCAAATCCAACCCAACTTTTTCCTGCTTTTTAGAAAAAGCAGGTGGCGATCACACAAACCCCTTGAATCCTCTTGAGCCACTGTCGGGCGCCTCAACCAAGAACGATACCACCCTTCTAAGAAGTCGATCCGACCGAGCCCGCCATGGCACGCATTCCGATCCGAATCCCTGAAGAACCCCCACACACGCACCGCCACGCGGATTCTTTCCGACACCGACAAGTCTGGCGATCACGGTGGGACCTCCCTCGTGAAAAACAACAAAAGATAATCCTCTTCTACCCCCCTTTTACAAGCTTGACTAGAACACTATCAACCCTCTAGGAAGGTTAGAGTTTCCCACCCCTTGAATCAGATCCTCTTCTACTTTGTATCACAGCAATCCTTTACTGCTTTGTAAATCGCACACCGCTGCGCAATCCTTTACTGCTTTGTAAGCCGCACACCGCTGCGCAATCCTTTACTGCTTTGTAAGCCGCACACCACTGCACAATCCTTTACCGCTTTATTTACTGCTTTATATCTGCATTCATTCCCTTGAATCATTTAACACACATCATGGAATCCCGCATAGAGGAGGAGATATTAGAGGAGAGAATCTACCAAGAGGGTCAGGCCACGCAATTCCTAACCCATCTAGAGGAAAAGATGGCCAGTCTAGGATACCAATCCGTAGAGGACATGTTTCATGACCTCGCCGACTACCGTCGGGTCATGACCTTGAGACAGGAGGCCCCTGTCGAAACCCCCATGGCCATTCCCAAAACCCCGTCCACACCAAGCCACTCGGTCAATCCGAGCATTTTTTCATTCACCCCCCTTTGCCCCGCGAATCCAATGTTCCCAACCATTTCCACCCAGGCCCTTACCAGGCCACCCCAAACCCGGGACCGCTAGGCAGCCCTCCCAGGGGAGAACCACTGGATGAAACCATCTGGAGAATCCTCTCCGAGACTAGTCCCTCAGCCCCCAAGCATATGTCTCTACATAACCTGAGACAAATCCCGTCAGTCCACCTACCGGAGGGATTCAAAATCCCCAAATTCCGCCGGTACAACGGTCGTGGAGACCCAGACATCCATTTAACTGTCTTTTATCTAGACGCACGCCCATTTCTAGATAATCAACCTCTGCTAGTCTCCCTCTTCCAGAAATCATTGGAAGAAGAAGCACTGCAATGGTTCTCCACCCTCCCTGTAGATCACTTGTCGAACTTCTCGGCTGTAAACGAGAAGTTCTTAGGCCGCTACGGTTACCAGAGGATCAGAACCCCCTCTACTTCGGATTTAACCATAGGGAGAATGAGGCCTAGGAAGGAATTTGAACAATACATGTCTCGGTAGCACACACTTGTCCATCGAACCGGCCTGCAACCCACAGAATGTCAAGAAATTGACATGATGTTACAGAGCCTGAGTCCAGAACTTTGTACGAGCCTTTCGTATGGGGACTGTACTACGTATCAGCTTCTAATTGACCGCCATAGCAGGATTTCCCGTTTAGCAGCCCCAGCAGTCCAAACCTAGTCTCCACCTATCAGCCATAGGGTTGGACAACCGCCTCGTAAGGCACAAACCCCCACGGTAGAGGGGATTACCCAAGTATCGACACTCTACCTAAACGGAGCATGAGTTCTTGATCGAGGAACGGCTCCGAGACAGTACACGTCCGGTTCATCCGGGTATGCGCCGCCTCGGCCAATCAAACAAAATTTCGCTACTCAATCAGTACCCGTCCCCGTGCCGATACAATAAAACCCCCCAGCCCATGATTCCCCAATTCAAGCCCCCTTAATCCAAAACCGGGACCAAATTAGGAGCCCCTTTTATTCTACCCTCCCAAGAATGCAAGGCATAGCCCCTAGAGAACCTGCGCGAAGCCCCCGTGATAAGACTGCACCTTCCTCCTTCTATGGCCCGAGATGGTCAAACTGAAGGGATAGCTATCCTCCCCTTCCAGAAACCCTAGGAAGCATCTTTAGAGCCTTATTAAAGGTCGATGGCATTTCCTTACCCATGGCTAGACCTTCGCCTATCGGTGCCGACCCCACCCGTTTTTGTCAGTATCACCGACATCACGGCCACACCATCGAACAATGCTCCTCATTTTGAGACATCGTCTACAACCTTGATGAAGAGAGGCGCTTAGACTGGGCCACCATCAGGGGACTCATAAACAACCTAGTTACAAAGTCACTAGAGGTCAAGCCAGCCCCAGAAACTCCCAGCCCTGTAGGAGCCAAAACTCAAGACCTAAGGCCAGTCGCGAATGCTTTCTTAGAAGAACCAGAAAGCCTAAGCTGTGAAAGTGTCTACACCATAAAAGCCGCTGACCACGAAGAGTCACCCAGAATCATCCCGGGTGGCTTAATCCTACCAGCCTCTTCCCCCGTCCTACCGGTCCCCTCCCCCCTTCTCCCAAGCCCCGCAAAGCTCCCCTTCCCTAAAAATCTCCAACCATTACCCCTCTCACCAATTAATGAAAGCTTATACCCATCAAAACAAAACCCCCGAACCACCATTGACGCTCTAAACCATCATACTACTAGAGCAGGCAAAATTTTCAACGTTGTCCACTCTTATAGACACCCACTGCCTGAAACAGAGACTGAGGAGCCCCGTACCGGAGATAAGATCGACATCCTAGACCAACTCTGAAAAATACCCGTGAAATTTTTTATTTTGGAGCTAATCGAAACCTCAGAACACCACCATCAGGCTCTAAGAATGTTCCTAGAAAGAATCCAAGTCGATCCACAAATCTCTACCCTAGGCGTACCAATAGCTCTAGCCACCGCAGGACTAGGGCCCATCATAACCTTTGGACCTAAAGAAGAGATTCATGATAAGGTCGTTAGCACCTCGACCCTATGCATAACAATTAACCTCGAGGGGTATTCGGTGGATAAAGTTCTAATTGACACCGGTGTAGGGGTAAACCTCATGTCGCTACAAACCTTCGAGCACATTGACGGCCGCATAACTACACTCCTCAAAATGGACACCTGTATATTTGCTTATGACAAAACGGCTCGTCCGGTTCTCGGCTTTAAAGACTTCCGATTAAAAGTAGGGCCGCTAGAAACTAGCGCTAAAGCTTATGTCCTAGAAATGGATTCAGATTATAATATGATCCTAAGACGCAAATGGCTAGCATCCATAAAAGGGGTCTCCTCTCCCCTACACCAGTGTTTGAAGTTCCCCTTAGGAGGTCGGATAATCAAAATACAGGGAGATGTGATCAAAGGACCTAAATCGAGGTTCACCAATAACGAAACCATCGCTGTAAAAATCAGTGACTCAAAACCCATAGGAGCCACCATCCACATCTTAGATTTCTCGGTCGATTGGCTAAATCCTCGGAACGTTCTCTCTGGTACCACAGAGACAAGCCACCCTAGACTTAAGAACCCTGGCTGCATATAATGGGGATCATGGGTCATCTCCCCGGGGGAACCTAGGGACAAAAAATGGGATCTTGGAGCCCATCGAACTCTCAGGCTAGATAAAAGAGGCATCGGCTCATCCAAGCGCCACCCTAAATTAAAAGAAAAATACAATTGGAGGTTATACGAACATTTCATAAGGGGAATAATCGTAGAACCTGCCAAAGAGGCCGTATGCCCCCGCCCCCTGGACCCTATCCAAGAAAGAGAGCCAGACTATCTCTTTGGCTCCCTTGAATGGCTGTTCCCACACCCTGATAAGCACCTAAACACACACTCACCACCAGACGATAAAATTCCAGCTGACCCAGCCTCTTTTTTCTCACAGTGCTCAAGCATCACAACAAAGGGGCGCCAGCTGCTGAAGGAAAGTCAGTTGAAACACTTCCACCAATCCAGTAGGTTGTGAATAATAAGTGTCTTTTCTGTTAAAAAAAAACCCACAAAAAATAGGATGGAAACCAAAACCCTAGGGTCCCTGTTCGACAAAGATGACTTCACCCCAGCATGGCACCCTTTCAGCGATGACTCTGATCTCCTGAATAAACTACAGTGCCTAGCCAGTCAAGCTAAGAGTCCCGACCCTAGTGCCTCGTCCAAGACAGTCAAACCTACTAGGAGTCAAATACTTGACCAGATCATTAGCAACTTAGAAAGGTATAGCAGGGCCATATTAGGCTTAGAAAAATTTGAATCAATAGAAGTTATAGAAGAACCAGACCTAGACAACATAGAGAACCTAGACGATGGTCTAGGAGTCTTCGAAATCTGTGATGAGAACGATGAAGAAAAAGAGAATCTATCTAAAGAGTTCGAGCAGAGCCTTCAAAGGTTTGATGAAAAGACGGAAGAAGCAGACGATAAGGTAGAGGAGCTAAACCTAGGGACAAAGGCTGACCCCAAAATCATTTCAATTAGTGAATGACTAAATCACGATGAGACAGAGGCCTTGGTTAAAATATTACATGAGTATAAAGACGTCTTTGCATGGTCTTACAAGGACATGCCCGGACTCGACACCACTTTAGTCGAACATCAGTTAATCTTAGAACCAAATGCAAAGCCAGTAAAACAAAAACTAAGGCGCCTTCAGCTCGAGGTGGCTTTAAAAATCAAAGATGAGATGGATAAACTCCACCAGGCTAAATTTATTCGGGTAGTCTTATACCCAAAATGAGTAGCTAATATCGTTCCAGTATCCAAGAAAGATGGAAAGATCCGGGTATGCATCGACTTCAGGGACCTCAATCGAGCGTGCCCAAAGGACGACCTACCACTCTCACATATTGACCTCCTTGTCGACAGCACGGCAGGGTATGAGATGCTCTCTTTTATGGATGGCCTTTTTGGATACAACCAGATCCGGCTGGCAGAAAAAGACCAAGAAAAGATTTCCTTTACCACACCCTGGGGGACATACTGCTATATAGTGATGCCTTTCGGGCTCAAAAATGCGGGTGCAACATATCAAAGGGATATGACCTCAATATTCCATGATATGATGCACAGATTAGTAGAAGTATATGTGGATGACATCTTAGTTAAATCTAGGACTCAAATAGGACATGCAGACATACTTAGGCAAGTGCTACAGAGATGTAGAGAGTTTTCACTTAAAATGAATCCAAAGAAATGTCGCTTTGGTGTCTCCTCTGGGAAACTCTTGGGATTCATGGTAAGTAAAAGGGGGATCAAAATAGATCCGACCAAGGCAAAAGCCATCTTCCAAATGCCCCCACCTAAGAACCTAAAGGAATTAAGGGGGCTCATATGAATGTTACAATTTATTAGGAGATTTATTTCACAACATGCTGAAAGATGTCACCCCTTTTACAAACTACTAAAAGGGGGAGTTAGGTTTAATTGGATAGTGAATGCCAAAAGGCCTTTGATAATTTAAAAGAGTACCTTCTTAATCCCCCGGTCCTCTTAGCTCCAGTGCCTGGACGACCCCTGCTTCTCTATATAGCTGCAACTAAGGAAGCCATTAGTGCAGTGCTTGCACAACACGATGACATGGGAAGAAAGGAAAATGCCATTTACTACCTAAGTAAAACCCTGATTGAATACGAAAAAGCCTACCCTCCTACAGAAAAAACTTGTCTAGCATTAGTATGGGCTTCCCAAAAGTTGCGACATTACTTTCTTGCCTACAAAGTCAAGTACTTTGCCAAAATGGACCCAGTAAGGTTCCTATTCGAGAAAGCTGTATTAACTGGACGCTTAGCCTAGTGGCAAGTACAGTTAAATGAGTTTGACATCAGGTACGACACTCAAAAATCCATCAAGGGGCAAGCTATCGCTGACCACCTCGCTCAACTCCCCCTCCCTGATTATGAACCAGTAAAAACTGACTTCCCGGATGAGGAAATATTTGCACTTATTGAAGAAAAAATAGAAAGACATGGACGCTATACTTCGACGGAGCGGTCAACCAAAAGGGAAAGGGAATAGGGATAGCACTAATCTCCCCTGAAGGCGTCATTATCCCACGAGCATTTCAGCTTACGTTTAATGCCACCAACAATATTGCCGAATACGAAGCCCTGATAGCAGGTTTGAAGGCAGCCATAGCCCTAGGAGTTAAAAGTTTAGACATTATTGGGGACTCCCTCTTAGTGATCCGCCAAACTCTTAAAAAATATCAGACTAGAGACCCAAAGCTGAAGCCATATAGAGAACTAGCCATAGTCCTGCTAAAACAATTCTGTGAGGTTACTCACATTTTCATACCACGGACCGAAAATATTCTTGCAGACTCTCTGGCCTCTCTAGCCTCATCGCTCACCTTTTCCATATCTAGGACATCTAAAACAGTCACTATCCAGAGACTGGAAACACCTGCCACCGAACTCTGTGACTATAGAACTCGAGATCTCCTAAAAAGGAATCAAACAGACAAAAATGCTAGTACCACGAAAATTCTAGCCCTTGAACTAGGAGATATGGATGACGAAATCCGTGGTACTTTGACATAAAAAATTACCTTGAAGACGGTTCATTCCCAGGCTACGCTACTAGCAACGACCAGAAAATAGTTAAAAGGATAGCAGTCAAATACTGCCTCCGAGGGGGATACTCTTCCGAGCATCCTTCAATGGAGAACTACTCAGATGTTTAGACGACAAAGAAGCATATACCATTGTAGAAGAAGCTCACTCTAGAGTATGTGGAGGGCACGTCAACGCCCAGATGCTAGCAAAAATGGTACTAAGAATGGGCTACTATTGGCCCACGCTTGAAGGAGACTGCAACAAATATGTTAAGAATTGAATCCAATGTCAAACTCATGCCAACAAGATACATGCACCATCATCTTCTTTACACCCCATGACTTCACCATGACCCTTCTCTATGTGGGCACTAGATGTGATAGGACCATTCCGGGACATTGTAGAAAACACCACCCAAAAAGCCTATAGAATACTTTACCAAATGGGCTGAAGCCGAGTCCTATGTAGTAATTAAAAGCTCTACCCTGGCTCGTTTTGTCCGCACTCAAATCCTTGCACGGTTCGGCACCCCCAAAGTAATTATAACTGATAATGGCCCCCAGTTCATCTCCCAAGAATTCAAAGACTTATGCAATAAACATCATTTAGAACTTCATCACTCCACATCATATTATCCCCAGGGGAACTGACAAGCAGAGGCCACCAACAAAATCTTGCTCAAAATTATAAAGAAAACGGTAAAACCTCATAAGGCTACTGATTGGCTTGATAAATTGGTAGACGTCCTTTGGGCATACCAAACCTCCATTAGAACACCCACTGGTCAAACCCCCTATTCGCTCACATTTGGGGCCGAAGCAGTAGTACCATACGAAATTCTCATCCCATCCTTAAAAATAGTACTAGAAGAAGACTTCCAAACTGAGGAAGGGAGGGAGGCACTTCTACTACGCCTTGAACTACTAGACAAGAAAAGATTAAGAGCGGCAGACCATGCCCAGGCCTACCAAAGAAGGGTGGCAAGGGCATTTGAAAAGAAGGTAATAAAAAGAAAATTTGAAATCGGAGAGCTAGTAGTTAAGCAAATTATGCCATCAAGACAGCCTCACCCAAGAGGGAACTTGGGAGGGACCCTATGTGATCACCCATGCCTATTCTGGGAATGCCTACCACCTGGTAGATGCCGAAGGAGTCGAGGTTTCAGGTTCGTGGAATGCACTTTATCTAAAGAAATTCCATGCATGAATAGCTTTCAATACTTGAGAACTATTATTCTTTCTTCCTGTAATTTCCAGCGTTTAGTACTTGATGATAGAATTATAAGACTCTCCAAGATAAACTTGTATTTATTTGAACACATCTCTGCCAATCATGCCGCTCCCTTAACACACGTATGACTGGACAATAGATTTACCTGATAGAAGAGAAATTGCCTACCCCATAGACTGGGACAATTTAAAACCCCAAAGCAAACCTCCCTTATTTCCGCCCCACTCATATTAACCCCAGGTCAAAATGAGGAGTTATCCAGACCTAGCATATGTCCCAAAACTGGCTCTGACACTATACAAACACTTCTAGAGGGGAAGCATGAAAAGAATCGGGGTGAAAAACAGAAGAGGCCCCCCTCAAATAAAAAAAATCAGGCAATGAGAGGTCAATAAAAGAAAAATAACACCCAAGTGAACGGGTTAAACTCTCTATTTTAGCAGGCTTTCACGCCTTTACGCACAAGTGTATGCCAAACAAACGGCTATACTAGTACAGGGTCCAAACAAAGGACTATACTTTCCACCCAAAATAAAGAAGTGATAAAAAGAAGAAAACCAGAGGGACCTAGAGAGTAGGACATATGCTAGACTGAGACAATTCAAAAATATTGCCCGAAAGGAAGATATTATTCTTACTTTCCCCCTCCCTTTTATTTCGCAAAATTTTGACCAAAGGTAGATCATCATTTCCAGGTTTACGACTACACACACTCACATGAGTTCACTTAGAAACTTGCCTATCCAAAGGAAGCTTATTTAACTTGACTCCTGGTACACTCATGGATCTTTCAGCATGTTTAGAATAATACGATCAAGCATTTGAGAACCATGAATCTAGAAAAACCGACACCTAAGGCTTATGCCTTTCAAATACAATCCTGGTTTGGACATAGATGACCACAAGGGCTCCTTCATAGGGATTTGATGGTATCTTTTACTTAAGAAAGTCGAGAACATTGCCCTCTCACGTAAAAAACCATTGAAGAATTAAAATGCCCCCTTATGCCACTCATACTTACACATAAGTTCACATTTTCCTTTTCCAAGACAACCTAGGCATCTGATTTTCTTGAAATACTAAAATTGACCCCCCGTACCAATGATAAGATTACCCCCATCTACACTCATTTTATGCCCTTCCGCACATGCTTGGGAAGAAATTATCTCACTTTCACACATACTCAAGAGTTTTCTTCGCTCACGCACTTGGAATCCCTCCCTTGCGTACTAAAGCATGGTTTCCCACATTTTACTTTCTCGCATTATCTTTCCATTTACCTTAAGATGGATTGTAGCCCTTGACAATTCAAGCAAGAAGGGCTCGAAAGTCACTGCAGGGGCGCAATCTGGACAGATTTAATACTTGGTCCATGGAAAGAAGTGTTTTTATAGGTCTCAAAGACAAAAACACTCGCAAGGACTTTCAGTAGTGTCGGTGTGTCGTCGGGAAGGCCTCCGAATGTCGGTGGTGTCGGAGCGGATCCCGGCGGGGGTGCGCGGTGAGCGCGTGCGTGTGTGGGGGTTCTTCGGGGATTCGGATCAAATGCGTGCCCTGGCGGGCTCGGTGGGATCGTCTTCTCAGAAGGGTGAGGGGTGTCGTTCCTGGTTGAGGCGCCCGATAGTGTCTCAAGAGGATCCAGGGGTTTGTGTGATCGCCACCTGCTTTTTCTAAAAGCAGGGAAAGGTTGGGTCGGATTTGATCGCCTACGTGGGGGAGTTTGTGGGGTCTCCGCTCTGAGACACGGATATACCGTACACAGAGGTGAAAAACAGGTATCCTATTCTGCTTATGGGGCTTGACTAAAGGAGTCTTGGGACAAAGGGGTGTGGATGGGGTGTGGATAGGGGGGGGGGGCTAGTTGTGTTTAGCCGTCGGCCAGGGGGCGGCTAGCTAGGGTTAGCCGTCCAGGGTCTGGGTTGGTTTGGGCAGAACTTCGGTAGGAAATGGGTTTGGTTTTGGACAGAGGCTAAGCTAGGTTTAGCCCGGGTTTCTGGAGGGTGGGATGAGAGGGTATTTTGTGTAGGGAATGAGTGTTTCTCTCACAAAAGGGGCTCTCTCTCTCTCTCTCTCTTGGGATTTCTAGTGGTGGAAGGGTTTGATCAAGTTAGGATGGTTGGTGATTGAAGATTGTTGTGGAAAAGGTGGATGTTCTTGATTGTTTATTTGGGCTTGGGACCCCTCTATTTATAGTAAAAGAGAGGCAGGGAAATATCCCGAGGGTAATGGAGTGGGTTGGCTTCGATTGGACCTCTCATTAATTCTTTGGTTCTTCTGTCAGAGACCAGGTGAAGGGCGGCTAGTGCTAACTAGCCGCCCAGGATGGGGCGGCTACTTCCTGGTAGCCGCTCCTATCATGACCTGCCAAACGTCCTATCTCTGATAAGCGGTGGCTTGGGTCGGTTACTTGGATTGATCCGGCCGAGAGGGGACGACTAGTGGTCATGACTCGCCGCAATGATCAGCATTTAATGCTGCTTTATGTCCCATCCAGGGGACTGGTCCAAAGTCGGCCAGAGGGCGGTCAGTGGGGCGGCTAGTGTAAACTAGCCGCCTGGTATGGGGCGGCTAGTTAGGGCTAGCCGCTCCTTTCCAGGGACTTGGGGTTCTAGGGTTTTGGGGTTTTAGAGTTAGGGTTTCGGATTTAGGTTTTAGGTTTAGGTTTAGGTTAGGGTTAGGGTCCGGTTTAGGTTTAGGTCAAGGCTAGGGTTTCCGGTTTAGGTTTAGGTCAAGGCTAGGGTTTAGGGTTTCGGTTTAGGTTTAGGTCAAGGCTAGGGTTAGGGTTTCCGGTTTACCGAACCTTTGGTTCTCTATTGGATGTCTAGCTGTGGGATATTTTCGTGTGTTACTTGAAGTATTTCTGTCTCTCTGGACGGTCAAAATTGGGGTATCTACAATTGTCCCTCATCGGACGGAGTCTTTGTGCGAAGCAGGAAAGACTTCGACCGATGATAAGGAAAGAGACCCCTATTTTGGCCGGCCCGACCTTCAATGAGTTATGCCAACACGAACAGTACTATTCGGGGAGTTGATTTAGACTGTCAGAGGCTAGGTCTTGACTTAGAATTTTTAGCCTAAAGGATGATCCAGGTGGAAGGCGGGGAAAAGTAAATGGTGAGTGATCCAACTCGCGGTCGGGGTTCTTAGCTATCGTGCGCGGAGCAGCCCAGCGGGCCGCCCGCAGCCGCCTCGCGGGCCGCCCGCAACTCCTGGATCTCTCGTGCCTGCTCAGCCAACGCCCTAGTCTGGGCCTCTAGTGCCCTAGTCTGAGTCTCTAGCAGGTCTGCTATCCTAGCGTAAGCACGCTCCCAGGCAGGAGGCTCCTGCGCAGGTCCTGGCCTCGCGGCCGAGGACACCTCAGTAGACTCCTCACCCCCGGTAGGTTCGGAAACCTCCGAGGCCTAAGGGAGACCGCGTCCGTGCATCCGTCTGCGAGGAGGCATATCAACAACCTAAGAAACAGACACTAGGATAAGAATACTCATATAGAAATCCTAGGACTCATCTCTAAGACATCAATAAGACGACAATTGGCTCTGACAGGACCAGGCTCTGATACCAACTTTTGTCACGCCCCAGAGTGGCCGTCTCCGAGACTTGGCAAATATATAATATCAGCAATCCATATATGAGGTCAATAAAAGACTCTACTCAATCATCAAAGGTACTTATAAAATTTAACAAGGAAGCTGACATGATATATAAACATATGACGGAAGCTTAAAATGACTTAGTCTGTAATTTAAAGACATATTACAGATCGGAACACATAATCAACTGTCCTGTGACAGCCAATATACAACAAAGACATCAAACACCAGTACTGTGCTCAAGCATGAGTAGCAATACATACAAGGAAACGGGGGATGCTGATGGCCTCTCTCACTCGCAGATCCAAAACACGTGCGCTGCTCTGCTACGGTACTGCGCCTATGGAAGCTCCACCTTCAAGTCCGGCTCAGCGACAACTGGAGGAAAACATATGCGAGGGGTGAGCCACACGCTCAGTGAATGGTACGATCCATGCATCACAACACATATTAATCTTTCAAGCATTCAAGTCTCAATAATCGAAACAACAACTTAAGTTGGCGGTTGGGTGTCGACCCAAACCTACCACACCTTGTTAAATATTCTGAGTGATTGGGGTTCCAACAGATGGAACAGTCACTTAAGTCATTGGGTCGGGTCTCAACCTAATCCATTACACCCTCCCCCTCACCCTTAGGTGACATAGGACTATTGGGGAAAAGGGGTCAACTGGTCTACGCCTTTCGTCTTCCGGTAGCCCTCTGCCGAGTAGCCTCGACCTGGTATCCTCCCATAACCTCTACCTCTACCGTATGGGCGCACCACCCGGCGTCATAAATAGTGTCTGGGAGCGCCTAGCAGGACAACTAAACCCGGGTAGCTTCGACACGGAAGCGACGAAGGGGAGAGCACTTGACATACGCGGTTTTTGATCCTCATGGATTCATCGTCGATAAGGTTACGAATTCTCATGAATTCCCACCAGAGCGCATAACTCAGATGCGGGGAAGACAGATGATTCATAATGTCAATGCCACGGTATGACCCCATCAGGGGTCATACACTTGCTTAATCTTATTAAGCAAGGTTCATGGCCTCTATATATATATAAGATATATAGAGATGAAGTATACAACACATAATTAATTACACAAAGAATTAATCAAGGAAGCATACAAGTAATACTATAACAAAATTGTAATACTGTCTAAGGCATGCTTGGGCTCATATGTATAACACATGGATGTAATACTCTAGTATACAAGTCTAACATGATAGAAAAATAATTAAGGTCACTACCTTAGTCATGCCTTACTCATGCATACATGTAAGCACTAATACATGGTTAAACTAATCATGGGACACAATACATAGACAAGTATGAGTCCCTACACATGATACTAGAGTATATGGTCCTAACATATTAAGTCTAATATGACATGGATGCAACCTAGCAAGATAAGCAATAACATGCACATTTAAGAAGGCTAATATGTGGTTATGGTGCCCCAGGGGAGGGCAATGCACGTCTACGTGCATCGAACACCTCCCGACTGGGTTGGATTGACCCACTCACCGTAAACCGGGTCGTCGCGCGACCGCTCGCCAAGATCTGCAAGACAAGGCATCCAAATAGGTGAGTAAAACCACATAAAGACACTTAAAAACAACTAGAAATGCCAAAGACTTGGATATGCACGCATACGGGCTCGCACGCATACGAGTACGCACGTACGCGCACATGTCCGAGTGCCCCGACACCTACCCGAGCCCCCGGGCAGCCACACGCATGCCCCCCACACGCGTACGCATGCGCAAGCACGCGCGCACGCGCCCCCGCGCTCGATGGCGCTCTGACCCGCGCCTCAGGACGCGTTGCCCGCACGTCCAGCCCCTTGCCGCGCACCCGGACGCGCACTCGCGCGCCCAGACGCGCAGCTCGCGCACACGCGCACCCGCGCATAGTGCGCGGCACTGTGCCTCGCACGCTCCCCTCGCGCACGCGCACGCGCGCGTCTGCACGCCCGCCTGGCCTCTCCTGCGCGCGCGTTTGCGCGCGCCCGCGCGCGGATGGACCCGCGCGCGCGCCCAGGGCTGTCAAGCCCCCCTTTTTCCCTCTCTACTCACCCCTAACTCAAACACCTAGCATGCATGACTCCCTAACAGCCCCTAACACTTGAAAACCAAAGAAAAGAGGGGGAAAGAAGGCTAACAAAGGAGGGGGAAGGGAATGGGGGGTTTCGGGGCCCCTCGGGTGCACTCGGCGCAACCACCACCACAACCACCACTACCACCCCTCCCTAGCCTCTCCACCAGCCCCTACTTGTTGGAAATCAGTGGAAAAAGGGGGTTCTAGAGGAAGCTAAAGAGAGGGAATCAACAACAACACACAATATATACATACACACACATAGACACACACACACACCTTGTTTGTGAGTCCTTCCTCTTCTTCACTTCTCACACACTCACACACACTTAGAACAAAAAAATAAACAAAGAGAGGGAGTGAAAATGCCTTTCACGTTGACAAGGGGGAGGGAGAGAGAGGGAGAGAAAAAGAGAGAGAGAGAGAGAGCACTTAATGCTCAAAAAGTGAGTTGGTGAGTTTTGACTTTGGTCAACTCAACCAAGCTAAAAAACAAAACCCATTGACTAGTCAAAAGTCACATTTGACTAGTCAAGGTCTTCTTTGACTTGGTCCAAGTCATCCTTTGACTTGGTCAAGGTCTTCTCTCTTTGACTTTCTCAAATTTGACCAAAATCCGGATACGATTCAGAACTGCATAATTTTCTAAAACGTAACCGGAATTCGATGAAAAATTTATGGGTGGTATAAAACGGTACCAGGACCCATAATCCGCAGTCAGATTTTCAATCGGAGTTTTCTAGCTCCCGCAAATGGCTAAAAGCCAAAATCTTTGCGGTTCCGATCGAAAAAAGAAAATTTTGAAAATGGCCAGAATTGACCCAAGGGTTACCAGAAGGCTGAAAAGTGACACATATATAACATCGAGGCCGTGGGGGAGGGTATGGGTACGACGGAGGTGCCGCCGGTGGACATCGGCGTGGGTGAGGTCCGGGATTTGCCTTCGGGGGCTGTCCCGGAGGTAGGGGGAGTGTGATAGGCTATACACGCAAGAGGAGGCGTGGGGATCGACCGGTGGTGGCCGAGGAGTTGGTTTCGGGGGTTGGGGGATCGGTTGAGGGTGTGATGGAGGGAGGGGCCGAGGCCGAGGGGGTAAGTGAGAGTGAGAGGGCGTCATTGGACGCCATTATTGGGATGTTGGATAGGGAGGCCATAGAGGCCAGGGCAGCAGAGGAGGAGAGAAGGGCCATGTGTGTTTTTGGGGGCTTAGCCTCCGGTGCGGCGGGCACGGAGGTTGGAGAGGCCGATATTGGGGAGGAGGCCGGGGAGGCTGAGGGTGTGGGCATGGGGGCCGCGGAGGCCGGTGTTGGTGTTGGGGCCGAGGCCGAGGAGGCCGTGTTTGAGGAGGACGAGGAGGGGGATGACGACGGGATGGATGATCCCGACGAGGCTGAGGTGGACGCTCCTGGGTCCACACGGGCCATGGTATGTGCCTAACCTTTTAGTCTTAGCCTTTTATTTATGTGTGCATGTGATATTTATATATGTGTGTTTCTAATAGCATGAATAGGTAATAGTGGGTGATATATGTTTCTAATATGCATGCTTGCATGTATAGTTAGATCACGGTGGGATAATAAGCATGCGAATATGGGTTTTGTGTTGGAAAAAGAAGGGGACAATTTTTCATATGTGCATCCATGTTTGTCGTATACGGGAAGGGAAATGACACGCCTTAGCATGCTTGCATGTGGTGGCTTTTGTATGCATACATATTTTCATGTGTATTCGATCATGGTGGAGTAAGGGACAGTATGTGTATGCAATTTACGGGTCTAAGCTCCTTTACATGCTTGGGGTGGGTTTGTGAGAGGTGTATAATCATGCTAGACGGTAAAATAGAGAAGGTATGGAAGTAATGACCACGGTGGGATAAGAAGGTATAACAGGTAGTCATATGAAACGTGTTTTGTGGATAATTGAAGGTGGGCCTACGCGTGAAGTCTTCTATTTTTCATGCTTTTGTTTTAGCATATCAAAGCTTATCTTGCTAAGCATGGTTTCTAAATGAATTTGTAGACTTGGATTCTTACCTCTCGACTACTTTTAAACTAACCCATGTTCCCTTCGTTTGTTTTGTAGAGACCGAACCGTATTCGGGCTCTGTGGCATGGGACGAAGAGGTGGTACGATGCCTTGGGGCAGGAGGAGAGGGGCTTGGTGGATGGAGCGGGCTTCCGTTCCTTCTTCCTGATCGAGCCATTCCACGTTCACCGTCCTTATGTGGAAGCTTTGGCGGAGAGGTGGGATCCGGAGGGTTGTGCTTTCATTCTCCCCACTGGTGCTGTCATGCCGACCCTCGAAGACGTTTATCGGATCACCGGCCTTCCGGTGTCAGGGAAGGCAGTGATCGCGGCCACCCTTGCTGACTATAAGGCACTTTTCCAGGAGTTGATTGGGGAATGGGACTATGTGGAGCGTGTGAGGACACTGAACCGGATCCCCCTTGGACAGTTGTTGAGGCAATTCGGCCTTGGCTCCTTTACAGAGCGTCAGAAGGGCGAAGCTGCAGCTAGCTTCGAGAGGCAGCGGGCGATGATCGAGGCGAGAGAGGCGGCCGCGTGTCCACAGAGGGCACGGAGGGAGTTGAGAGCGTTCTTCCTCTACTTCTTCAGCCGAGTTCTCTTCTCGACGGCCTCTGACAAGGTTTCCTCTCACTCTCTCTTGCTCATGAGGGACCTGGAGGGCATGGGGCGATATGCCTGGGGAGCGGCGATGCTTGCCCATCTATTCGCGAAGCTCTCGAAGAAGGTCAAGAGGGCCGGAGGAAAGAACCTTGGCGGTTTTGCTCCCTTTCTCCAGGTATGTGTGAGTAGAGGGTGTTTTCTTTACCGGTTCGACTTGTTTGATTTTGATAATTCCCATCTTTGTTTGGGCAGGTCTTTGGGTATGAGCATTTTGCGATTGACCGCCCGACCCTGGTGCCTTTTGATCGTGTTTTCCCTTGGGCCATGAGATGGGCACCCCGGGGATCTTCGCGCTTGCATCACCGGGTTGTCCACCAGCTTGGGTACCACCAGTGGGTGCCCGATCCTCTGCCGCGGCGCCCCTCGATTCCGGTGGCCGGGATTCCTCGGGACACGAATCTCCCGAGGAATTACGCTATGTACGTGGCAGGATGGATGGGTCGAGGCGTCTTGGTGGAGCGTCGTCCTGAGGTGACTTCGAGTGACGAATACCTAGTTTGGTATCGTCGGGAGTATGCGGGTATCCTCGGGACGATGGAGGAGGAGATCACGGATGCCTACGTAAGTTTGGAAGCTCTCTTTCTCTTCTTCGTTCTCTTTTGCTTGAATATTTTTTGAGTGGTGTTTGCTTTTGTAGGTTGAGTTGAATGAGATGGAAAAGAGGCTCAAGGCCGCCAATGAGCACCTCCAAGCGCGAGCTAGGCAGATAGAGGCGTTGCGGGTTCAGAGAGGACGCTTGCAGGACCAGGTCCGGGTCCTCGAGGCTCAGGTGGATGCTTTGTCGAGAGCGAGGGCTGACGGTGCTTCCTCTTCTTCCGCCCCTCCTTCTTCCATGATTTCCGAGCGAGAGCTCGGACTGACGAGGGAGCTAGATGTGGCCCGGAGCGAGTTGACGGCCACACGGATGGAGCTGGGCCAGGCGAGGGGTAGGGCTTCTCGGGCTGAGGAGGAGGCGGACCGGTTGAGGTCCATGGTGGCTTCGAGAGAGGAGGGGTTCATCACCCTAGGCCGTGAGAGGGACTCCCTCCAGATGAGGGTGTCGGAGTTGGAGGCTTCGGCAAGTGTTCCCGGAGGTTTGATGGGGGACTTGGTTCGTTCTCTCCAGGCGGCTGGGGATAGGGATCGAGAGGCGCTCAGGGCGTCGGAGGCGAGGGCGCGGGAGTTGGAGGAGAGGTTGAGGGCCGCCAAGGATCGGGCCAGAGGGGCAGAGAATCACCTCCGACAGAGATTGGAGAGGAGAGACAGAGACATGCAGCAGGTCCGTCTTTGGGAGGCGACTATGAGGGGGAAATTGGTTGGAGGGGGCTCTATGACCATTCTCTCTCGGCTTCCTTGGCTACCGGGGCCACCTTCAGCCGTGCCTCTCATCCTTCGGCGTCTCGGAGTCGTGGGATATACGCGAGGGCCGCGTCTTCGGTTCGAGAGACTCCTGCCGCTCCTGACGCTCTAGAGGTTCAGTCTTCTCCTCATCCACCGCTCCCTTCTCAGCCAAGTCAGGACGTTCCTCCTACTCAGCCTCCAGCGGATGACGATACGCCGAGGTATATCTTCTTTGTGTCTTGGTTTTAAGTAGAAGAATAGTATATATGCGATGAATTCATGCTTTTCTTCTTTTGTTTTTGGTTTTAGGTGATATTTCGGTGAGGTATAGCTCAAGACTTCGGAGTTTGGAGCGTTTCGAAGGAAAAATATCCTCTTTTATGCTCTCTCTTAGGTTTAGAAAAACAGTCTATGTTTGTGGTTTTGGTTTGACAATTTAATTTCTCATTTATATGCATAGTTTAGAATAATTTAGCATGGATGTTTCATGGATATGTATGTTTGTGTAGATGAATCTTGGCTTTATAGGTTTGATTCATGAATGGACATAAGATTTTGAGATATGTTTGTTTTCCGAAGTGTATTTATATTGGCTTTATGAATGTATATGCGTATGAAATGTGTGTATGCAATTTTTGGAAAGAAATGTTCTTAACAGTTATTGGAGACACGAAGATTTGATTACAATGGGACTGACAGTACTGAAAGAGGTGCAGGCAAGGGGCGTCTAGTGTGAACTAGCCGCCCAGTGAGGGGCGGCTAGTTGTGTTTAGCCGCCCCCTGCCTGGGCATCCTTACCTGAAATAAAGGGCAGGGGCGGCTAGTCGAGTTTAGCCGCCCCCTGTCTGGGGCAATTTGGTTCTGTTGCTCCTGTCTGCTGCTGCCGCTGAAAGTCTTTGTGACCGTTTCAACTTTCGGGACCTATAAAAACATTCTTTCCATAGATCAAGTGTTAAATCTGTCCAGATTGCGCCCCTGCACTGACTTTCGAGCTCTTTCTTGCTTGAATTGTTAAGGGCTACAATCCATCTTAAGGTGAAATGGAAAAAGATAATGCGAGAAGATAAAGTGCGGGAGACCATGCTTTAGTATGCAAGGAAGGGATTCCAAGTGCGTGAGTGAAGAAAACTCCTAAGTATGTGTAAAAGGTGGGACAATTTCTTCTCCGGCATGTGCGGCAAGGGCACGAAATGAGTGGGGAAAATTTTAATATTTGTGGGGGCAATTTTCATATGAGTGGGGACAATTTTAATATGAGTGGGGACAATTTTCCAAGAAAATCGGATGCCAAGGTGTTTTTGGAAAAGAAAAATGCAAGCTTATGCGTAAGTATAGTTGGCATAAGGGGGCATTTTAGTTCTTCAATGGTTTCTTACGTGAGATGGTAATGTTCTCGATTTTCTGAAGTAAAAGATGCTGTCAAGTCCCTGTGGAGGAGCCCTTGTGGTCACCCATGTCCAAACCAGGATTGTATTTGAACGGTATAAGCTTTAGGTGTCGAGTTTTCTAGGTTCATGGGTTTCAAATGCTTAATCGTATTATTCTAAACATGCTGAAAAATCCATGAGTGTACCAAGAGTCGAGTCAAATAAGCTTCCCTTGGACAAGCAAGTTTCTAAGTGAACTCATGTGAGTGTGTGTAGTTTGTAAACCTGGACATGATCTATCTTTGGTCGAAATTTCGCCTTTCCCGGCAGACGTAGTTCAATTTAGAATCCCATTGCGAAAATAAAAAGGGGGGGGGGAATGGGGTAAGAGAAATATCTTCCTTTCGGGCAATATTTTAGAATTGACCCAGTCTAGCACATGTCCTACTTTCTAGGTCCCTCTGGCCTTCTTCTTTTTACCACTTCTTTATTTTGGGTGGAAAGTACAGTCCGTTGTTTGGATGTGTACTGGTATAGCCGTTGTCTAGCGTATACCGTGCGTAAAGGCGTGAAAGCCTGCTAAAATAGAGAGTTTAACCCGTTCACTTGGGTGTTATTTTTCTTTTGTTGGCCTCTCATTGCCTGATTTTTTTTTATTTGAGGGGGGGGGGGCTCTTCTGTTTTTCACCCCGATTCTTTTCATGCTTCCCCTCTAGAAGTGTTTGTATAGTGCCAGAGCCAGTTTTGGGATATATGCCAGGTCTAGGTTGTTACGCCCCGAGGCGACCGTCCCCGAAGCGTTACCGATCAAACAATAATCAAAAGGATCAATAAGATAACAAGGCTACAGGGAAGTGGTAGCCAATAAAAAAAAATGATGCGGAAGTATAATATATAATTAAGTCTGTAAATCAAAAACATTATTACAGACTCGAATACACAATTACCGTCCTGTGAGAGCCCAAGTCTAGTCCAAATACAACAATATGTGCGACACGCACAATTACTAATACATACACAAAAATAGGATTACTGATAGCCCCACACTTGCCAACCGGAAGCTGAGACACGCGACGCGCGAACTACGCTAGAGGGATGCTCCACCTCCACGCCCCACTGTCCCTGGCGGAAAACAACACACGAGTGGTGAGCTACAAGCTCAGTGAGTGGCAAGAATCCAACTCAAGAATAATAATATAACACTAACATATTTTCCTTTCAAGGAAAGATATGGATGGGAGAACACCGACATATATAAATGTCACGTAGAGTCGTGACCACATATCACCCTCACCCTCACCCCGAAGGGGGAAAAACTGTTGGGACTTTTGGGAAACAACTAATCCATTAACACTAACGAGTTATAACAGAAACTAGTACCAAGCTACAAAGATTCTCCACATCTAGATAAATACATATCAATCCCTCGCATCATCCGGTAGCCCTCTCCCGGGTAATCCTCATCCTAAGGGCCATCCATGGTCAGTATTCAAGCCTTGTACGATGGTGGCATCATACTCTGGGCATTCCCCACGATATGGATTCACCCATTGTCGGTACTCAAGCCTCGTATGTTAGTGACGTCATACTCTGAGCATTCCCGACGATACGGCATCACCCGTGGTCGGTACTCCTAGCCTCGTATGATAGTCACATCAAACTCTAGGCATTCCCAACAATATGGATTTATCCGTGGTCAGTACTCAAGCCTCGTATGTTAGTGACGTTATACTTTGAGCATTCCCGACGATACGGCATCACCCGTGGTCGGTACTCCTAGCCTCGTATGATAGTCACATCAACTCTAGGCATTCCTAACGATATTATGGCACAATGCAGGACAGACTCAACCCCGGGTAGCTTCGACGCACGATGATGTAGGGAAACAGTACTCCACGTTTGCAATATCATCCGGTAGTCCTCTCCCAGGTAGCCCTCTCCCTGGCGGCCTTCCGGTGGCACGGTGGCACCACACAGGGTAGCTCCAACGCTGGGTAGCTTCGACGCACGATGATATAGAGAAACAGTACTCCACGCTCGTAATATCATCCGGTAGCCCTCTCCCAGGTAGCCCTATCCCTGGAGGCCTTCCGGTGGCACAGTGGCACCACGCAGGGTAGCTCCAACGCTGGGTAGCTTCGACGCACGATGATATATGGAGGGGGTACACCATGTTCGCAAGACGATCCTCCCGAATCAACTACTATCATCTAGCAATTACCAATTGATATACAGAATTCTCTTGAATTCCCGCACAGATGCATCACTTGGATGCAGGGGAAAGAAGCTAAACACTCGCACTCAATTATGACAAGACATGATCCTGAAGGCGGGTCATGCACACGCCTAACACAGGTAGGCCTAACATACCATTTTCATAGCTATCGGGTAACAAACACCGAGTAGCTTCTACGCGCGACGATGTAGAGAAACAGTACTCCACGCTCGCGATATCATCCGGTAGCCCTCTCCCAGGTAGCCCTCTCCCTGGCGGCCTTCCGGTGGCACGGTGGCACCACACAGGGTAGCTCCAACGCTGGGTAGCTTCGACGCACGATGATATAGGGAGGGGGTACTCCATGCTCGCATGACGATCCTCCTGGATCAACTACTATCATCTAACTAATACCATTGCTAATGAATTCTTATGAATTCCCACACGGATGCATCTCTCGACGTGGGAAATAAGTCCTTGCACTCAATCAGGATAGGACATGATCCTAAGGGTTGTCATACACGCGTCTAACACAGATAGGCCTGACATTCTATCATCATAGCTATCAGATAACAAACATCAATACAACAATGAATTCTCATGAATTCCCATAGAGTTGCATCACTTGGATGCAGGCAAGATAGCTACTATATTTGCCCACTAAAACAAGTATGCTCCTGATAAACAATAGATCATAGATATACCTATCACAGATAAGGCCAAACAATTAAACATACACACAATTATCACATGAGAGTTCCTATCACAACAAGAGTGCATAGACCACATGTCCAAGGAACCTAGCATTCAAGAATTAACCACACTAGGCATCTACCAACACGAAGGCAATACTACGCAAGGACACCTTTAGTATAACATATCCAACATTCCATGCTATATATATAAAAGCTACAAAGTGATAATAGCAATATTATTTGAAAATCAATAATGAGTATGGCTATAGAACCCCATGGGTACGCGACGCACAATCACATGCATCGAGCGCTTCCCAAAAGGGGTGGATCGAACCACTCACCAAAAACCCATTCATTGCGAGTTCCGCCAACGAAAGCTGCAAAACACAACCAATGATTATCAAATCAAACATGAAGTTTCTTGGCACCTATATATAAGCCTATTTCATGAAGACCACAACTCCTGATATTGTCCACACCATGCATAATAGCTCTTTGACACATATTTATACAAGACTAGTCCATCTACAGCAATCAGCCCCAAACATTGGTCTCCACGGCATAGAATACACATCCAAAAATTCTGAAATAAATCATGTGCATACTCTGATATGTTAGGATCATAATCCGTGAAGACATCAAATCCTGATTTAACCTTGAAATACCCGAAATAAATTATTTTCAGAAACAGGTCTATTTCTACGCGAATCTGGACAGGCCATGAACATTAGGCTATAACTTTCAATACAGGTAACCAAACGACACCAAATTTCATATGTAACATGTAGACACATAGATGATCATATGAAATGAAGACATAGGTCTCAAAATATGCCTCTAAATACCCCAAACACAAGAATCTTGAGGAGACAGAAAATCTGTCTTACAACACAAAGCCACCCCATTCATACATTAACACAACCATCCTATGTGCAGCATCAATTACTCATAACAACACTCTCATGCATGCCCTCTACAACATCCTAGCAAGCATAAAAGTAGGGGTAGAGGATTACCAAAAGATGGGGAGGAGAAGGGAAGGTGTTGGGCTCACAATGACACCACACACACACACCCACCATCACCACCATCTCCTTCACAGCACACCTTCTACTTGGCTGGACCAAAAGGGGAGGGCAAAACAGGGGATCAGCTAGAGGAGGAGGAGAGGAAGGATAAACATCAACAACAACAACATAAGCACTCACATACACCATGATCTTCTTCTTCTCCTTGCTCCACCATCTTCTCCTTCTCCCACTCATTGTGGCATTTCCACAAACACATGAGGGGTGCTGATCCAAAGAGGAGGGAAAAACATTGGATCAGCTAGGGGAGAGGAGGAGAAGGAGGAGAAACATCAACACAACATACACAATTCACTATACACACATTCTTACACTCTCTCTTGAGCTTCTTCTTCTCCATCACCTTCACTTCCTCCACCCAAAACACACATAAGAGGGGGGGCTGGACCAGAAATAGAGAGGAGGAGAGACCCCAGGTCGTGCACATTTGGGGGAGGTTAAATAGACAAAAGAGGGGGAATGACCAAGTTGTCCTCGGATTTAAAACCTCTGCGCAACCTTCACTTAAACGACCATAACTTCCTCAATACAGCTCGGAATTGCGTGATTCCAGTGGCATTGGAAAGCTAAGAAGATTATCTACAGCTTTCATGTTTACACCCAGATCAAATAACCTCTCCAGCTATTCCGAAATCTAGGCTAAACATCTTACAGGGCTACTGCCTGGATTTCTCAACTTCGGGGTATACTCGGAAAAATACCCATAACTTTTAATATACGAATCCAGTTGTTCCAATTCCACTTCTATATGGAAGCTATCTCAAAACTGAACATCTCATAATAAAATCGGATTTTTAGCTTTTCATCTTGAATTTTAACAAAACCAAATCCGAATACCAAATCAAAACTGCATAATTCCAAAAACGTCAGAATGCGACGAAAATTTACAGGTAGGCCAATGCCAGTACCAGGAGAATAGATATGCAGTTAGATTTTGAAATTGAATGCCCAAACTATAAGAATAAATACAATCCAACATTTAACAGCCAAAAAGTGACACAGACATAACATAGGTAACTCCTCATTTTGACCTAGGGTTAATACGAGTAGGGCAAAAATAAGGGATGTTTTTGCTTTGGGGGTTTTAAATTGTCCCAGTCTACGGGGTAGGCAATTTCTCTTCTTTCAGGTGAATCTAGTCCAGTTATACGTGTGTGAAGGAAACAACATGATTTGGCGGAGATGTGTTCAAATAGATACGAGTTTATCTTTGAGAGTCTTATAATTCTATCATCAGTACTAAACGCTGGAAATCACAGGAAGGAAGAATAATAGTTCTTAAGTATTGAAAGCTATTCATGCATGGAATTTCTTTAGATAAAGTGCATTCCACGAACCTGGAACCTCGACTCCTTCGGCATCTACCAGGCGGTAGGCATTCCCGAAATAGGGTCCCTCCCATGTGGGTTGCAACTTTCCTCTTGGGTGAGACTGTCTTGATGGCATGATTTGCTTAAGTACTAATTCCCCGATTTCAAATTTTCTTTTTATTACCTTCTTTTCAAATGCCCTTGCCACCCTTCTTTGATAGGTCTAGTAGTATCATATATATTTTTGAAAGTGTGAAGACGAATGCATACTTACGTTTTTGAAAAGGGGCCTGTGTCGGCGAATAGATATGTTTTTTGGAAAAAGGAATGGAGATAAAGTTTGGGAAACGGTTTTGTTTTTAGAAGGGAAGTATGGAAAGACAGTTTGAAAAAATGCTTTTGGCGGTAATCATGGAGATATGGTTTTGCTGAAACATTTTGTTTTGAAGATAGGTGTGGAAGCGCAGATTCGGAAAGTGTTTTCATTGGAAACGCGGTTAGTAAATATTTTCGTTATTTTGGTAAACAAGTAAAGAAAGTTTGAAAAATTTCTTTGGACGCATGGGAATATGGTTTCGTAAAAAGAAACTTTTGTTTTGAAGGGGAGCGTGGAAAACATTTTTGTAAAAAACATTTTTTTGTTTTTAAAGAAGAGTGAAAATAAAGCTGGAAACAAGTTTGTTCAGAGTTGGGGAATGAAAGCTGATCGGCATGTATTTTTGGATTTTGGTTTCTTTTAGGAAAGCAGGTAAACAAATATGTACAGGGTGTGAAACAAAAGCTGGTAAACAAATATTTTTTGATTTTGGATTTTTAAAAAAAGCTGTAAACAAATTTGTACAGGGTGTGAAAGCGAAAACTGGTAAACAAATATTTTTCGATTTTGGATTTTTAGAAAAAGCTGTAAACAAATATGTACAGGGTGTGAAAGCGAAAGCTGGTAAACAAATATTTTTCGATTTTGGATTTTTTTTAAAAAAGCTGTAAACAAATATGTATAGGGTGTGACGAAAGCTTACCCGGGGGGATCGGTACCTGGTTCTTGGATTCGCATTGCTTCCTCGAGTCGGCTTCGCTTGGTCGGCCGGCTGATGTCCGGTGGGGGTCCCCTATTCCTGAACTCTTCTTCCCTGAGTCTCTTAAAGGGCCTTCCTTGATGGAGCAGTTCTTCGTCGGTGGAGCTTGGCTTCCAACATGCGAGCACCTCTAGCCGGATGCGCATGGCACAGACGCTCCAATTCCGGGCCCGTGTCTCGTTAAAGCGTGCTTCTCCCCATATGGATATTACTTTCCCGCGGTACGGGAAGCGAAGACATTGGTGTCGGGTGGATGAGACAGCTTCGATGTTGTTGAGCCATGTCCTCCCAACAATCAGAGGGTGGGGCGATTGAATGTTCATCACCATGCAGTTAACGATGGTGGAGACCGGGCCGATCTTTAGCGGGAGCGTGACCAGTCCGCAAGCGTTCTTGCGCACGCTGTCGAAGGCGTAGATGTATTCGTTCGAGGGCTCCAATCTTGGGACCCTGCCTTCTAGCTTCTGGTAGGCGGAATATGTAAGAACGTTAGTTTCCGCTCCCGTGTCAATGAGAATGTGCCGGAATTCCCTCCCTCCGAGTACAGTAGTGATTGCGAGGGGTGCGGAGCGTGCTCCGGCATTGGCGACTTCATGGGGGAGGAAGGTGATCGAGTTGGGCTCCGTAAGATCGCTTGGTGGATGCAGGGTCCTGGCCGTTTCTCCTGAGGGATAGTTGTTGTCGTAAGGGGACCCAGGTGGACTGCCACTTTCATCCTCGTTCCCGGTCGTATTGCTAGTGTGAACATATTATGTATCGCTCAGTTGTTCTCGTTCTTATACTGGAGACGCGCCTCTCCCCAGATTGTCAGAATATGACTCAAGAAGGGTAATCGAAGGCATTGGTGTCGGGGGGGAACAAATAGCTTGGATGCTGTCTAACCATGGTTGCCCCAACATCAATGGGTACCTTGTATCGATGTCGGCCACGAAGCAGACTACTTCACAGATAAGAGGGCCGACGGACAGCTCGAATGTTCCGGGGCCGCGGAGAGTCTTCCCGGTATGGTTGAAAGCTTGAATAGTATGGTGGGCCGGTTGGACGGGAGGACGGTCTAATCCGGGTATCTTTTGGTAGGTGGAGCACGTCATTATGTTCATTCCTGACCCTGGATCCACGAAGATGTTGTTTAGCCACAACATTTGAAGTCGTCCGCGGATGTGTAGGGGGTAGACTTGCAGTCTGGAATCCGGGAGGTCTTGGTCAGTGAACGAAATGGTCATTGGATGGCGGGGGCCGTCGACAGTGTCGGTACTCTTGGATGACCCGTTGTCGTCCGGATGCAGATCATCCGACGTACATTCCCCTCCTTCGGGTCCTTCGCTAGCTCCTTCAGGGATCTCCTCAAATGGCTCTTCTTCTTCGTCTCCTCCCGGGTTTTCTAGTCCGCTTTCGTTGGACTCGATGTTGATGACTGCGGGAAGGGCGAGAACTGCATCTTCTTCTTCGCCATAGAGTATGGCAAGGTCATGATTGTCGAGGTTCAGCTGGAAGGGCTCGTTCTGCTCTTCCTCCTCGGATTCTTCGGACAGACTGTCGTCAGTGACATCTTCTGAACTGCTTGGTTGTGGTGATGGTTGTCTCCCTCTCCTGACCATGTTTACTATGTGGGCTCCAGATGTGGATGCTTGGTTATGACCTGGCAATGGGTTAGTAAAAATGCCAAGTGGCTTGGAGGCTCGAGAATTGCCCTGGTTTAAGTGGCTTTTGATCATGGCCCAATCAAGGCGCCTGTCATCATTTAAATCATAGATAAAATCCTGAAAAACAATGTATTGTTCTACGGTATGACCATGTTGTTGGTGGTATTGACAGTAACGCAGTCTGCTAGCCCCGGGGAGTGGAGGTTTAGCAGCTGGGAGGGAGATACTATTTGTGTCCATCAGTACCCTAAAAATTCAAGTTAGTGTTTCTGGGAGGGGAGGGTAAGAGCCTCTCTTTCCCATTCGTCTTTGATCATAGGATGTCGGAGGGGAGACCTCATTATAAATATTTTGGGAGGGCTGCCTAGGACTTAGGTTCTGACCTCTTAAGAAGCTGGAATAGAAAGGGGTCCTAGGCTGGCCTTGACTTGAGATTACAGGGTTTTGGACCGGGGAACTTTGGATTATCGGGTTTTGTTGTGTCGGCATGGGGACGGGTACTGATCGAGTAGTGAAGTTCTGGTTGATTGGCCGAGGCGGTGCATACCCGGATGAACCGGACGTGTACTGTCTCGGAGCCGTTCCTCGATCAGGAACTCGTGCTCCGTTCGGGTAGAGTGCCGATACTTGTGTAATAATCCCCTCTACCGTGGGGGTTTGTGCCTTGCGAGGCGGTTGTCTAACCCTATGGCTGATAGGTGGGGACTGGGTTTGGACTACTGGGGCTGCACAACGGGAAATCCTGTTGTGGCGGTCAATCAGAAGTTGATACGTAGTGCAGTCTCCGTACGAAAGGCTCGTACGGAGCTCTGGACTCAGGCTCTGTAACATCATGTCAATTTCTTGACATTCTGTGAGTTGCAGGTCGGTCCGGTGGACAAGTGTGCGCCACTGAGACATGTATTGCTCAAATTCCTCCCTAGGCCTAATTCTCTCTACGGTTAAATCCGAAATAGAGGGGGTTCTAATCCTCTGATAACCGTAGCGGCCCAAGAATTTCTCTCTTACAGCCGAGAAATTCGACAAGTGATCTACAGGGAGGGTGGAGAACCATTGTAGTGCTTCTCCTTCCAATGATTTCTGGAAGAGGAAGACTAGCAGAGGTTGATTATCTAGAAACGGGCGTGCGTCTAGATAAAAGGCAGTTAAATGGATGTCTGGGTCTCCACGACCGTTATACCGGTGAAATTTGGGGATTTTGAACCCCTCCGGTAGGTGGACTGACGGGATTTGTCTCAGGATATGTAGAGACATGTGTTTGGGGGCTGAGGGACCAGTCTCGAAGAGAATTCTCCGGATGGTATCGTCCAGTGTTTCTCCCCGGGGAGGGCTGCCTAGCGGTCCTGGGTTTGGGGTGGCCTGGTAGGGGCCTGGGGTGGAAACGGCTGGGAATATTGGATTCGCGGGGGAAAGGGGGGTGAATGAAAAGACGCTCGGGGTGACTGAGTGACTGGGCGTGAATGGGGTCTTGGGAATGGCCTTAGGAGTTTCGACAGGGACCTCCTGTCTTAGGGTTTTGACCTGGCGGTAGTCGGCGAGGTCATGAAACATGTCCTCTACAGATTGGTATCATAGACTGGCCATCCTTTCCTCTAGATGGGTCAGGAATTGCGTGGCCTGACCCTCTTGGTGGGTTCTTTCCTCTAGTATCTCCTCCTCTAGGTGGGATTCCATGATGCGTGTGAAATGATTTAAGGGAACGAATGCAGATATAAAGAAGTAAATAAAGTGGTAAAGGATTGCGCAGCGGTGTGCGGCTTACAAAGCAGTAAAGGATTGCGCAGCTGTGTGCGGCTTACAAAGCAGTAAAGGATTGCGCAGCTGTGTGCGGCTTACAAAGCAGTAAAGGATTGCGCAGCTGTGTGCGGCTTACAAAGCAGTAAAGGATTGCGCAGCTGTGTGCGGCTTACAAAGTGGTAAATGATGCTGTGATGTGAATTAGAGGAGGAACTGATTCAAGGGGTCGGAAACTCTAACCTTCCTAGAGGGTTGATAGCATTATGTCAAGCTTGTAAAGGGGGGCAGAAGAGGATTACCTTTTGTTGTTTTTCACGAGGGAGGTCCCACCGTGATCGCCAGATTTGTCGGTGTGTCGTCGGGAAGGCCTCCGAATGTCGGTGGTGTCGGAGCGGATCACGGCGGGGGTGCGCGGTGAGCGCGTGCGTGTGTGGGGGTTCTTCGGGGATTCGGATCGGATGCGTGCCCTGGTGGGCTTGGTCGGATCGTCTTCTCGGAAGGGTGAGGGGTGTCGTTCCTGGTTGAGGCGCCCGATAGCGTCTCAAGAGGATTCAGGGGTTTGTGTGATCGCCACCTGCTTTTTCTAAAAGCAGGGAAAGGTTGGGTCGGATTTGATCGCCTACGTGGGGGAGTTTGTGGGGTCTCCGCTCTGAGACACGGATATACCGTACACAGAGGTGAAAAGAAGATATCATATTCTGCTTCCGGGGCTTGAGTAAAGGAGTCTTGGGACAAAGGGGTGTGGATAGGGGGGGCTAGTTGTGTTTAGCCGTCGGCCAGGGGGCGGCTAGCTAGGGTTAGCCGTCCAGGGTCTGGGTTGGTTTGGGTAGAATTTTGGTAGGAAATGGGTTTGGTTTTGGACAGAGGCTAAGCTAGGTTTAGCCCGGGTTTCTGGAGGGTGGGATGAGAGGGTATTTTGTGTAGGGAATGAGTGTTTCTCTCACAAAAGGGGCTCTCTCTCTCTCTCTCTCTTGGGATTTCTAGTGGTGGAAGGGTTTGATCAAGTGAGGATGGTTGGTGATTGAAGATTGTTGTGGAAAAGGTGGATGTTCTTGATTGTTTATTTGGGCTTGGGACCCCTCTATTTATAGTAAAAGAGAGGCAGAGAAATATCCCGAGGGTAATGGAGTGGGTTGGCTTCGATTGGACCTCTCATTAATTCTCTGGTTCTTCTGTCAGAGACCAGGTGAAGGGCGGCTAGTGCTAACTAGCCGCCCAGGATGGGGCGGCTACTTCCTGGTAGCCGCCCCTATCATGACCTGCCAAATGTCTCATCTCTGACAAGTGGTGGCTTGGGTCGGTTACTTGGATTGATCCGACCGAGAGGGGGCGGCTAGTGGTCATGACCTGCCGCAATGATCAGCATTTAATGCTGCTTTATGTCCCATCCAGGGGACTGGTCCAAAGTCGGCCAGAGGGCGGTCAGTGGGGCGGCTAGTGTAAACTAGCCGCCTGGTATGGGGCGGCTAGTTAGGGCTAGCTGACCCTTTCCAGGGACTTGGGGTTCTAGGGTTTTGGGTTTTTAGAGTTAGGGTTTCTGATTTAGGTTTTAGGTTTAGGTTTAGGTTAGGGTTAGGGTTTCCGGTTTAGGTTTAGGTCAAGGCTAGGGTTTCCGGTTTAGGTTTAGGTCAAGGCTAGGCTTTAGGGTTTTCGGTTTAGGTTTAGGTCAAGGCTTGGGTTAGGGTTTTCGGTTTACCGAACCTTTGGTTCTCTATTGGATGTCCAGCTGTGGGATATTTTCGTGTGTTACTTGATGTATTTCTGTCTCTCTGGACGGTCAAAATTGGGTATCTACAAGCAGCAGCAGACAGGAGCAGCTAAACCAGACTGTCCCAGGCAGGGGGCTGCTAAACTCGACTAGCCGCCTCTCACTGGGCGGCTAGTTTACACTATCCGTCCCAGCCATTTGTTTTAGGTAAGCATGCCCCAGGAAGGGGGCGGCTAAACTTAACTAGCTGCCCCTCACTGGGCGGCTAGTGTACCCCTGCCTGCACCTATTTCAGCTATGTCAATCCATATCCAATCAACTCTTCAACACTTCTTTACCTATTGAAATCAGTTCTTTTCAAATACATAAACATTTCATATACATAAACATTCATCAGCACACATTTCATATACATAAACATTCATCAGCACACACACCAACGAATTTCAAAAATAACCATATTCCAAAAACACCTGTCCATCCATAAACATACCAAAACTAAACCATACGTTCATCTCATTCAATCATCCACCCATAGAACCTTATAAAACCATTCCACATACACGACCAAACTGAAACCAATAAACTAAGTTAAAAACACCCATGTTTGTTTATACACCAAAGAAAGAAAGGGAAAATTGTCCGGATAAAGGAAAGGTAATCCTACTTAAAACTAAAATTAGCATAAATAAAAATCCATCGGAAGCTTCCATCAAAGTCTTGAGCTACACGCCATTGAAATGACCACCTAAGTCAAAAGAAAAGAAGAAAAACATGAAATCCTTGCATATATACTATTCTTCTACCCAAAACCAAGACGTAAAGAAGCTATACCTCGGCATATCGTCATCTGCTGGAGGGTGAGTAGGAAGAATGCCCTGACTTGGCTGAGAAGGAAGCGGCGGCTGAGGAGAGGACTGAACCTCTGGAACATGAGGAGCGGCAGGAGTCTCTCGAACCGAAGACGCAGCCCTCGCATATATCCCACGACTCCGAGACGCCGAAGGACGAGAAGCACGGCTGAAGGTGGCCCCAGTAGCCAAGGAAGCCGAGAGAGAATGGTCAAGCTCAAGCGGGAGAAGGTCGAGGTCCGCCTCGGCCATAGAGCCCCCTCCAACCAATTTCCCCTCATAGTTGCCTCCCAGAGATGGACCTGCTGCATATCTCTGTCTTTCCTCTCCAATCTCTGTCGGAGGCGACTCTCTGTCCCTCTGACCCGATCATCAACAGCCCTCAACCTCTCCTCCAACTCCGGTGCCCTCGCCTCTGATGCCCTGAGCGCCTCTCGGTCCCTGTCCCCGGCCGCCTAGAGAGAACGAACCAAGTTCCCCATCAAACCTCCAGGAACACCCGTTGAAGCCTCCAACTCTGACACCCTCATCTGGAGGGAGTCCCTCTCGTGGCCTAGGGTGATGAACCCGTCCTCTCTCAAAGCCATCATGGACCTTAGCTGGTCCGTCTCCTCCTAAGCCCGAGAAGCCCTACCCCTCGCCTGGCCCAGCTCCATCCGTGTGGCCGTCAATTCGCTCTGAGCCTCATCTAACTTGCTCGTCAGCTCAAGCTCTCGCTCAGAAACCATGGAAGGAGGGGCAGAAGAAGATGAAGCGCCGTCAGCTCTCGCTCTCGACAGAGCATCCACCTGAGCCTCGAGGACCCGGACCTGGTCCTGCAAGCGTCTCCTTTGTACCCGCAGCGCCTCTATCTGCCTGGCCCGCGCTTGGAGGTGCTCATTGGTGGTCTTGAGCCTCTTCTCCATCTCATTCAACTCAACCTACAAAAAAGGAAACACTATTTAGAAAATATTCAAGCAAAGGAGAACGAGGAAGAGGAGAAGGGTTTCCAAACTTACGTAAGCGTCTGGGATCTCCTCCTCCATCGTCCCAAGGATACCTGTGTACTCCTGACGATACCAAGCCAGGTATTCGTCACTCGAAGTCACCTCAGGACGACGCTCCACCAAGGCACCTCGGCCCATCCATCCCACCACATACGTATCGTAATTCCTCGGGAGGTTCGTATCGTAATTCCTCGGGAATCCTAGCCACCGGGATCGAGGGGCGCCGCGGCAGAGGATCGGGCACCCACTGGCGATACCCAAGCTGGCGGATGACCCGGCTGATCGCATGAAACACGACCTCATTAAAGTAGATCAACCAGACGTATCGCGCCAGGGCCTCGGGAACCTCCTCCGAATAAGGCCTCCACGTCATCTAAAAGCATCAAAAGATAGGAAGAGCGCTTAGTTAAAAGAAAACCAAATGCAAGCCAAAGAAATTCGAAGGAAAACTTATACCTCTTCTTTCGACAAGACGCGGAAGGCCTCTTAGAATTGGAAAATGTGGTACAAGCGAGAGGACCCCCGGGGTTCCCATCTCATGGCCCAAGGGAGGGCACGATCAAATGGCGCCAGAGTCGGGCGATCAATGGCAAAGTGCTCGTACCAAAAAACCTAGCAAAACAAGAGGGAAATTATCAATATCAAAGTGAACTAAACTAAGAAAAGGACATTTACCACTCATTTACACATACCTGAAGAAATGGCGCGAAGCCGCCAAGGTTCTTTCTCCCGGTCCTCTTGACTTTCATCGAGAGCTCCGCAAAGAGATGGGCAAGCATCGTCGCTCCCCAGGCATAGCGTCCCATGCCCTCCAGGTCCCTCATCAGCAAAAGGGAATGAGAGGAAACCTTATCAGAGGCCGTCGAGAAGAGGACCCGGCCAAAGAAGTAAAGGAAGAACACCCTCAACTCCCTCCGTGCCCTCGGTGGGCACGCGGCCGCCTCTCTCGCCTCGATCATCGCCCGCCTCCTCTCGAAGCTAGCTGCAGCTTCACCCTTCTGGCGCTCTGTAAAGGAACCAAGGCCATACTGCCCCGAAAGCCTCCCTAAAAGGATCTGGTTCAGCGTCCGCTCCCGCTCCACAAACTCCCATTCCCCGATCAACTCTCGAAACAACCCCCTATAGTCTGCAAGCGTGGCCGCAATCACCGCTTCCCCCAAGACTGGAAGGCCAGTAATCCGGTAGACGTCCTTGAGGGTCGGCATGACGGCACCGGTAGGGAGGATGAACGTGCAACTCTCCGGGTCCCATCTCTCCGCCAATGCCTCCACATACGGGTGATGGACGTGGAACGACTCAATCAAAAAGAAGGAACGGAAGCCCGCTCCATCCACTAAACTCCTCTCCTCCTGCCCCAAGGCATCATACCACCTCTTTGTCCCGTGCCATACAGCACGGATACAGTTCGGTCGCTGCAAGCAAAAGAAGAAGACATAGGTTAGTTTAAAGAGCAATCGAGAGGTAAGAATCCAAAGCCTAAGATTCGTTTAGAAAAGTATGCTTAGCAAAATAAAACTTCTATATACTAAATCAAAGACGAAAGCATGAAAATAGGAAGCTTAAAACACGTAAAGGTTCCCCTCCCATTATTTACAAAACACTCTTCATATGATCACACATGCTAAAAGCATTAAAATCCCACCGTGGTCACCATTTACGCTCTTTCTTGCATCACACTATCATGCTTATATACTTTCCCTAAACACGCCTAAGTATATGAAAAACACTTGGACCCGTGAAATACATACACTCTACCACGATCAAACACATTCAAAGTCACACCCTAAAAACTATATGAACACAAAAATGTATCGCATGCAAGTATACTAGCCATATCATTCCTCTCTCCTTTACATACATATAACAAACATGGATATATATATGAAAAATTGCCCCCCACCCTTTTTCCTAAAGACAAACCCATGCCAACATACAACATGCTTACACATCCCACCGTGATTAGCTTATACACCAAGCATGCCTATTAAAAACTCACATATACAAGTATTATACGCTAAGTCAGCTGTTCATACCACCCAAAAAAATGCATATACACCAAATAAAAGCTAAAAGCTAAAAGGGGTCAAGAAAATTACCACGGCCCGTGTGGACCCAAGAGCGTCCACCTCGGCCTCGTCGGGATCGTCCATCCTGTCGTCATCCCCCTCCTCCTCATCTTCCTCGAACACGGCCTCCTCGGCCTCAGCCTCAACACCAACATCAGCCTCTGCAGCCCCGGTGCCCATACCCTCAACCTCCCCGGCCTCGTCCCTAACCTCTCCAGTCCCCTCCACACTCCCCGCGCCGGAGACAAACTCCACAAAGGCCCCCATAGCCCTGCTTTCCTCCTCCTCAGCCCTAGCCTCTGTGGCCTCCCTATCCAGCATCCCAACAATGGCATCCAACGATGCTCTCACATCTTCACTAACTCCCTCAGCCCGTACCCCCTCGGTTGCACCCTCAACCGGTCCTCCGACCCCCAAAACCACCTCCTCGACCACCACCGGTCGATCCCCACGCCTCCTCTTGCGTGTATAACTTATCGTACTCCCCCTACCTCTGGGACAGCCCCCGAAGCCAAACCCCCGACCTCACCCACGCGGGTGCCCACCCACGACGCCTCCGTCATACCCATAGCCTCCCCCCACGGCCTCGACCTCCGGCCTATCACTCTCCGATGATGAAGAGTTCAGGCTACGCTCTCCACGAGCCACCCGTGGTTGTTTTCCCCTCGAAGCGATCGCCTTCAACCTTGTCATCTTCCTCGGTTTGAAAAGAAAAAGGAGAACCCAAAGCTAGGGTTTTGAAATCAAGATAAAGAGAGAAGATTGAGGATGAAATGGAGGAAGAGAAGGCAAATAAATAAGGGTTTTTGGGTTTAAAACCGAAGAGAAGAAGAAGAAGAGGGAGAGAAATCGTTTTTGAAAAATGAGAAGAGGGAGTCCTTTTTTTGGTTATAAGGGACCCAGTCGGGAGGCGGCTACTCACGAGTAGCCGCCCCTCCCAGTTTTCCTGTCATCACTTAAAACCCCTTTTCAATCTCTTTTCAGCCCTAGTTCCAAGGTTTTCCATATCAAACAGCCATGTATTGGCTTATTTCCAGGCACTACTTGATCAAACACGGCTTTCCCAAAGTTTTGCCGCACCTACAGTACCATTCAAATTCGAATTTCTTCAGTTCTCGTTCTTTTCCAGAGTTCTTATCATTCGGATGATCCAATTCACCAAATCAACTTTTACTTGCTTTCTGTCAGTGATATCCCCTCCTTACTGAGTTTTCTCAAGCACGAAAATGGTAAGCACGAGGAAACTGACGCTGGGCTACTCCGTGCAATATAGCTAAGAACCCCGACCGCGGGTTGGATCACTCACCATTTACTTTTCCCGCCTTCCACCTGGATCATCCTTTTGGTTAAAAATTCTAAGTCAAGACCTAGCCTCTGACGGTCTAAATCAACTCCTTGAATAGTACTGTTTGTGTTGGCATAACTTCTTGAAGGTCGGGCTGGCCAAAATAGGGGTCTCTCTCCTTATCATCGGTCAAAGTCTTTCCTGCTTCGCACAAAGACTCCGTCCGATGAGGGACAATTGTAGATACCCCAATTTTGACCATCCAGAAAGACATAAATACTTCAAGTAACACCAAAAAATATCCCACATTTGGACATGTAATAGAGAACCAAAAGTTCAGGAAACCGGAAACCCTAAACCCTAGCCTAACCCTAAAACCCCAGACCTAACCCTAAACCCCAGACCTAACCCTAAACCCTAGCCAAACTCTAAACCCTAAACTAACCCTAAACCCCAGACCTAAACCTAAACCCCTGACCTAAAAACCCTAAACCCTAGCATAAACCTAAACCCCAGACCTAACCCTAAACCCCAGACTTACCCTAAACCCTAGCCTGACCGGAAACCCTAAACCTAACCCTAAACCCTAAACCAGACCCTGGCCCAAACCAGGAACCCCCACCTAGAAAAACTCTAAACCCCAAAACCCTAGAGAAACCCCAAGTCCCTGGCAAGAGGCGGCTAGCCCTAACTAGCCGCCCCATACCAGGCTGCTAGTTAACACTAGCCGGCCCCCTGGCCGACCTTGAACCGCTTCCCTGGATGGGAGATAAAACAGCATTGAATGCTGATCATTGCGGCGGTTGTGACCTTTAGCCGCCCCATCTTGGCGGATCAATCCAAGTAACCGACCCAAGCCACCGCTTGTTAGAGATGGGACGTTTGGCATGTCATGATAGGGGCGGGGCGGCTACCAGGAAGTAGCCGCCCCATCCTGGGTGGCTAGTTAGAACTAGCCGCACGTCACCTGGTCCTGACAGAAGAACCAGAGGATTAATGAGGGGTCAAATCAAACACACTATTAACCAAGCCACTCTTTAACCCCCTGGGTATTCCCCTGCCTCTTTTTTACTATAAATAGAGGAGGTCCCAAGCCTTTAGACATCATCCACAACTCATCATCCACAACTCACATCCACAATTCACATCCACCAAATCCCAATCCACTTGATATCCATTCCCTTCCCCCACTAGAAATCCCCAAGAGAGAGAGCCCCTTTTGTGAGAGAAATACCCATTCCCTACACAAAAACACCCTCTCATTCCACCCTCCAAAAACTCGGGCTAAGCCTAGCTTAGCCTCTGTCCAAGACCAAATCCATTTCCTACCAAAGTTCTGCCCAAACCAACCCATGCCCCGGACGGCTAAACCCTAGTAGCCGCCCCATACCCGACGGTTGGATCCCACTAGCTGCCCCCTATCCACACCCTCCACTCACACCCCTTTGTCCCAAAGACTCCTTTAGTCAAGCCCCGAAAGCAGAATAGGATTACCTGTTTTTCACCTCTGTGTACGGTATATCCGTGTCTCAGAGCAGAGACCCCACAAACTCCCCACGTAGGCGATCAAATCCAACCCAACCTTTTCCTACTTTTTAGAAAAAGCTGGTGGCGATCACACAAACCCCTTGAATCCTCTTTTCGGTGTAGTTTGGACACCGTAGTTTGGAAGCTCCATCCAAATCTGCCCTTTTCGGTAAGCAGGTGTTACATCTGGTTACACAGCAAGAGACTTCCTTGCGAGGTCATGGCTCAAAATTTCAACGGAATTTGGAGGATGAAGGCTCCACTGAAAGTGCGCGTGTTCTTGTGGCTGTTGTTCCAAGACAAACTTCTTACCAAGGCATATAGGGCCAAGTGGTCGGATAAAACACTCGCTGCCCAGTATGATTAGGGGGGCAGGAGACCTAGAGCATATCATGATTCATTGCTCCACAGCACAACAGATTTGGTGTAACATGCGTTTAGTGTGTGGAATGCCGACTAACTTCCACACTCTAGAGGAAATGTGGGCTGCCGGCAAACACCTGAAGCATCCACAAGATAACAGCGTCAAGGTCAAGGTCACGCAGCTCTTCGTCCCGGCGGTTGCTTGGGCATTGTGGTTGTCTCGTAATTATTTTAGATTTAGAGGTATGAAAGTGTATATTCGAAAATGATTGGGAAATGGTTACCCACCTGATTTGTGAGTGAGGTTTGTATTGTGTGGATGCAAGCAAGATTTGGTTCTAGTCAGGGGTTTAACTTGTTGAGGAGTGAGGGAGTGGTGTGGTGGGGAAGGTTGGGTTGGTAGATATCTCTTTTACCTGGCCTACCTCTCCCAAATTTCTGTTGTATTGCTTTCTTTTTTGGGTATTTCCCTTTAGATTGAATATAATTTAAAGGTAGTATGCCGGTGCACTCCCCGATCATTCATAAGAAAACATCATAAGTGTTGACAAGCTTTTCATATGAAAACAGGTGCTCTATCGAATAATACAATGTTCAAAAATGCACTTTCTGTCACCAATTCGACACTGTAAGTGTCAGGGGTTTCAAAATTTGTCCAAAGATGCACTGTCAACTATTTTTCCTATCGTTGACATGTAAAGAATCGAATGAGTCAATGTCCTTTATACACATATACCCCGTTTGGGAAGCGGAATAGGTGGGTATAAGGGTATATAAGGGTGGTATAAGAATGGATAAGGAAAATGGTTGTTTGTTTGCATTGTATAACTTGGTATTACTAAGTCAGTTTAAATGAATATAAGAGAGTATAACAATTCTAAGTAACCCCTAGGATAAGCTATACTCACTTTATCTATTCTCATAGGCTCACATGTCAAATCAACTTTTTACATCTTATCACATCAAATCACCTATCAACACCTCTTATACATCAAATGGCCCACATATCAAATCAATTTTTTACACTTTATTTATATTTTATTCTTTATCGACCAAACAACTCAACCTTTATTCTTAGTTTTCCAATGAGAATAAAAAAAACACAACCAAACATAAAATCTCTTATTTATGTAGATTTGTTATCTACAGTGGCATAGTTATCTATCCAGAATAACTTAATTCCGCTATCCAAACGGGGACATAGACTTTGAAGCATATAGACTTGGAAGGATAGACACATTTAGAGCATCTCCAAGAGGGCCAATTTTTTTGGCTCCTTCAACTAATTGGAGGGTTGACAAAGAAAAAACATCTCTAAGGAACTCCTCAACACTCAACAAATTGGATGGAGGAGCTTGAAAGCTCACGAGATGGGGGGGGAGGGGAGGCATGTGGGAGCTCTCAAATGTGGGGTCCACATGAAAAAAATAAAAAAAATTATCTCATATGGTGGGTCCCACATAAAATTAATTAATTTGAATTTAAATATAATTAATAATTCATATACCCTTCCCCCGTTTGGATTGAGAAATTGAGTTATTCTGGATAGATAACTATACCAGTATAGATAACAATTATACAGTAATAAGAGATTTTTTGTTTGGTTGTGTTTTTTATTATTCTCATTGAAAAACATAAGAATAAATGTTGAATTGTTTGGTTGATAAAGAATAAAATATAAATAAAGTGTGAAAAAGTTGATTTGACATGTGAGCCATTTGATGTATAAGAGGTGTTGATAGGTGATTTGATGTGATAAAGTGTAAAAAGTTGATTTGACATGTGAGCCCATGAGAATAGATAAAATGAGTATGGCTTATCCTATGAGTTATTTAGAATTGTTATACTCTCTTATACTCATTTATACTGGCATAGTAATTCCAGCCTATACTCTTTAAACAAACACCTAATTTTCCCTATCTATTCTTATCCCACTTTTTTCCACCCTTAAACTACTCTTATTCCACAATACAAACGGGGGGTCCAAAAATATGATATTTAATATAATGATATTTTCTCTCATATGGTGAGTCCCACATGCTCCCACATTAAATATTAAATATAATTAATTTGAATTTTTTAAAAATATTAATAAAATATTGTTGTATAAACCATTTAAGGAGTATGGTTGGAGTTGACACATTAATCAAGGCTCCTTAACTAAGTATATGTGCCATACTCTACCAAATGAAGGGGAGATTGGTGGAGCATGGTTGGAGATGTTCTTGAGCGATCATAGTTAACCACTATGTCGACATATCTAATCTCGATACATTCAAGTTATGTAAATTGGCAATCATGTACTGCTTCTTTGCACATCAACCACATAGTATTTGAATTGGTAATTCTTGAGAAAAGATGATTATGTCATTACGATAATTTAACATGTTTTATTTACTCTCCTCATCTGTTAAATTAAATCATTAAAGGAACTGTTTCATCATTTAGAATGGTATCATATTAAAGGACTAATGTTGTTTTAGTGGTGTTCTGTTCGAACTCTTCCTTGCTTAAATTTGGTGATTACCGAATGAAAAAGATTTAATTGTATTTTGTTTTGCTATTTCTTAATTAACAATACTTGTGTTAACATCATTTTTATTTAGTTATTTATCATGTTAATTTTGATATTTAAGAATTATTCATGAGTCCGTGAAGGATCATGCAGGAGGACCATACAATTTTTTTAATTTCATGAGTCCTGAAGGACCATGCAAAAGTTATGATTAACCTGTGTCCCAGTAGGACCATGTAAAAATGAAGACTATATATGTCCCTGCAAGACTAAGCAAATATTATGGCTACATGTCTCTTTAAAGGAATTATGATTAACAATGATTTGTAGGACCATACAAAAGGTATGAAATTTTTTTTTGGGATATTGTAAAGACCATAAAAAAAATGTATAATAACATGGATCCCTGCAGGATCATGTGAAGGATATATCCCTACAAGACTAATCATACAAAATTTCAGATAACATGAATTTCTTAAGGTTCATGTGAAAGATATGATTAAAATGTGTCCCTGAAGGACCATATATTAAAAATAAAAATTTGTCCCTAAAGGACTATAAAATACATGGTCGCTACTTGTGCCCCTGTAGACACAAAGAAAAATGATGATATTTTTTAGGTCCTTGAAGGATCATTAAAAAAAAAAGATTCATGTATCCCAGCAGGAACATGTAAAAATTATGGTTAATTTTCACTATTGTAATAAGAGGATTTAAAAAGAAATACCTCAATATGAAAGGTCAACTGACCATCATGCTTCAATTCAATATGTGCTCCAGCAGTAGCAATAACGAAAGCAATAATTATTCATCAATTTCATGTATTATCGTTGCTCAACAACGAACTTTTGATGAAAAATCATATATATAACAATTCAATGGCTCAGCATCTCTGCCCGAAGCAAATGCATTTATTTTAGTGATGGAAGTTGAATGATGAGATCATGTTTTATACAATTGGAAGCACAACAATCATAGAGATTGTAAAACATCTCAAACCACTAGAAGTGAATTGCTATTGTACAAAATCAGAATAAAAGGAAACATATTTGTAGAACAAACCCCTAAAATCAAGAAAAAATGATTGTTGTTCCGGGGTGCTAAAAAACATGGTTAAGTACCTAATGTACGATCATACTTTTGTCATTTATGTATTTATATTTTTTTTATTTTTTAATCTGAAACACATTTTCTTATTTTTATATTTATCCTATTATTTTGAGTTTAATATTAGTTAATTCAAATGTTAGTATTATTTCTAGTACTAAATTTGATTAAAGGCTCCTGAAGAGCAAATATTATATGACCATGAGGTACATAATGATACTTCAAATAGTTGAATATTCAATTACAAAGAATCAGAAGTTTTATTCGTTGAGTGATAATGATGTTTTTACCACACGATTTGTGTTCTATCATTATAATGAGACAATATTCCTGTCGTTAGGGGGGAGAAAATCCATCATTGGTAGAACGACGGAAAATTTCGTGAAAAGCTTTTCTGTCTCATTTTGATACACTTCTCAATGTGATATTGAAGTACAATTGATCACTCATCTTTAGAGAATTGTGCATCAGTTACCAGATGCAATTATTGATACAGCAAAAATGAGAAGATCACATATTTAAGCTGTAAATACTCTAGCTCAAATTGATGTTCCAATTGAAAAAACTATCATTGCATTGGCTAGTGAATCAACAAAGGCACGCTTTAAGTGTGACAGACTTATAGATTCAAAAGATTAGCTTTTTGAATGAAAAAAATAATGAGAAAAATAATATGCTCTAGAAGAGCCTAAAGCACTTGTGAGATCCACATTATTAAATTCTGCAGAAGATAAAATCCTAGAAGAAATACATGTCCCCGAAGAGACATGTCCCCGAAGGACAAATACATTATAATGAAAAAAAATTCATTATTTTTATATATTACAAAGATCTTGTGGGATCGCAAACAAGTGATAATCGATGATATATTTTTATATACAGTAGCTATTGAAATCATTAAAGATGATAATTGAGAATCACATTCACAGAATGAATATAAGGAATGCCAGAAATATAGCCGATCGATCGATGCAAAAAGAGAAAGGAATAAGAAAATGTAAATAAAGAGATTAGTGCTCACAAAGAGACCTCAATACAAGCAACAGAAGCAAATTGATCAATCTCATCTTTCTAATTAAAGATGTAACCCCAGAAGAGGTAGCCTCTGAGGAGGCAAACGTAAATATGAGATCTCATTAAATCATAAAGAAGAAAGATGAGATATAATAAAATCATTGTCGACAATGTACATTCATATGATGTTGCTCTTGATATTATGATGATCCTAAACGGTAAAACGTCGAAAAATATAGACGTAGAAATGATTGAGCAAATTAGAAAGAGGCAATACTGGCTGAATTAAATTCACTAGCGAAACGTGAAGTATTTGGACCTGTAGTCCAAACACGCGAAGATGTAAAGTATACATGATACAAATAAGTATTTGTATGAATGCCAAATGACAAAAATGAAAATTTGAGATATGAAACATGTCTTGTGGAAAATGTTTCTCACAGTAACCTGGTATATAATGAAGAGACATATTCTCTTGTAAAGGATGCAATCATATTTTGTTTTATTACTTTGATAGTCTCAGAAGGACTAGATATGCAGATAAAACATACTTATATGAAAAAAAATATAGTGATATATATATGATCTTTGAAGGATTTAAAATGCATGAAGCAAATAAACCATCCGAAAGCATGTATTTTAGCAATTTACAAGGATCTTTATATGGGCTAAAACAATTTGGGCGCATGTGGTACAATCAGCCTCAATGAATATTTATTGAAACAAGGATATTATCTGATTTGTCATTATATTTTCATCAAAAATCAGAATTCGGATTTGATATTATTGTAGCATATATTGATGATTTGAATCTGTTAGGGATTCCGGAAGAACTTATAAAAATTGTTCTAAAAGTAAGAATTTAAAATAAAAAAAAATCTCAGGAAAACAAGACATTGTCTCGACCTGCAGATCGAATAACATGTCTTAGTGCAATAGTGTAAGAGCAATAAGGGCTCTTGTCCATCAAACAAGTATAGTCAATAATGTTTTGAAGCACTTTATTCATTCATTAAGTTCTCTTATAAATATCAGGTCGTTTGACCCAAATAAGGGCTAATTTTTTATCCAAAAGAATCTTCTTGGTTTTGAAAAAACATATCTTAGTGCAATAATGTAAGTGCAATAAGTGATTTATTATATTTCACACAAGGTATTGAATTTGACATTATATTTTTAGTTACCTGATTGGCCAAGTTTTATTTTACATGAAGACTTTGGTATTGCGAAAAACACATTTTTTTGTAAAAATAACAAACGTGGGTTTATTTTATTTAAAATCATTTTCTAATGGTTAAATATAATTCAACATTCATAATAAAGATAATATTACATGTATAGCATGACTTAAAGAAGGCTTTATCAAATATCTATTCACCAAAGCATTACCTACCGCGACGTTCAAGAAACTGAAGCAAAACATTGAAATGCGTCGACTCGAAAATCTTCATGCTAAAAACAGGGGAGCAATTTAATTCAAAATATTTGTGTATTGTACTCTTTTTCCTTCGACCAGGTTTTTCGCACTTGGTTTTTTTGGCAAGGTTTTAATGAGGCAGTACAAAAACATACATTAGAAATCTACTCTTTTTACTTCGCTAAGTTTTTATCTCACATGATTTTTCTTAGCAAGGTTTTAACGAGGCATATTCTTGTGTAAAGGTCATCCAAGGGGGAGTGTTATAAATACATGCATATAGGGGAGTTGTACATACATGCATATGAATGTGCATGTAATTATAGCTGCATGTAATTATGGTTGACCTCTTGGTGCATGTATACATTAGTGTGTGATATTAATTGTAAATTCATGTATATTGTAAATACATGAATGAGATATTATGATTGTAATCCCTATAAATAGAGGGTTTGTCAAACATCAAAGGCATGGAAAATGAAATGAGAAATTCTTGAATAATATTTTCTCTACCCCTCTTGTGCTCCAAATTATCTTGTGTTTGTTTTGTGTTTTCATCTCTTTCTCTTTTATTTTATAACAAATTTTAAATTATTCTCATTTATTATAATATAACTATACTCACCTATTCCTTGTAAACAAACCACTTTAATATTTTGGACTTATTCGCCCTTATCACGCATCTATTCTTCTATCCAAGCAAATAGGGGCTAAGAGAATACGCATGACTAAATCCTGAGGCTTGATAAGTATGCAATGTGAATCTTGACTTACTATAAAAATTGTTAAAATTGTGACAAATTAAACATGTGATATTGTCATAAATTAGTATTTAAAAACAATTACTAGATTCCATATCACAAAATCAACTCTGAACACCAGCACACAGGTTCTCCCAATTTCCCCCTCTCAAACATGAAAAGCCATGTGTTCCTCTGTGCGAGTAAAATAACTGAAGAAAACTATTTACAAGTTTCAGTCCCTTGTTACATACAAAACAAAAAAGAAACAACAGAATTACAGAACCTACAAAAATCTTTAAAACGCCCTCCAACACGTATATATGGAAACGCATGAAGGCCATCAAACGCTTCCCTTACATGGTCTCAAAAGTGTCACAAGATCCACTAATTCTGCCCCCATGCCATGTAACGTAACCCCCTAAAAAAAACACTATAAATACAAGTATACAACACCTCCCAAAGCACACAAACTCATCAACAGTTGTAATTTAAGCTAAGCAAAAGAAGTTGGAAATGGAGATGACTAAGAGGGGTGTTGCATGCGTGCTTCTGTTGGTGGCCGTGGTCTGCGCAGTCATTGCGCCGAGCCGCGCTCAGGTGAGCTGCTCCAATGTGGACTCGGCGATGGGCCCGTGCGCTCAGTACGTCACGGGCCAGGCCAACGCCCCGTCGGCTGAGTGCTGCAACGGGGTGAGGTCGCTCAACCAGGCGGCCACCAGCACCCAGGCGCGCAGGGACACGTGCGAGTGCCTCCGACAGATCGCTGCCCGGTACAGCAACCTGAAGGACGAGGCGGCGCAGGCGCTTCCCGGACAATGCGGCGTCTCCGTTGGCATCCCCATAGCCCGCAACACTGACTGCAGCCGGTGAGATATGCTCTACTTCATAGAAATTTTCATGTTAGTGTGTACTAATGAGAATTCCTTTAATATATACTTGGATTAATCGCATATATCTATTAAGAAATATTATTTGTTTGATGAACTTGTGTCATTGATGTACTGACATAAAATTTCTCTGCTTCATGATGTATATATACATATATATAATTATGTCTAGTATATGTCATGTGATAGCTTTCGAAGAAAGCTAACCAGTTTTTGGTGGTGTTGGTTGATTGCAGGGTTTCTTGAATTTAGGAGGCCTGGATGAATAAAGAGAGGAGCTACCCTTTGCATGGCTCCCTCAGCCACTTAGTGTAATGTATAAAAGAGCTAGTCATGCCTCTCCTCTTTGTATGGATGAGTACTGTGAAGAGTTTGAATAAAATGTTCCCTTTTTTAAATTAATTATGGTGTGACCATGAATAATTCCATAGACGCGCGATTGGGCATATGTGCGGAAGTCCACAACATACACCACACGAGAAACACAAATTTATGTGATTCAATCTAATTAAATTACATTAGTTGGAAATAAAAATTTAAAAATCTATTATAATAAAGGTGAGTTACGTGGTTTACAAGAGTAAAAATAAAGACCATGATCGAGTTCTTTTCTTAATTACCCGGCCCTCTCAACCTCTCTTTGGATCGACATCCATCTATATTATTATCATGTCTTTACAAAGTCTCTATTCATGGAGTTATTTAAAGGTAAATCTAATTAATATACTCCCTCAACCACTCATCGAACTATTAATATTACATACCATAAAATGTATTCTTACACCCAGAAGTTTTTGAAACTTTCATAAGTATCACATGAAGTTCAAAAACATGCACTTACACCCCCTACCATTAGATTTTTTGTTAAGATGAAACAAAAGTATTTTAAAATTATTATTTTACCATTTAATTAATTTTGTAAATACCCAAAAAAGAGCCAAATTAACTTTGGATATGCTTTGTAAATATTGATTAATAATATAATTAAATCTTTAAATACATTTAAATTAATTTATTGTGAGAATTAACTCACACAGCAGTTGATTAAAATAAGAAAATATGATAATGATTTAATTAAAAATAGTAAAATCATACTTTTGATTCATTTTAATGGGAAATCTAACAGCAGGGGGTGTATGTAGATGTTTTGAAACTTCATGTGGTGTTTTTGCAGGTTTCAAAAATTTTAGGGGATGCAAACACAATTTACCCTATTATATATAGCGTTTGGGCAAAAAGGACACAATGAGATATGAAGATTCCCTTTCACCTCGAGGGCAGGATGGTAATCCGGGGGACCAAATCTATTCCACTAGTATTGTGTTACTCCACTAAATCTATTATACTAGAATAAGGGGCTCATATGAATGTCATATCACCTCTCATTATTTCTTATAAATCAAGGAACCCACATGTAAAATCACTGTGTTACATTTTCTAAATTTTTGTTCACCTTTTTCAACAACTTATTTGTGCATGCATAGGTAGTTGAGAGAGAAAAAAATTCTTAAAATCGTGACAAATTAAACACGTGAGATTGTCACGAAGCAGTCTTCTACTTCAAAATTTCTTAACTCACACAGGTTTTCCAAATTTCCCCCTCTCCACATGAAAAACCATGTGTTCCTCTATACGTGTTAGAGGTGCAATATGGATGGGTTGAACTTGAATCAACCTGACTTTTGGATTGGATTGGGGTTTTCGACTATCGGATTTAATCCGATCCAAACCCGAAAAAACCCAAACCCAACTCGAGTTGAGTTTGAGTTTGAATTGAGAGGTTGGGTTGTTCGGGTCCAACCCGAACACAAAGCGCCAAGGATTTATGTTGTGCCATTACAACAAACCACAGTATCTAATCCAAACCATTGATTTCTTGGGGTTGAAATTATTTAAACCATCCATTCTTCTAAATAACCCTAGAATATCAACATATCTCCATTCACTTCTCTCCATTCTCCATATGTGCCGCCGAATAATAACACATCTCTTGGGTTTTTTTTTTAATCTCCAGTACCCCTGTTCTCTCCTCTCAATCTTCACCACCAACCAATCTCTCAATTTTCATCTCTTCAACCCCAGATGAAGACACTACTTGAGATTTGTGTGATTTGGAATTTATAATTTTTTCACAGAAAGAGATGAAAACTGTGGGGGACAAAATTAAGGCTCATTAACTATACTTCACGTACCGGTGGCCCAAAACCCGACTAGCAAGGGTCCACAACCTGGATAACCCACCGAACGTGGATCCGGTCCATCGAACCCTCCATACCTGACAACCAAGCACAAATTAAAGTCAGTATTTTACATTCAATTTTTGAATAAAGGATCTTCAATGGTTGGTTCTCTAAATCCTGACAAACATATTAAATCTATAGCTATCATTAAACTGATTAACTAAGATCACAACAATATATCCTTGATTTATAAACATCATTAATTCATTTACAAGATCCCAACAGATTATGTGTATTCATCTAGGGATTATCAATAATTGATTATAAAAATCCCTCTAAATAACATATCATCAATCCCCTAAATCTGTGATCTCTCGACCCTCATCCAGCCTATGGGAGAGAGTTCCACCGTGCGCATTGATTCTAGGGCACTCACCAAAGTACTATAAATGAGGAACCAATTCTCCTTACTGAGGTATGTGAAAAAATCTTTTTACAAAACCACCCAAAGTTGTACATTGGCTGACTTGAGCGTCGGAGGGTCTTTTGCATGTTAGTCCTATCGGTATAGGATTTCGAGAGGGTCGGCCTCCTTCCTTCTTCGGTATAGCGTGTGTGGGGGTTCTTCGGAGGTTCGGGTCCGGTGCGTGCCTTGGCAGACTTGGTCGGATTGTCTCTCAGAAAGGTGGTGGAGGGTTTCATTCCTAGCTGAGGCGCCTGACAGCTACTCAGGAGGATTCAGGGGTAGTTGTGATCGCCACCTGCTTTCTCGAAAGTAGGAAAAGTAGGGGGTGGATTTGATCACCTTCATGGGGGAGTTTGTGAGGTCTCCGCTCTGTGACATGGATTTACCGTATGCAAAGGTGAAAAACAAGTATCCTATTATGCTTCCGGGAATTGACTAGAGGAGATTTGGAAGTTGGGGTGTAAGTGGGGGTCGGCTAGTGGGAATTAGCCGCTTGGTGGGGGACGGCTGGTTGGGATTAGCCGCCTAGGACCTGGCTCAATTTGGGCAGAACCTGGGTAGGAAAATGGGACTGGTTTTGGTAGAGGTTAAACGAGGTTTAACCTGGGTTTTGGTAATGAATTGGGAATGAATGGATTATGAGTTGGATGCCCCCTATTTATAGTAAAAAAAGGGCAGGGAAATGTCCACTAGACAATAGATCAAATTGGATAATAGGGTGGTTGATTTGACCCCCCATTAATCCTCTGTTCTTCTGTCAGAGTCCAGATGAGGGGCAGTTACTCTCAAGTAGCCGCCCCAATGATGACCTGTCAAACGTCTTATCTCTGACTAGCGGTGGCTTGAATCGGTTACTAGGTTTGAACCGGCCGATATGGGGTGTCTAAAGGGCACAACCCGCCGCAATGATCAACATTAAATGCTGCTTTATGTCCCATCCAGGGAAATGGGTTGGGGTCGATCAGGGGGGCAGCTAGTTGAAACTAGCCGCCCAGGAAGGGGTGGCTACTTCCAAGTAGTCGCCCTTGTACAGGCCTTAGATTTTTCTAAGTATTGGACCTGGATTTTTCGGTTTTGATTTTCTAAGAATGTTTTCTATTTAAATGCCCGAATGTGGTAATTTTCTAATATTACTTGAAGTAAATTTCTTTTCTTTGGATGGTCAAAATCAGGGTATCTACAATTAGACTTTGGATGGTCAAAATCATCGGACGGAGTCTTTGTGTGAAACAGAAAGACTTTGATCTGATAAGGAAAGAGACCCTTATTTTGGCCGGCCCAACCTTCAAGAAGTTAGGGAACACGACCAATACTATTCAGGGAGTTGATTTAGACTATCAGAGGCTAGGTCTTGAATAGAATTTTCAACCGAAAGGATGATACAGGTGGAAGGCGGGAAAAGTAAAGTGGCGAGTGATCCAATCCTCGGATGGGGTTCTTAGCTATCGCGCACGGTGCAACCCAGCGTCAGTTTTCTCGTGCCTACCATACCCGTGCTTGGGTAGCTTAGCAAAGAGGAGATATTGCTGACAGTAAGCAAGTAAAGGTGTTGAGTTGGTGAATTGGATCATCCGAAGGATAAAAATTCTGGAAAAGAGAAGAAATTGAAATTGGATGGTATTGAAAATGTGGTAAAACTTCTAAAGAGTTGTGTTTGATCAAGTAAAATTTGGAAATAAACTAATACATGGCTGTTTGTTTTTACAAAACTGTTGAAAATAGAAGTTTTGGCAAAAAAGCAGGGGGAGGTGGCTATTGGAGATGAGCCGGCAGAGGGGGGAGGGGCGGCTAGACGCGACTAGCCGCCGCCTGTCTGGTTCCCTTATAACCGAAAAGGGACCCTCTCTCTCCCCACATTTTCAAAACGGTTTCTTTCCCTCTCATCTTCTCCTCTTCCATTTTAAACCGAAAAACTTGGTTTCTTTTACCTTGATTCATTTGTTTTAGCCCTAGATCATCTCATTCTTCTTGATTTCAGAGCCCTATATTCTCTTGAGTTCTTTTGTGAGAAATCGGAGGAGATGACGAAGTGGAAGACGACGGCTATGATGATAAAGCGCTTCAGGTCTTCCCGAGAGCAAAGGGAGGCTGTCTTGGGGTCGGGCTCGTCAGAGAGTGACGGGGTGGAGTGGAGGGCCGTGGAGGAGGTGACCCAAATGGCGGAGACGTCGATGGTTGGTGCGGGCGAGGGCGAGGGTGCATCTTTGGGGGCTGTCCCGAGGGGTGGAGAGGGATTCATTGGATATACGCGCAAGATGAGGTGTAGCGATCAACCGGTGGTGGTCGAAATCGTTGTCTTGGAGGTCGGAGGGCCCGCCGTAGGTGCGGGTGAAGGGGGAGAGATTGAGGGGGTTAGTGAGAGTGAGAGAGTATCCTTAGATGCTATCATTGGGATGTGGGATAGGGAGGCTATGGAGGCCAGGGCTGAGGAGGAGGCCTCAAGGGCTTTGGGGGTTTTCGAGGTGTTGGCCTCCAGTGCGGTGGGCACGGAGGAGACCAAGGGTGTCGAGGTCGAGGAGGCCAAGGACGTGAATGTAGGGGCTGAGGCCATCGAGGCCGGGGGTACTGTCGTGGGGGAGGCCGAGGAGGCCGTGGCTGAGGATGAGGGGGATGATGAGGAGAGAGATGATGATGGGATGGACGATCCCGATGAGGCTGAGGTGGATGTTGTCACGCCCCCAGAGCGGCCGTCTCCAAGGGGTGACACGTGTACGATACCGAGTATATCATAATCAGAATAAATCATAAGGAATAAATGATTGGATCAGAATAAATGACAGCGGAAGAGTTTATGAATTAATAAATGAACAATACGAGGCCATAGAACAGATAATTGGGGCCTCAAAGGAATACACAATCACCGTCCCGTGTGAACACAAGTCATAATTACAAAAGCAGTCAAATGTATATATCAACAATAACAGAACACCTGGTACAAAAAAATAACAGGAAGCTGACATGCTCACCAAATCGCCGAGAGGCCCACAACACCTTCAACAATACCCAAGTTAATGATCCTGCGCAACACCTGGATGAAACCCATAAAAATAGGGTGTAAGCCGATGAAGGCCTAGTGAATGGAACTAACTACAAGACACCTCTAAGTACAGTTCCAACACATCCATAAAACCTACATAAATAACTAACAAGTATAAGCCGACCAGCCTTAGGTACCATCACCGCAGGAGGCCAACTCACATTAACCTAATCATGTCCCCAGCATAAAGACAGATCCGTCTGTGTCCCATACCACAGGGGATCCATCCCATGCTAGCAACGCTACAACACTAACCTCACTGTGTCCCATACCACAAGGGATCCATCCCATGCTAGAAACGCTACAAATATATGTATATATATCCTAGTGACTGCAATGCCACTACACACAAATACCTCACAGTTCATCCTGTCGCGCAGTGACTTCTCTTAGGCGACCCATTTCTGCGAATGCATCGGCTTGGCCAATACAGGGAGTATCACTCCACCCGTCAAGTCCACCAGAGCCCGACCGCATCACAAACCGCATCAATGGATCCCGCCCTAGACTCCATTACTTTGCGAACAGGGTCGATAAACCCAGTATCTTAGCTAAGGCTCTCCGTCATCCAACCACTCTGACGCGTAGCCGATTTGAACCATCGGATAACGTGGGCGTCCAGGATGAACCTTGAAAACGCTCCCTCGTGAAGGACACCCAGAGTTTACCCTCGCCTCAACTGACTCACACGAAGCATCTAAATACAAAACTAAACCGTCAAACCCAATATCTTGGCTAAGGCTCTCCGTCATCCAACCACTCTGACGCGTAGCCGATCTGAACCATCGGATACCGTGGGCGTCCAGGATGAACCTTGAAAACGCTCCCTCGTGAAGGACACCCAGAGTTTACCCTCACCTCAACTGTAGGTTCGCACTCACGACTTGCAAGAACTACCATAATCAACCCCCCCTAAACAGGCTCGACACAAACCGGTCGAGGACTTACGATGTCACCACAAAGCAACCAGATCTGACCTATACGATCAGATCCCCTTACCCCTAAACGATGTCTCTAACCAGATCTTTAGACAAAGATCTATAAATCATGCTGATAATATATATATCAGCCATTAACAAGGCTAGACAGGATATGACAAGATAGACAGATATTACCCAGGCTAGATGGCAATTAACAAGGCTATATATATACAATACAATATGTAGTCATTAACAAGGATAGATCATGAGCATGCATTCAAGATATAAAAATATGTATATAATAATATCAAATAATCATGCAATCTCAATTTAATACATATAATCATGCCTATGGATGCCACCAAGTCATGTATACATGATTAAAATCATACCATAAACATGACTTAGTATGGAACTATATTATCGGAATGTCAAGTTAGATCCACTCACAGATACAATCATTCCATCCCGCGAAGAATCGCGCGCTTCGGACAGTCCAACGGAAACGCCATCGCTACTGGACTCTTGGGAGTATAGCCATTCTCACCACAAGCCTAAACACAAGATCACCACCTTCCTCATATTGAGGAGACCCCTCTGGACAAACAAACATTGTTAACTCAGCCAAGGATAAAACACTCATGCAATAAAAAATAATCCTAGACATATCCCAAGATCTAACCAACAAGTGCAAAATACACCCCATACCTCAAACCACTAAACCAATTATTTCACACCACCAAAAGTCACTCATCCTTAGGCCATCATTAAATTAAATCACCTATAAATCAGCAAGAAACCTCACACCTTAACCACAAACAAATCTGGGCAGCACTACAGAAATCTGGGCAGCAATATAACCCAAAACTTTGATCTCCACAGCACCAATTACTTATCCGAAAATTCTGAAATAAATCATACATATTCATTGATATGCTAGGATCATAATCCATGAAGACATCATAATCTAATTCAATCTGTAAGTGCCCGAACTAAAATAAATTCAGAAACAGGTCAATTTTTACTCGAATCTGGACAGTCCTTATAAAAAAGATCATAACTTATGCCACAGGTAATATAATCACACGAAATTTCATACATAAGATCTACACATATAGATGATCCTGTCATATGAAGACACTATCCTCAAAATATATCTCTAAGTATCACATTCATAAGCATCTTCACAAGACAGAAAATCTGCCTTACTATAACACAACTCCCAACAGCAAGGAAAGGGGAAAAACAGATATAACAACACTTAAGCATCCCTTGCTGATCACCCAAAATACTAGATAGGACCATCAATATGTCTTTGAAGCATAAACACAAACACCTACAAGGCACAAAGGGGAGGTGAAGATACCTTGGGAAGAAGAGAAGATGGTGCACATAAGGGCTTCCACCATCACCATCACCATCACATGCAAGCCTACACACACTCTTTCTCACAACAAACAACACACATACATTCAGCCATGATTTCCAGCCCCAATGGACACACAACCAACACCAAATAAAGATGAAATGCTAAGAAATAACTTGGATTTCACTCACCCCTATGAGCCAACACCAAACTTTCACTTCTCTTGCTTCTCTTCACCCAAACCCCCTTGAAGCAGCCATGACAACCCCAATTCACAGCAGCAGCAGCAGCTGTAGCAGCAGCAGCAACAGCAGCAACAAGGAAAAGAAGGTCAAAACAGCCAACAAAGAAAAGAACAGGGGATTCACAACAATCTCCTCAATCTCTTCCTTCCCTCTCTTCTTCTCCTCTCCCTCTCTCTCAGACTTGCTCTGATGGAACCCCTAAAATAATATGAGCAGAGACCCCTTTTATTCCCCCAAAACAACACACTTATAGTGGGGTAGAAGTGACAAAACCGTCCCTCACCAAAAATTCTGGACGGATTCCACTAAAACAGTCATAACTTCTACAATATAGCTCCGAATTGCACAATTCAAACTCCGTTAAAAAGCCAAGACGATTATCTACAGCTTTCATGTTTATGCCAAGATCCAATAACACCTCTAACTATTTCAAAATATAAGTTAAACACCAAACAGGGTTGCTGCCAGACTTTTTCCATCCAAAGGGTATAATTGGAAAAACACTCATAACTTTTGCTACAGGAATCCAAATGATCTAATTCCACTTTTGTATGAAAGCTAACTCAAAATTGAATGCCCCATAATAAAATCAGATTTAAACTACATCATCTTGGACATTAACAAAATTAAATCTGAATCATGCCAACCATATAACTTAGGATATAACCTAGGCATATATGAACCTAATGCATTCCCAAAGAACAATAATATGAAATAACACATATAATTGTGCTATCCAACCACCCAAACATATAAAAGAATAACATAGGCCTAAATGTAGGTCTGGGGTCTTACAGATGTCCCCAGGGCTACTCGAGCCACAATATTCCTCTAATCCCTTTGTTTCTAATTTATGTTTTATAAGTGTTTTAATACATGTTAGTAATCTTTAAGTGGCGTGAGTGGAAGTAGTGTGTTTAAATTTTTCTATGAAAAGGGTGTGTACATAGTAGGAATGAATTGATCACGGTGGGATTTTTGCATGTATGCGAGTATGGTATGTGAGTAAGGATAACTTTCGTATGTATTTATTTATTTTTACTATGGAACAGGCATGGTGAAAAAAAAGAAACTTAAGTATAATATAGAACATTTGGTGGAATGGCATGGTATGTTTGCATATTATATCGAGGTGGGATTGTATGCACATGGTGTAAGGGGACAATTAATCATGGTGGGGGTAAGAAGGAATAGATATGTATACATTCATGAGTTTAAGTTTTTAGGAGGTGATCATGGTGGGGTTATATATATATGTGTGTTGTTATATGTGTTTTAGGGAAGGGATAATTTTTCATATGCTTTTATCATGGTGATCATGTTATTAAAGGGGTAAAAAGTATGTAAGCATATGGCAAGGGAGATCTTAGTGGGATAGGGTAAATATGTGATCATGCGAAAAGAGTTTTATAACAAAGGAGGTTGAATTTTCTTGTAGACTCATATATTTCATGCTTTATCATTTTGTGTATACGAGAATTCTTTTACTAAGCATGGTTTAGAAAGAATTTTAGACTAGAATTCTTACCCCTTGAATGCCTTTTGTTTAAACTAACCCCTATCGTTCGTTGTTTCAGCAGCCGAACCGCATTTGGGCCTTTTGGCATGGGACGAAGAGGTGGTACTCCACCTTGGGACGGGAGGAGAGGAGTCTAGTGGATGGAGCGAGCTTTCACTCCTTCTTTCTGATCGAGCCGTTCAATGTTCACCGCCCTTATGTATAGGCGTTGGCAGAGAAATGAGACCCCGAGAGCTGCGCCTTCATCCTTCCTACTGGTGTGGTGATGCCGACCTTGAAGGATGTTCGGAGGATCACCGACCTTCCGATCTTGGGAGAGGCGGTAATTGCGGCTACCCGTGCTGAATATAAGGCTCTCTTCCAGGAATTGATTGGGGAGTGAGAGTTCATGGAGCGAGAGCGGTCGCTGAATTGGATCGCCTTAGGCCAGTTGTCAAGGCAATACGGTCTCGATTTGTTCACGTGGCGTCAGAAGGGTGAGGCCGCGGCTAGTTATGAGCGGCGGAGATTGATGATCGAGGTGAGAGAGGCGGCCGCATGCCCACAGAGGGCACGTAGGGAGTTGCGGACGTTCTTTCTTTACTTCTTCACCCGAGTCCTCTTCTCGACAGCCTCGGATAAGGTTTCCTCTCTGCTATTGATGGGGGACCTTCAGACCATGGGACGCTTTGCTTGGGGGCCCACGATGCTTGCCCATCTCTTTGCGGAGCTCTCGAAGAAGGTGAAGAGGGCCGAGGGCAAGAACCTTGGTGGTTTCACACCGTTCTTACAGGTATGAGCCAATAAAGATAGAGAAAGTGATATCTCTTTTAGTGCTTATTCTCTTGACCTGACTTGAATTCTGTACTTCTTCCGTAGATCTTTGGGTACGAGCACTTCGCCATTGCTCACCCGACTAAGCTGCCTTTTGATCGTGCTCTACCTTGGGCCATGAGGTGGGCACCCCCGGGATCTTTGCGCTTGCGTCGCCCTGCGCAATTCCGAGAGGCCTTCCGTGCTTTAAATAAGGAAGAGGTATATTTTCTGGATCTCTAGCTTTTATTTAATTTTCTTTTTGACTAAGCACTCTTATTATTTCTTTAATATCCTGTTTCGTAGATGACTTAGAGGCCCTACACGGAGGAGGTCCCAGAGGAGCTGTCGAGGAACGTTTGGCTAATTTTCTTCAACAAGATAGTCTTTCACGCGATCGGCCGGGTCGTTTGCCAGCTCGGGTACCACCAGTGGGTGCCCAATCCTCTGCCGAAGCATCGTTCGATCCTTGTAGCTGGAATTCCTCAGGATACGAACCTCCAAAGGAATTATGTAATGTATGTGGCGGGATGGGTGAGCAGGGGGACCTTAGTCGAGCACCGTCCTAAGGTGACCAACAATGAGGAGTACTTGGCCTGGTACCATCAGGAATACGTTGGCATCCTCGGGACCATGGAGGAAGAGATCCCGGACGCCTATGTAAGAAAATCTTTCACTTCTTTCTTCGTCTTTTCGTTCTTCTGTTCCATATTAAAAGATGTGTTCTTGATGCATGCTGAGTTGAATGAGCTGGAGAAGAAGTTAGAGGCTGCCAATCACCACCTCCAAGAGCGGACCGGGCAGGTGAAGCATTTGAGGGCCCAGAGGCACCGGCTGCAGGACCAGGTTCAGGTCCTTGAGACCCACGTGGATGCTCTATCGAGAGCGAGAGCCGATGGTGCTTCTTCTTCCTCCGCTCCTCCTCCAACCACCACTTCTGATTGAGAGCTTGAGTTGATGAACGAGCTAGGCATGGTTCGAAGTTAGCTTTTGGCCACTTGGATGCAGCTTGATCAAGCTAGAGAGAGGCCTATGAGGGCTGAGGACGAGGTGGACCTGTTGCGGTCCGAGAGAGCTTCGAGGGAGGAAGAGATGGATCAGTTGCGGTCCCGCGTCGTGCTGAGGGAGGAGGAGTCAGCTACTCTAGTTCGTTAGCCAGACTCCCTCCGGGCTAGAGTGTCGGAGTTGGAGATGTCGATCGGCATGCCTAGTGGTTTGATGAGGGACCTGGTTCGTTCACTTTAGGCGGCCAGAGATAGGGATCGGGAGGCTCTCATGGTCTTCAAGGCGAGGGCACGGGAGCTTGAGGAGCGGTTGAGGGTGGCCGAGGATCGATCCAGGAGCATGGAGAGTCGCCTTTGTCAGAGATTGGAGAGAAGAGATCCTGATATGCAGCAAGTCCATCTCGTGGAGGCAACTATGTAAGGAAAGTTGGTTGGCGTAGGAGCCATGACTGAGGCGGACCTTGACCTTCTCCCTCTCGAGCACGAGAATTCCTTTTCAACCTCCGTCACCACTGGGGCCACCTTCACTAGGGCTTACCATCCTTCGGCAACTCAGAGTCATGGGAGGTATACGAGGGCGGTTTATTCGGTTCGAGAGACTCTCGCCGCCCCGGACGCTCTGGAAGTCCAGTCTTCTCCTCAACTACCACCTCTCAGCTGGGCCAGGATGCTCCTCCTTTGACTCAGCCTCTCGCGGATGATGATACTCTGAGGTATACCCTTTTCCTTAGCTTTTGGTAGAAAACTTTTGTGTTTGTGGTAATAGGTTTAGGTTTTCATCTCCCCAAGTGATCCCTAAAGTATTTATGTCTTGATTTCAATAGAAACTCATAGGTATGGCAAGGAATTCATGTATTCTTTTTCTATTTTGGTTAAGGTGACTATTTCGATGATGGATAGCTCAAGACATTCAGTTTCAGAGCCTTTGGTGGACCTATCTCTTCCCCTTTTTATAAAGACTTTCTTTCATGTAATTTTTAGTTTTTAGGAACAATTTCTGTTCATGTTCTTGGTGGGACAATTTTGTAGTTTTTTACATGCATGGTTTGGTGCAGTTAACATGGATGTTCAATGTTGTGAAAAGTCTTTTGACTTAGGTGGATGTGTATGCGTATAAATGAATTTTGGCTTCATAGGTTTGATTCATGGATGAATATATGATTTTGAGATATGGTTGTTTTTGAAGTATATTTATACAGGTTTTATGAATGTATATGTGTATGAAATGTGTGTATGCAGTTTTTGAAAAGAAATGTTCTTAATAGGTATTGGAGATTTGAAGAGTTGATTAAAACTGGACTGATAACAGGTTTTTAGGTAGCAGGTATGGGGCGGCTAGTTCAAACTAGCCGCCCAGGGCTCGGCTAGTTTGTTTTAGCTGCCCCCTGCCTGAGAGTTTTACCTAAGGAAATGATGGGTAGGGGGCCGGCATGTGGGAAATAGCCGCCTGGGATCAAGCAGCTTGTGTGTAGTAGCCGCCCCTTGCCTGGGTGGATCTCCTAGTTCTACCACTTGTCTACTGCTGCTGAAAGTTCTTCCAAGTGTTTGGTAAACCCTTAAAACCTGTAAAAACATTCTTTACATGACCTAAGTGTTAAATCTGTCTCGATTGCGCTCCTGCACTGACTTTCGAGCCCCTCTCGCTCAAATTGTCAAGGGCTACAACCCATCTAAGATAATCGAAAGGTAATGTTTGGAAACCGAGCGAGAAACCATGCTTGGCATAAAAGGAGGGAGTCTAAGTCATTCAAAGTGTGAGAATGAAAAAGAATCTTAAGTGATTGTGTGAGTGGGGCAATTTTTCTCAAGTGTGTGCGGAAGAGCAGAAAATGAGTGTAATAGGGGCAATTTTGCTTCGGTATGGGGAGTCAATTATGATATTTTAAGGAAATTGAATGCCTAAGTGTCTTGGAAAAGGAAAATACAAGCTTTTGCATAAGTGTGAGTGACATAAGGGAGCATTTTAATTTTTCAATTGTTCTTTCATGTGAGAGGGCAATGTTTTAATTTTCCTAAGTAAAAGATACCATTAAGTCCCTTAAAGGGGCCCTTGCGGTCACTCATGTCCAAATTTGGATTGTATTTGAAAGGTATAAACTCTAGGTGTCGATTTCTCAGGTTCATGGTTCTCAAATGCTTGATCATATTACTCTAAACATGCTGAAAAATCCATGAATATACCAGGAATCAAGTCAAATAAGCTTCCTTTGGACAGACAAATTTTCAAATGAACTCATGTGAGTGTGTGCTATTGTAAACATAAGAAATGTCTTCCTTTGGTTGAAATTTCACATTTCTAAGTAGACATAGTTCAATTCCAAACCCCATTGCAAAAATAAAAAGGGGAGGGGGAATGGGGTAAGTAATATCTTCCTTTGGGGCAATATTTAAAATTGTCCCAGCCTAGCATATGTTCTACTTTCTAGGTCCCTCTGGCTTTCTTTTTTTTACCACTTCTTTATTTGGGTGGAGAGTACAGCCCGCCGGGCGTGTATCCGTATTTCGGGTGGAGAGTACAATCTGCTTGCTCGGATGTGTACTAGTATAGCTTTTGTTTGGCATATAATGTGCATAAAGGTATTCTTGCCTGCTAAAGTAGAGAGTTTAACCCGTTTGCTTGGGTGTGTCAGTGCGTCGGAATCTCCGATGTCGGTGTGTCAGAAAGGATCCCGGCGGTGCGCGAGTGCGCGTGCGTGTGTGGGGGTTCTTCGGAGATTTGGATCGGATGCATGCCCTGGCGGGCTCGGTCGGATCTGTAGATACCCCAATTTTGACCGTCCAGAGAGACAGAAATACTTCAAGTAACACACGGAAATATCCCACAAGTGGACACCAATAGAGGACCGAAGGTTCGGTAAACCAGAAACCCTAAACCTAGCCTTGACCTAACCCTAAACCGGAAACCCTAGAACCTTGACCTAGCCCTAAACCCTAATCCCAGCCTTGACCTAAACCTAAACCGGAAACCCCAAACCCTAGCCCTAAACCCCAATCCCAGCCTTGACCTAAACCTAACCCCAAACCCTAGCCCTAAACCCTAATCCCAGCCTTGACCTAACCTAAGCCCAAACCCTAGCTCAAAACCCTAGACCTAAACCAAAAACCAAAACCCTAAAAAACCTAAGTCCCTGGAAAGGGGCGGCTAGCCCTAACTAGCCGCCCCTCGCTGGGCGTCTAGTTTACACTAGCCGCCCCCCTAACCGCCCCCTGGCCGACTTTGGACCAGTTCCCTGGATGGGACATAAAGCAATATTAAATGCTGATCATTGCGGCGGGTCATGACCTTTAGCCGCCCTCTCTTGTCCGGATCAAACCAAGTAGCCGACCCAAGCCACCGCTTGTCAGAGATGGGACGTTTGGCAGGTCATGATAGGGGCGGCTACCAGGAAGTAGCCGCCCCATCCTGGGCGGCTAGTTAGAACTAGCCGCCCTTCACCTGTTCTCTGGCAGAAGAACCAGAGCATTAATGAGAGGTCCAATCAAAGCCAAACCACTTCATTACCCTCAGGATATTTCCCTACCCCTCTTTTACTATAAATAGAGGGGTCCCAAGCCCAAATATATCATAAAAAAAAATCCACAAATAACCATTCCACACCAACATCCCACAATTCACATTCCCTTTTTCACACTAGAAATCCCAAGAGAGAGAGAGAGAGAGAGCCCTTTTGTGAGAGAAACACCCATTCCCCACATAAAATACCCTCTCATCTCACCCTCCAAAAGCCCGGGCTAAACCTAGTTTAGCCTCTGCCCAAAACCAAACCCATTTCCTACCAAACCTCTGCCCAAATCAAACCAGACCTGGGACGGCTAAACCCTAGTAGCCGCCCCTGACCAGACGGCTAGATCCAACTAGCCCCCCCCATACACACCCCATACTCACACCCCTTTGTTCCATAACTCCTTTAGTCAAGCCCGGGAGCAGAATATGATTACCTATTTTTCACCTCTGTGTACGGTATATCCGTGTCTCAGAGCGGAGACCCCACAAACTCCCCACGTAGGCGATCAAATCCAAACCCATTTTCCTGTTTTTAGAAAAAGCAGGTGGCGATCACAAACCCCCCCCCTTGAATCCTCTTGAGCCGCTGTCGGGCGCCTCGACCAGGAACCACACCCTCACCCCTTCCGAGGAGACGATCCGACCGAGCCCGCCAGGGCACGCATCCGATCCGAACCCTCCGAAGAACCCCCACACACGCGCGGACCCTTTTCGACGCCGACAAATTCTGGCGATCACGGTGGGACCTCCCTCGTGAAAAACAACAAAAGGTAATCCTCTTCTGCCCCCTTTTACAAGCTTGACTAAAATGCTATCAACCCTCTAGGAAGGTTAGAGTTTCTCACTCCTTGAATTAAATCCTCTTCTGCTGTGCATCATAACATCCTTTACTGCTTTCGTAAGTCGCACACAGCTGCGCAATCCTTTACTGCTTTTGTAAGTCGCACACAGCTGCGCAATCCTTTACTACTTTCGTAAGTCGCACACAGCTGCGCAATCCTTTACCGCTTTATTTACCGCTTTCAATCTGCATTCATCCCCCCACTCTACGTCATGGAATCCCACATAGAAGAGGAGATATTAGAGGAAAGGAATCACCAAGAGGGTCAGGCCACACAGTTCCTGACCCATCTAGAGGAAAGGATGGCTAGTCTAGGGTATCAAACGGTAGAGGACATGTTTCATGACCTCGTCGACTACCGTCATGCCAAGACCTCGAGACAGGAAACCCCTGTCGAAACCCCTAAACCCATTCCCAAAACCCCATTCACACCCAGTCACTCGGTCAACCCGAGCGTCTTTTCATTCACCCCCCTTTCCCCCGCGAATCCAAAATTCCCAGTTGTTTCCACCCCAGGCCCCTACCAGACCACCCCAAACCCAGGACCGCTAGGCAGCCCTCCCCGGGGAGAAACACTGGACGATACCATCCGGAGAATTCTCTCCGAGACTGGTCCCTCGGCCCCCAAACACATGTCTCTACATAACCTGAGACAAATCCCGTCAGTCCACCTACCGGAGGGATTCAAAGTCCCCAAATTCTGCCGGTACAACGGTCGTGGAGACCTAGACATTCATTTAACTGCCTTTTATCTAGACGCACGCCCGTTTCTAGATAATCAACCTCTACTAGTCTTCCTCTTCCAGAAATCATTGGAAGGAGAAGCACTACAATGGTTCTCCACCCTCCCTGTAGATCACTTGTCAAATTTCTCGGCTGTAAGCGAGAAATTCTTGGGCCGCTACGGTTACCAGAGGATTAGGACCCCCTCTATTTCAGATCTAACCGTAGAGAGAATGAGGCCTAGGGAGGAATTCGAACAATACGTGTCTCGGTGGCGCACCCTTGTCCACCGAACCGGTCTGCAACTCACAGAATGTCAAGAAATTGACATGATGTTACAGAGCCTGAGTCCAGAGCTCCGTACGAGCCTTTCGTACGGAGACTGCACTACGTATCAACTTCTGATTGACCGCCACAACAGGATTTCCCATTGTGCAGCCCCAGCAGTACAAACCCAGTCCCCACCTATCAGCCATAGGGTTGGACAACCGCCTCGTAAGGCGCAAACCCCCACGGTAGAGGGGATCATTAGCCAAGTATCGGCACTCTACCCGAACGGAGCGCGAGTTCCTGACCGAGGAACAGCTCCGAGACAGTACACGCCCGGTTCATCCGGATATGCGCTGCCTCGGCCGGCTAATCAAAACTTTACTTCTCGATCTGTACCCGCCCCCGTGCCGACACGAATAAGTCCTATATTTCAAAATTTTATAAATCAAATCTCTGTACGTGTAGATCCTGTAATGAATTTTGGAAAGCAGAAGGTAGAACCTACTATACAAATGGAAGAACCAGAAGACCTGCCTAGGATCATTCCGGGTGGCCTAATCCTTCCAACACCTTCCCCAAACCCTATCAAACCTCTCCCCCTATACACAGAACAAATATCCGAGCCCATTTTAGTTCATCCCATGAAGGGAGGTCCCATCCAACCATTGAATCATTTCTCCCATACACAACCTAGTCAGTCCTTTAGCAACAAAGCCATAGTTCTTCCTACCTGTCCCCCTACTCCACCGGGGACACAAGCATTTGTTCCCCATCAACTACCCCAAAGAAAGTACATCGCTATTCCTCCCCCATCGACCTATGAGTCCCCAACATCTGAAATTATTGAATCCGCAGAATGCCCCAAGCAGGATTCTGACGATGATGAAGAGTTTTTGGACGGAGAACTATCGGAACTCTTTTACCCTATTCAAACACAACCTGAATCCATCATCCAAACCTTACAACCGATTAAATCTGAATACCTCTTGTCTTTGCCTGCTCAAGACCAAATCATATCAATGTCTATCGAACCTACCTTGATGGTCTTGGATGACTCACCTTCTGACTCATCAGATTCTGAGACCGATCCAGATCCGGTTCAACCAATTGTGCGTGTCTTCGAAACAGAAATACTCATATTTAAAAATGCACAATTTGAGGGAGTAGTCAAGCCATCCCAATTACCGAACTTGCCATCAAATCTATCTGAGGAGCTCCTTCCTCAAGATTCCCCCGCCATATCCAAATCAATTATTCCATATCTGGCCCACGAGCCCTTGATTGCGCCAGTAGATAAGTCTTTACCCTTGCCATTATTAGGGCCTCAATATTATGGTGAACCGCTCTCTCTTGCACCTGTCGAGTCAATAGTCACCCTGGCGACTTGCTTTCCCATATCTACATCTTTATTGACTGAACCCCATTCGAAGAAACATTCTCTTCCTACTAAGGGTCTATGGCAAATCAAACGCCACTTGCATTTTCAACGACATTTAGGCTTTGATATTCTGATAGATGCTGTCAGAATAGACACTGAACAACGGTGGCTGAGAAGGCGTCAAACGCGCTTCAAGAAAGAGAAGAATCGATACACAATGAATGATACATCAGAAAATTCAAGTATCATTCCCCTAAAGATCTTACAATTTGAGCCTCCATAGAGGACTCACCTTGCATCATCATTCCTGGAGGCCATCCTCTAGTCCTACATATATTATCTTTTACATACTTTACTATCTCCAAACCTTTACATGCTTTATAAAAAAAAAAAAAAAAAAAAAAAAAAAACAAAAACAAAAAACAAAAAAGAGTGAGTAAAGAGACCACGCCCAGGCCTACCAAAGAAGGGTGGCAAGGGCATTTGAAAAGAAGGTGATAAAAAGAAAATTCGAAATCGGGGAATTAGTACTTAAGCAAATCATGCCATCAAGACAGCCTCACCCGAGAGGAAAGCTGCAACCCACATGGGAGGGACCCTACGTGATCACCCATGCCTATTTCGGGAATGCCTACCGCCTGGTAGATGCCGAAGGAGTCGAGGTTCCAGGTTCATGGAATGCACTTTATCTAAAGAAATTCCATGCATGAAAAGCTTTCAATACTTGAGAACTATTATTCTTCCTTCCTGCAATTTCCAGCGTTTAGTACTTGATGATAGAATTATAAGACTCTCAAAGATAAACTCGTATCTATTTGAACACGTTTCCGCCAAATCATGTCATTCCCTTCACACACGTATAACTGGACTAGATTTGCCTGATGGAAGAAAAATTGCCTACCCCGTAGACTGGGACGATTTAAAACTCCCCAAAGCAAAATATCCCTTATTTTCGCCCCACTCGTATTAACCCTAGGTCAAAATAAGGAGTTACCCGGACCTAGCATATGTCCCAAAAACTGGCTCTGGCACTGTGTAAACACTTCTAGAGGGGAAGCATGAAAAGAATCGGGGTGAAAAACAGAAGAGCCCCCCCCCCTCAACTCGAATCAAAAAAAAAAAAAAAAGAGAAAGATAGGCAAGGAGAGGCCAAACACCCAAGTGAATGGGTTAAACTCTCTATTTAGCAGGCTTTCACGCCTTTACGCACGGTATACGCTAAACAACGGCTATACCAGTACAGATCCAAACAACGGACTGTACCTTTCCACCCAAAAATAAAGAAGTGGCCAGAGGGACCTAGGAAGTAAGACATGTGCTAGACTGGGACAATTCTAAAATATTGCCCGAAAGGAAGATATTACTCTTACCCCATTCACCCTCTCCCTTTTTTTATTTTTTTTGCAATGGGGGTTCAAAATTGAGCTATGTCCACCAGGAAAAGCGAAATTTTGACCGAAGGCAGATCACGTCCAGGTTTACACCTACACACACACTCACACGAATTCATTTAGAAACTTGCCTATCCAAAGGAAGCTTGTTTGACTTGACTCTTGGTACACTCATGGATTTTTCAGCATGTTTAGAATAATACGATTAAGCATTTGAAAATCATGAACCTAGGAAAATCGACGCCTAAGGCTTATACCTCTTAAATACAATCCTGGTTTGGACATGAGTGACCACAAGGGCTCCTCCATGGGGACTTGATGGCGTCTTTTACTTATGAAAATCGAGAACATTGCCCTCTCACCTAAAAAAGTCATTGAAGAACTAAAATGCCCCCTTATGCCACATATACTTACGCATAAGCGTGCATTTTCCTTTTCCAAAACACTTTGGCATCCGATTTTCTTGAAAATTGTCCTCACATATTAAAATTGTCCCCACGGATTGTCCCCACAAATATTAAAATTGCCTCCACTCACCTCATGCCCTTCCACACATGCGTGAGAAGAAATTGTCCCCAACTCCTACACATAAGTTCTTCTTCACTCACGCACTTGGAATCCCTTCCTTGCCCACTAAAGCCTGGTCTCCCGCACTTTTACTTTCTCGCATTTATATTTCCATTCCGCCTTAAGATGGATTGTAGCCCTTGACAATTCAAGCAAGAAGGGCTCGAAAGTCAGAGCAGGGGCACAATCTGGACAGATTTAACACTTGGTCCATGGAAAGAATGTTTTTATAGGTATTGGAGGATAGAACGGTCGCAAAGACTTTCAGCAGCAGCAGCAGACAGGAGCAGCAGGACCAAACTACCCCAGGCAGGGGGCGGCTAAGCCCGACTGGCCGCCCCTCACTGGGCGGCTAGTTTGTACTAGCCGCCCCTGCCCTCTATTCCAGGTAAGGAAGCCCCAGGCAGGGGGCGGCTAAACACAACTAGCCGCCCCTCACTGGGCGGCTAGTTTACACTAGCCGCCCCTTGCCTGCACCCCTGTCAGTTATGTCAGCCCATATGTAATCAACTCTTCAATACTTCTTTACCTATTAAAATCAAATTCTTTCCAAAACCTGCACGTACACATTGCATACACACATTTCATACGCATATACATTCATAAAACCAATATAAATACACTCTGAAAACAACCATATCTCGAAATCATATATCCATCCATGAATCAAACCTATGAAACCAAGATTCATCTACACAAACATACATATCCGTGAACCATCCATGCTAAACTACTCTAACACATGCATATAAAGGAGAATGATTAAATTGTCCCACTCAAAACCCAAAAGAGGGCACAAAAACTAAAAGACTGTTTTTTCTAAAAAACTAAAACAGGGCATAAAAGGGAATCTCTTCCTTCAAAGCGCTCCAAAATCCGAAAGTCTTGAGCTATATCTCACCGAAATATCACCTAAGTCAAAACAAAAGAAGAAAAGCATGAATTCATCGCATATATACTATTCTTCTACTTAAAACCAAGACACAAAAGCTATACCTCGGCGTATCATCATCCGCTGGAGGCTGAGTAGGAGGAACGTCCTGACTTGGCTGAGAAGGGAGCGGCGGATGAGGAGAAGACTGAACCTCTGGAGCATCGGGAGCAGCAGGAGTCTCTCGAACCGAAGACGCGGCCCTCGCGTATATCCCACGACTCCGAGACGCCGAAGGACGAGAGGCACGGCTAAAGGTGGCCCCGGTAGCCAAGGAAGCCGACAGAGAATGGTCAGGCTCAAGTGGAAGAAGATCAAGGTCCGCCTCGGTCATAGAGCCCCCTCCGACCAATTTCCCCCTCATAGTCGCCTCCCAGAGACGGACTTGTTGCATATCCCTGTCCCTCCTCTCCAATCTCTGTCGGAGGCGACTCTCCGTCCCTCTGGCCCGATCCTCGACGGCCCTCAACCTCTCCTCCAACTCCCGCGCCCTCGCTTCCGACGCCCTGAGTGCCTCTCTGTCCCTATCCCCGTCCGCCTGGAGAGAACGAACCAGGTCTCCCATCAAACCTCCGGGAACACCCGCCGAAGCCTCCAACTCCGACACCCTCATCTGGAGGGAGTCCCTCTCACGGCCTAGGGTAATGAACCCCTCCTCCCTCGAGGCTATCATGGACCTCAGCCGGTCCGCCTCCTCCTCAGCCCGAGCCTGGCCCAACTCCATCCTTGTGGCCGTCAGCTCATTCCGGGCCACATCCAACTCCCTCGTCAATTCGAGCTCTCGCTCGGACACCATGGAAGGAGGAGGGACGGAAGAAGAAGAAGCGCCATCGGCCCTCGCTCTCGACAGAGCATCCACCTGAGCCTCGAGGAACCGGACCTGGTCCTGCAAGCGTCCTCTCTGTGCCCGCAACGCCTCTATCTGCCTGGCCCGCGCTTGGAGGTGCTCGTTGGCAGTCTTGAGCCTCTTCTCCATCTCATTCAACTCAACCTGCAAAAGGAAATACCATTCAGAAGAGTTCAAACAAAAGAGAACGAGGAAAGAAAAGGGATTCTTTAACTTACATAAGCGTCCGGGATCTCCTCCTCCATCGTTCCGAGGATATCCGCATACTCCTGACGATACCAAACTAGGTATTCGTCACTCGAAATCACCTCAGGACGACGCTCCACCAAGACGCCTCGACCCATCCATCCCGCCATGTACGTCGCGTAATTCCTCGGGAGATTCGTGCCCCGAGGAATCCCGGCCACCGGAATCGAAGGGCGCCGCGGAAGAGGATCGGGCACCCACTGATGGTACCCAAGCTGACGGACGACCCGGCTGATCGCATGGAACACGACCTCATTGAAGTAGATCAGCCAGATGTCTCGCGCCAGGGCCTCAAGAACCTCCTCCGAGTAAGGCCTCCACGTCATCTAAAAAAGGGGAATCGAAAGATAGGAAGAGCGCTTAGTCAAAAGAAAACCAAGTACAAGCCAAAGAAATTCAAAGAAAACTCATACCTCTTCCTCCGACAAGACGCGGAAGGCCTCTCGGAATTGGGCGAGGCGGTGCAAACGGGAAGATCCCCGGGGTTCCCATCTCATGGCCCAAGGGAGGGCATGATCGAACGGAGCCAAAGTCGGGCGATCGATGGCGAAGTGCTCATATCCGAAGATCTGACAAAGCGAGAGGAAAAGCATCACGATCAAAGTGAATTGAACTAAAAAAGGGGACATCTACCAATCACTTACACATACCTGAAGGAATGATGCGAAGCCACCAAGGTTCTTTCCTCCAGCCCTCTTGACTTTCTTCGAGAGCTCCGCAAACAAGTGGGCAAGCATCGCCGCTCCCCAAGCATAGCGCCCCATGCCCTCCAAGTCCCGCATCAGTAGAAGGGAATGAGAGGAGACCTTATCAGAGGCCGTCGAGAAAAGGACCCGGCCAAAGAAGTAGAGGAAGAACGCTCTCAACTCCCTCCGTGCCCTCTGTGGACACGCGGCCGCCTCTCTCGCCTCGATCATCGCCCGCCGCCTCTCGAAGCTAGCTGCAGCTTCGTCCTTCTGGCGCTCTGTGAAGGAACCGAGGCCGTACTGCCCCGAAAGCCGCCCCAAAGGGATCCGGTTCAGCGTCCGCTCCCGCTCCACGAACTCCCATTCTCCGATCAACTCTCGGAAAAGCCCCCTGTAGTCAGCTAGGGTGGCCGCGATCACCGCCTCCCCCAGAACCGGAAGGCCGGTGATCCGATGGACGTCCTCGAGCGTCGGCATGACAGCACCGGTAGGGAGGATGAACGTGCAACTCTCCGGATCCCATCTCTCCGCCAAGGCCTCCACATATGGACGGTGGACGTGGAATGGCTCGATCAGGAAGAAGGAACGGAAGCCCGCTCCATCCACCAAGCTCCGCTCCCCCTGCCCCAAGGCGTCGTACCATCTCTTCGTCCCGTGCCATAAAGCCCGGATACGATTCGGCCTCTACAAAACAAGCGAAGGGAACATGGGTTAGTTTAAAAGCAAGCGAGAGGTAAGAGTCCAAATCTACGAAATCAGTTTAAACCATGCTTAGCGAAATCAAGACTCCCACATGCTAAAAGAATGAAAGTAAGAAACTACACTCCTCATATGATCACACATGCTAGACAAACATCAAACACATCCCACCGTGGTCACCACTCACGCACTTTCTTACATCAAGCCTATCAAACACACCTAAGCAATACAGCCATATGGAACTCGAACCCATGAAACGCATGCATACACCCCCTCATGCTCTACCACGATCAAACACGTACGAAATCACATACACATAGAAAATTATCGCATGCAAGCATATTAGCTATATCATTTCTCTCCTTTACATGCATATGACAAACATGGATATATATATATAGAAATTGTCCCCCTCCCTATAAAAACAAACCCATGACAGCATGCTTACGCATCCCACCGTGATTAACTTATACACAAGCATGCCTATTTAAAAAAATATATATATACACACATATACGAGTATAATACACACATACAACCTGTTCATACCACCAACACATGCATATACACCAAAATAAAAGGCAAAGACTAAAGGATTAGGAACATACCACGGCCCGTGTGGACCCAGGGGCGTCCACCTCGGCCTCGTCGGGATCGTCCATCCCGTCATCATCCTCCTCCTCATCCTCCTCAAACACGGCCTCCTCGGCCTCAACCCCAACACCCATACCGGCCTCAGCGGCCCCAGTGCCCATACCCTCGGCCTCCCCGACCCCGTCCCGAGCCTCTCCTATCCCCTCCACTCTCCCCACGCCGGAGATAAACTCCGCAAAGGCCCCCATAGCCCTACTCTCCTCCTCCTCAGCCCTGGCCTCTGTGGCCACCCTATCCAACATCCCGACAAGGGCATCCAACGACGCCCTCACCTCCTCGCTAACTCCCTCGACCCCTACCCCCTCTGTTGCACCCGCAATCGATTCTCCAACCCCCGGAACCACCTCCTCGGCCACCACCGGTCGATCCCCACGCCTCCTCTTGCGTGTATAGCCTATCACACTCCCCCCTACCTCCGGGACAGCCCCCGAAGGCAAATCCCCGACCTCACCCACGCCAATATCCACCGGCGGCACCTCCGTCGTACCCATACCCTCCCCCACGGCCTCGATCTCCGGCCTATCGCTCTCCGATGATGAAGAGCTCGGGCTACGCTCTCCACGAGCCACCCGCGGTCGTTTCCCCCTTGAAGCGATCGCCTTCGACCTCGTCATCTCCTCGGTTTGGAAAAGAAAAAGGAGAACCCAAACTAGGGTTTCGAAATCAAGGGAAAGAGAAAGATTGAGGTCAAAATGGAGGAAAGAAAGGCAAAGAAATCAGGGTTTTCGAGTTTAAAACCGAAGGGAAGAAGAGAAGAGGGAAGAGAAACCGTTTTAAAAACATATGGGGAGAGAGAGGGTCTTTTCGGTTATAAGGGACCCAGTCGAGGGGCGGCTACCCGCGAGTAGCCGCCCCCTCTCGGGCGGCTAGTTACAACTAGCCGCCCCTCCCGGTTTTTCTCTTTTGCTTAAAAAACCCCCCTTCCAATCTTTTCAGCCCTAAAATTCAAGGTTCTCCATACCAAAACAGCCATGTATTGGTTTATTTCTAGACATTACTTGATCAAACACGACTCTCCCAAAGTTTTGCAACACATTCAGTACCATTCAGATTCAAATTTCTTCAGTTCAGGTTCTTTTCCAGAGTTCTTATCCCTCGGATGATCCAATTCACCCAAATCAACCTTTTACTTGCTTTCTGTAGGCGATATCCCCTCCTTGCTGAGTTTTCCCAAGCACGGGAACGGTAGGCACGAGGAAACTGACGCTGGGCTGCTCCGTGCACGATAGCTAAGAACCCCGACCGCGGGTTGGATCACTCACTATTTACTTTTCCCCGCCTTCCACCTGGATCATCTTCTCGGATAAAAATTCTAAGTCAAGACCTAGCCTCTGATGGTCTAAATCAACTCCCCGAGTAGTACTGCTCGTATTGGCATAACTTCTTGAAGGTCGGGCCGGCCAAAATAGGGGTCTCTTTCCTTATCATCGGTCGAAGTCTTTCCTGCTTCGCACAAAGACTCCGTCCGATGAGGGACAATTGTAGATACCCCAATTTTGACCGTCCAGAGAGACAGAAATACTTCAAGTAACACACGGAAATATCCCACAAGTGGACACCAATAGAGGACCGAAGGTTCGGTAAACCAGAAACCCTAAACCTAGCCTTGACCTAACCCTAAACCGGAAACCCTAGAACCTTGACCTAGCCCTAAACCCTAATCCCAGCCTTGACCTAAATCTAAACCGGAAACCCCAAACCCTAGCCCTAAACCCCAATCCCAGTCTTGACCTAAACCTAACCCCAAACCCTAGCCCTAAACCCTAATCCCAGCCTTGACCTAACCTAAGCCCAAACCCTAGCTCAAAACCCTAGACCTAAACCAAAAACCAAAACCCTAAAAAACCTAATTCCTGGAAAGGGGCGGCTAGTTTACACTAGCCACCCCCCTAACCGCCCCCTGGCCGACTTTGGACCAGTTCCCTGGATGGGACATAAAGCAATATTAAATGCTGATCATTGCGGCGGGTCATGACCTTTAGCCGCCCTCTCTTGGCCGGATCAAACCAAGTAGCCGACCCAAGCCACCACTTGTCAGAGATGGAACGTTTGGCAGGTCATGATAGGGGCGGCTACCAGGAAGTAGCCGCCCCATCCTGGGCGGCTAGTTAGAACTAGCCGCCCTTCACCTGTTCTCTGGCAGAAGAACCAGAGCATTAATGAGAGGTCCAATCAAAGCCAAACCACTCCATTACACTCGGGATATTTCCCTACCCCTCTTTTACTATAAATAGAGGGGTCCCAAGCCCAAATATATCATCAAAAAAAAATCCACAAACAACCATTCCACACCAACATCCCACAATTCACATTCCCTTTTTCACACTAGAAATCCCAAGAGAGAGAGAGAGAGAGCCCTTTTGTGAGAGAAACACCCATTCCCCACATAAAATACCCTCTCATCTCACCCTCCAAAAGCCCGGGCTAAACCTAGTTTAGCCTCTGCCCAAAACCAAACCCATTTCCTACCAAACCTCTGCCCAAATCAAACCAGACCTGGGACGGCTAAACCCTAGTAGCCGCCCCTGACCAGACGGCTAGATCCAACTAGCCCCCCCCCCCATACACACCCCATACTCACACCCCTTTGTCCCATAACTCCTTTAGTCAAGCCCGGGAGCAGAATAGGATTACCTGTTTTTCACCTCTGTGTACGGTATATCCGTGTCTCAGAGCGGAGACCCCACAAACTCCCCACGTAGGCGATCAAATCCAAACCCATTTTCCTGTTTTTAGAAAAAGCAGGTGGCGATCACAAACCCCCCTTTGAATCCTCTTGAGCCGCTGTCGGGCGCCTCGACCAGGAACCACACCCTCACCCCTTCCGAGGAGACGATCCGACCGAGCCCGCCAGGGCACGCATCCGATCCGAACCCTCCGAAGAACCCCCACACACGCGCGGACCCTTTTCGACGCCGACAGGATCGTCTTCTCGGAAGGGTGAGGGTGTCGTTCCTGATTGAGGCGCCCGACAACGGCTCAAGAGGATTCCAGGGTTTGTGTGATCGCTACCTACTTTTTCTAAAAGCAGGAAAAGGTTGGGTTGGATTTGATCGCCAACGTGGGGAGTTTGTGAGGTCTCCTTTCTGAGACATGGATATACCGTACACAGAGGTGAAAAAGAGATAATCCTATTCTGCTTCCGGGGCTTGACTAAAGGAGTCTTGGGACATAGGGGTGCAAAATGGGGTGTGGTTGGGGGGCGGCTAGTGTGATCCAGCCGTCAGGTATGGGGCGGCTACTAGGGTTTAGCTGTCCGGGGCCTGGTCTGGTTTGAGCAAAACTTCTGTAGGAAATGGGTTTGGTCTTGGACAGAGGCTAAGCTTGGTTTAGCCCGGGTTTCTGGAGGGTGCTATGAGAGGGTGTTTTTGTGTAGGGAATGGATTTTTCTCTCACAAAAGGGGGTCTCTCTTTCTCTCTCTCTTGGGATTTCTAGTGGGGGGAAGGGAATGGCCTTCAAGTTGGTTGGGATTTGGAAAATGTGAATTGTGAATGTTGTGAGATTGTTGATGTTGTATTTAGGCTTGGGACCCCCTCTATTTATAGTAAAAGAGAGGCAGGGGAATATCCAGGGGGTAATGGAGTGGCTTGGCTAATAGTGTATGTGATTAGACCCCTCATTAATTCTCTAGTTCTTCTGTCAGGACCAGGTGAAGGACGGCTAGTGCTAACTAGCCGCCCAGGATGGGGCGTCTACTTCCTGGTAGCCGCCCCTATCATGATCTGCCAAACGTCCCATCTCTGACAAGCGGTGGCTTGGGTCGGTTACTTGGGTTGATCCGGCCAAGATAGAGCGGCTAAAGGTCATGACCCGCCGCAATGATTAGCATTTAATGCTGCTTTATGTCCCATCCAGGGAAGCGGTTCAAGGTTGGCCAGGGGGGCAGCTAGTGCTAACTAGCCGCCCGGTATGGGGCGGCTAGTTATGTCTAGCCGCCCCTTGCTGGGGACTTAGGGTTTTTGGGTTTTTAGAGTTCCTCTTGGTGGGGTTCTGGTTTGGGGCCAGGGTCTGGTTTAGGGTAGGGTTTAGGGTTTAGGTTTAGGTCAGGGCTAGGGTTAAGGTTTAGGGCTAGGGTTTAGGATTTCCGGTTTAGGTTAGGGCTAGGGTTAGGTTTTTCGGTTTAGGTTAGGGCTAGGGTTTAGTTAGGGTTAGGGTTTCTGGTTTTAGGTTAGGGCTAGGGTTTAGGGTTTCTGGTTTAGGTTAGGGCAAGGGTTTTGGGTTAGGGTTTAGGTTTAGGTCTCCTGGTCAGGCTAGGGTTTAGGTTTGGGGTTTCCGGTTTTCTGAACTTTGGTTCTCTACTAGATGTCCAAATGTGGGATATTTTTGGGTGTTAGTTGAAGTATTTCTGTCTTTATGGACGGTCAAAATTGGGGTATCTACAATTGTCCCTCATCGAACGGAGTCTTTGTGCGAAGCAGGAAAGACTTCGACTGATGATAAAGAAATAGACCCCTATTTTGGCCGGCCCGACCTTCAAGAAGTTATGCCAACACGAACAGTACTATTCGGGGAGTTGATTTAGATCATCATAGGCTAGGTCTTGACTTAGAATTTTTAACCGAAAGGATGATCCAGGAGGTAGGCGGGGAAAAGTAAATGGTGAGTGATCCAACCCGCGGTTGGGGAAAAGTAAATGGTGAGTGATCCAATCGTGCGCGGACCAGCCCATTGTCAGTTTCCTCGTGCCTACCGTTCCCGTGCTTGGGAAAACTCAGCAAGGAGGCGATATCGCCGACAGAAAACAAGTAAAAGTTGATTTGGTGAATAGGATCATCCGAAGGATAAGAACTCTGGAAAAGAACAAGAACTGAAGAAATTCAAATTTGAACGGTACTGAAAGTCCGACAAAACTTCGGGAAAGTCGTGTTTGATCAAGTAGTGTCTGGAAATAAACCAATACATGGCTGTTTGGTATAGAAAACCTTGGAATTAGGGCCGAAAAGAGTTTTCTTAAGGGGTTTCAAGTGAAAGCAGAAAAACTGGGAGGGGCGGCTAGTTGTATCTAGCCGCCTGAGAGGGGGCGGCTACTCACGGGTAGCCGCCTCATAACTGGGTCCCTTATAACCGAAAAGACCCTCTCTCTCTCCATACGTTTCAAAACGGTTTCTCTCCCTCCATTACTCCTTCGTTTTAAATAGTGAAACCTTGATTCCTTTGTTCTTTCTTCCTCCATTTCGACCTAGATCCATCATTCTCTCTTGATTTTGAAACCCTAGTTTTGGGTTCTCCTTTTTCTTTTCAATCCGAGGGAGATGACAAGGTCGAATGCGATCGCTTTGAGGGGAAACGACCACGGGTGGCTCGTGGAGAGCGTAGCCCGAGCTCTTCATCATCGGATAGCGATAGGCCAGAGGTAGAGGCTGTGGGAGAGGTTATGGGTGTGGCGGAGGTGCCGCCGGTGGGCATTGGCGGAGAGATGGGACCCGGAGAGTTGCACATTAATCCTCCCTACTGGCGCTATTATGCCGACCCTTGAAGACATCCATCGGATCACCGGTCTTCCGGTTTTGGGGGAAGCGGTGATTGCGGCCACCCTTACGGATTATAGGGAGCTATTTCGAGAGTTGATTGGAGAATGGGAGTTCGTGGAGCGGGAGCGAACGCTGAACCGGATTCCTTTAGTGAGGCTTTCGGGGCAGTATGGCCTCGGTTCTTTTACGGAGCGTCAGAAGGGCGAAGCTGCAGCTAGCTTCGAGAGAAGGCGGGCGATGATTGAGGCGAGAGAGGAGGCCGCGTGCCCACAGAGGGCACGGAGTGAGTTGAGGGCGTTCTTTCTTTACTTCTTCGGCCGTATCCTCTTCTCGACTGCTTCTGATAAGGTTTCCTCTCACTCTCTTTTGCTGATGAGGGACTTGGAGGGCATGGGACGCTATGTCTGGGGAGCGGTGATGCTCACCCATATCTTCGTGGAGCTCTCGAAGAAAGTTAAGAGGGCCGGGGGAAAGAACCTTGGCGGATTCGCGCCATTTCTTCAGGTATGTGTAAGTGGTAAATGTCTTTTTCTTGGTTTAGCTCACTTTGATCATGATAATTTTCCTCTTGCTTTGATAGATCTTCGGGTACGAGGATTTCGCCATCGATCGCCCGTCACTGGCACCGTTTGATCATGCCTCCCTTGGGCTATGAGATGGGAACCCCGGGGATCCTCCCGCTTGTACCGCCTCACCCAATTCCGAGAGGCCTTTCGCGTCTTGTCGGAGGAAGAGGTATAAGTTTTCTTCGAATTTCTTTGATTGTATTTGGTTTTCTATTGACTAAGCACTCTTCCTATCTTTTGATGCTTTTTAGATGACGTGGAGGCCTTACTCGGAGGAGGTTCCCGAGGCTCTGGCGTGAGACGTCTGGTTGATCTATTTCAACAAGGTCGTGTTTGCGATCAGCCGGGTCGTCCGCCAGCTTGGGTATCATCAGTGGGTGCCCGATCCTCTGCCGCGGCGCCCCTCGATTCCAGTTGCTGGGATTCCTCGGGACACGAACCTCCCGAGGAATTACGCTACATATGTGGCGGGATGGATGGGCCGAGGTGTCTTAGTGGAGCGTCGTGCTGAGGTGATTTCGAGTGACGAATACCTGGCTTGGTATCGTCAGGCGTACGCGGGTATCCTCGGTACGATGGGGTAGGAGATCCCGGACGCTTATGTAAGTTGAAAACCCTTCTCTTCTTCCCTGTTCTCCTTTGCTTGAATATTTTCTGAATAGTGTCTCTTGTGCAGGTTGAGTTGAATGAGATGAAGAAGAAACTTAAGACCGCCAAAGAGCACCTTCAAGCGCGGGCCAGGCAGATAGAGGCGTTGCGGGTACAACGGAGACACTTGCAGGACCAGGTCCGGGTCCTCGAGGCTCAGGTGGATGCTCTGTCGAGTGCGAGAGCTGATGGTGCTTCTTCTTCTTTCGCCCCTCCTCCTTCCATGGTTTTCGAGCGAGAGCTCGAGCTGACGAGGGAGCTAGATGCGGCCCGGAGCGAGTTGACGGCCACACGGATGGAGCTGGGCTAGGCGAGGGGTAGGGCTTCTTGGGCTGAGGAGGAGACGGACCGGCTGAGGTCCATGATGGCTTCGAGAGAGGAGGGGTTCATCACCCTAAACCGCGAGAGGGACTCCCTCCAGATGAGGGTGTCGGAGTTGGAGGCTTCGGCGGGTGTTCCCGGAGGTTTGATGGGAGACTTGGTTTGTTCTCTCCAGGTGGCCGGGGACAGGGATCGAGAGACGCTCAGGGCATCAGAGGTGAGGGCACGGGAGTTGGAGGAGAGGTTGAGGGCTGTCGAGGATCGGGCTAGAGGGACAGAGAGTCGCCTCCGACAGAGATTGGAGAGGAGAGACAGAGATATGCAGCAAGTCCATCTCTGGGAGGCGACTATGAGGGGGAAATTAGTTGGAGGGGGCTCCATGACCGAGGTGGACCTTGACCTTCTTCCGCTTGAGCCTAACCATTCTCTCTCGGCTTCCTTGGCTATTGGGGCCACCTTCAGCCGTGCTTCTCATCCTTCGGCGTCTCGGAGTTGTGGGATATATGCTAGGGCTACGTCCTCAGTTCGAGAGACTCCTGCCGCTCCTGATGCTCCAGAGGTTCAGTCCTCTCCTCAGCCGCCGCTCCCTTCTTAGTCAAGCCAGGATGTTCCTCCCACTCAGCCTCCAGCGGGTGACGATACGCCGAGGTATAGCTTCTTTGCGTCTTGGTTTTAGGTAGAAGAATGGTATATATGCAAGGAATTCATGCTTTTCTTCTTTTCCTTTTGGTTTAGGTGATCGTTTCAGTGGCATGCAGCTCAAGACTTTGATGGGAGCGTCCGATGGGATGTTATTTTATTTTGATTGTAGGTTTACCTTTCTTTTTCTTGAAAAATTACCTTTCTTTCTTTGGTTTATGAGCAAACATGGCTGTTTTAAATGTGGTCTATTGGTTTCAGTTTGGTCGTGTATGTGGAATAGTTTTTTATAAGGTTGTATGGGTGGATGGGTGTATGGTTTGGTGTATGATTTTCGTTTCGGTTGTTATTTGATTCGTAGTTATACTGTTTTTATGTGCGTATGAATGTATGAAATGTGTGTGCTCAGGTTTCGGGGGAGAATGTTTTCTATAGGTATCAAAGGAGTTGAAGAGTTGAAAAGATGGACTGACAGCAGGTTTTCTGGGCAGCAGGTAGGGGGCGGCTAGTGCAAACTAGCCGCCCAGTGAGGGGCGGCTAGTTAGGTTTAGCCGCCCCCTTCCTGGGATATGCTTACCTGAAACCAAAGCTGGGGCAGCTAGTTGTGCCTATCCGTCTGGTGAGGGGTGGCTAGTTGGGTTTAGCCGCCCCTTGCCCGGGAAAATTCTTCTGGTTTTGCTGCTCCTGCTTGCTGCTACTGAAAGCCTTTGTGACCGTTTCGACTTTTGAGACCTATAAAAGCATCCTTTCCATGGACCAAGTGTTAAATCTATCTGGATTGCGCCCCTGCACCGACTTTCGAGCCCTTCTTGCTTGAATTGTCAAGGGCTACAATCCATCTTAAGGTAAATGAAAAGATAATGCGAGAAAGTAAAGTGCGGGGAACCATGCTTTAGTACGCAAGGGAGGGATTCCAAGTGCGTGAGCGAAGAAAACTCTTAGGTATGTGTGTAAGTGGGACAATTTCTTTTCAAGCATGTGCGGAAGGGTGTAGAATGGGTGTAGGTGGGGGTAATCTTATCATTGGTACAGGGGGTCAATTTTAGCATTTCAAGAAAATCGGATGCCTAGGTGTTTTGGAAAAGGAAAATGCGAACTTATGCGTAAGTATGAGTGGCATAAGTGGACATTTTAATTCTTCAACGGTTTTCTTTTATGTGAGAGGGCAATGTTCTCGATTTTCTTAAGTAAAACATATCATCAAGTCTCTGTGGAGGAGCCCTTGTGGTCACCTATGTCCGAACCAGGGTTGTATTTGAAAGGTATAGGCCTTAGGTGCCGGTTTTTCTAGGTTCATGGTTCTCAAATGCTTGATTGTTTTATTCTAAACATACTGAAAAATCCATGAGTGTACCAGGAGTCAAGTTAAATAAGCTTCCTTTGGATAGGCAAGTTTCTAAGTGAACTCATGTGAGTGTGTGTAGTTGTAAACCTGGAAACGATCTAACTTTGGTCGAAATTTCGCCTTTCCCGGTAGACATGGTTCGATTTTGAATCCCATTGCAAAAATAAGGGGGAGGGAGAATGGGGTAAGAGAAATATCATGCTTTCGGGCAATATTTTAGAATTGTCCCAGTCTAGCATATGTCCTACTTTCTAGGTCCCTCTGGCTTTCTTCTTTTTATCACTTCTTTATTTTGGGTGGAAAGTACAATCCGTTGTTTGGATCTGTACTGGTATAGCCGTTGTCTAGCGTATACCGTGCATAAAGGTGTGAAAGCCTGCTAAAATAGAGAGTTTAACCCGTTCACTTGGGTGTTATTTTTCTTTTGTTGGCCTCTCATTGCTTGCTTTTTTTTTTGGTTTGAGGGGGGGGGCTCTTCTGTTTTTCACCCCGATTCTTTTCATGCTACCCCTCTAAAAGTGTTTGTATAGTGTCAGAGCCAGTTTTGGGATATATGCCAGGTCTAGGTAGTTCCTCATTTTGACCTAGGGTAAATACGAGTGGGGTGGAAATAAGGGAGGTTTGCTTTGGGGTTTTAAATTTCTCAGTCTACGGGGTAGGCAATTTCTCTTCTATCAGGTAAATCTAGTCTAGTTATATGTGTGTGAATGAAGTGGCATGATTTGGCGGAGATGTGTTCAAATAGATACGAGTTTATCTTTGAGAGTCTTATAATTCTATCATCAAGTACTAAACGCTGGAAATTGCAGGAAGAAAGAATAATAGTTCTCAAGTATTGAAAGCTATTCATGCATGGAATTTCTTTAGATAAAGTGCATTCCACGAACTTGAAACCTCGACTCCTTCAGCATCTACCAAGCGGTAGGCATTCCCGGAATAGGCATGGGTGATCACATAGGGTCCCTCCCATGTGGGTTGCAACTTCCCTCTTGGGTGAGGCTATCTTGATGGCATGATTTGCTTAAGTACTAACTCCCCGATTTCAAATTTTCTTTTTATTACCTTCTTTTCAAATGCCCTTGCCACCCTTCTTTGGTAGGCCTGGGCATGGTATGCCGCTCTTAATCTTTTCTCGACTTTTTCATTTCTCTCTTTTTCGTATTTATTTTTTGATATTTTATGTTTTCGAAAGTGTGAAGACAGATGTGTACTTACGGTTTTGAAAAGGCCTGTGTTGGCGAATAGATATGCTTTTTTTTTTTGGAAGGAAAGTGTGGGAAGACAGTTTGTGAACATTTTTTTCTTTGTTTTTGTTTCGGCAGAAATCATGGAAACACGGCTTTGTAAAACATTTTCGTTTTGAAGAAAGGTAGATTGGCAAAACATTCTTGTTTTGAAGAAGAGTGAAAAAATGCAATTTGCAAATATTTTCGTTATTTTGGTAAACAGGTAAAGAAAGTTTGGGAAAGTGCTTTATTTTGTTTGGAAGTGTGGAAATATGGTTTTGTAAAACTTTTGTTTTGAAGGAGAGTGTGGAAAACATGTTTTTAGAAAATATTTTTTTTGGAAAAAGAGTGGAAATAAAGCTTGAAACAAGTATGTTCAAAGTTGGGGAATGAAAGCTGATTAGCATGTATTTTTGGATTTTAGTTTCTTTTAGGAAGGCAGGTAAACAAATATGTATAGGGTGATGGAAAACGAAAGCTAGTAAACAAATATTTTGATCTTTTTTATTTTTTTTGAAAAAAGGCTGTAATATGTACAGGGTGTTGAAAGCGAAAGCTGGTAAACAAATATTTTTGATCTTTTTGATTTTTTGAAAAAAGCTGCAAACAAATATGTACAGGGTGTTGAAAGCGAAAGCTGGTAAACAAATATTTTTGATCTTTTGATTTTTTGAAAAAGGCTGTAAACGAATATGTACAGGGTGTTGAAAGCGAAAGCTGGTAAACAAATATTTTGATCTTTTGATTTTTTGAAAAAGGCTGTAAAAAAATATGTACAGGGTGTTGAAAGCTCACACGGGGGGATCGATACCTGGTTCTTGGATTCGTATTGTTTCCTCGAGTCGGCTTTGCTTGAACGGCCGGCTGATGTCCAGTGGGGGTCCCCTATTCCCGAACTCTTCTTCCCTGAGCCTCTTCAAGGGTCTTCCTTGATGGAGCAGTTCTTCGTCGGTGGAGCCTGGCTGCCAACATGCAAGTACCTCTAGCCGGATGCGCATGGCACAGAGGCTCCAATTCCGGGCCCGTGCCTCGTTAAAGTGTGCTTCTCCCCATATGGATACCACTTCCCCGTGGTACGGAAAGAGAAGACATTGGTGTCGGGTGGATAAGACGGTTTCGATGCTGTTGAGCCATGCCCTCCCAATAATCAGAGGGTGGGGTGCTTGAATGTTCATTACCATGCAGTGACGATGGTGGAGACCGGGCCGATCTTTAGTGGGAGCGTGACCAGTCCGCAAGCGTTCTTGCGCGTGCTGTCGAAAGCATAAATGTATTCGTCCGAGGCTCCAATCTAGGAACCCTTCCTTCTAGCTTTTGGTAGGCGGAGTATGTAAGAACGTTAGTTTCTGCTCCTGTATCGATGAGAATGTGCCAGAATTCCCTCCCTCCGAGTATGGTAGTGATTGCGAGGGGTGCGGAGCGTGCTCTGGCTTTTGCGACTTCATGGGGGAGGAAGGTGATCGAGTTAGGCTCCGTAAGATTGCTTGGTGGATGCAGGGTCCTGGCCGCTTCTTCCGAGGGATAGTCGTTGTTATAAGGGGACCCAGGTGGGCTACCACTTTCATCCTCGTTCCCTGGTCACAGGGCTAGTGTGAATATATTATGTATTGCCCAGTTGTTCTTGATCTCGTACTGGAGGCGTGCCTCTCCCCAGATTGTCAGTGTATGACTCAAGAAGGGAAGTCGAAGGCATTGGTGTCGGGGGGAACAGATAGCTTGGATGTTGTCTAACCACGGTCGCCCTAGCATCAATGGGTACCTTGTGTCGATGTCAGCCTCGAAGCAGAGTACTTCACAGATAAGAGGGCCGACGGATAGCTCGAATGTTCCGGGGCCGCGGAGAGTTCCCGGTATGGTTGAAGGCTTGAATAGTATGGTGGGCCGGTTGGACGGGAGGACGGCCTAGTCCGGGTATCTTTTGGTAGGTGGAGCATGTCATTATGTTCATTCCTGATCCTGGGTCCACGAAGATGTTGTTTAGCCACAACATTTGAAGTCATCCGCGAATGTGTCGGGGGTAGACTCGCAGTCTGGGATCCGAGAGGTCTTGGTTAGTGAATGATATGGTCATTGGGCGGCGGGGACCGTCGACAGTGTCGGTACTCTTGGAGGACCCATTGTCATCCGGATGCAGATCATCCGACATACATTCCCCTCCCTCGGGTCCTTCGCTAGCTCCTTCAGAGATCTCCTCAAATGGCTCTTCTTCTTCGTCTCCTCCCGGGTTTTCTAGTCCGCTTTCATCGGACTCGATGTTGATGACTGCGGGCAGGTCGAGAACTGCATTTTCTTCTTCGCCATAGAGTATGGTGAGGTTATGATTGTCGAGGTTCAGCTGGAAGGGCTCGTTCTACTCTTCCTCCTCGAATTCTTCGGATAGATTGTCATCAGTGCCATCTTCTGAACTGCTTGATTGCGGTGATGGTTATCTCCCTCTCCTGACCATGTTTACCATGTGGGCTCTAGATGTGGATGCTTGGTTGTGACCTCGCAATGGGTTAGTAAAAATGCCAAGTGGCTTGGAGGCTCGAGAATTGCCCTGGTTTAAGTGGCTTTTGATCATGGCCCAATCAAGGCGCCTGTCATCATTTAAATCGTAAATAAAATCCCGAAAATCAATGCATTGTTCTATGGTATGACTATGTTGTTTGTGGTATTGACAGTAACGCAGTCTGCTGGTCCCAGGGAGTGTAGGATTAGCAGCTGGGAGGGAGATACTATTTGTGTCCATTAGTACCCTAAAAATCCTAGTTAGTGTTTCTGGGAGGGGAGGGTAAGAGTCCCTATTTCCCATTCGTCTCTGATCATAGGATGTCGGAGGGAAGACCTCATTATAAGTATTTTGGGATGGCTGCCTAGGATTTGGGTTCTTGACTTCTTAGGAAGGTGGAATAGAAAGGGGTCCTAGGCTGGCCTTGTCTTAAAATTACAGGGCTTTGGACCGGGGAATTTTGGATTATCGGGTTTTGTTGTGTCAGCACGGGGACGGGTACTGATCGAGTAGTGAAGTTTTCGTAGATTGTTCGAGGCGGCGCATACCCGGATGAACCGGACGTGTACTGTCTCAGAGCCGTTCCTCGATCAGGAACTCGTGCTCCGTTCGGGTAGAGTGCCGATACTTGTGAAATAATCCCCTCTACCATGGGGGTTTGTGCCTTACGAGGCGGTTATCCAACCCTATGGCTGATAGGTGGGAATTGGGTTTGGACTACTGGGGCTGCACAACGGGAAATCCTGTTGTGGCAGTCAATTAGAAGCTGATACATAGTACATTCTCCGTACGAAAGGCTCGTACGAAGCTCTGGACTCAGGCTCTGTAACATCATGTCAATTTCTAGACATTCTGTGAGTTGCAGGCCGGTTCGGTGGACAAGTGTGCGCCACCGAGACACGTATTGTTCAAATTCCTCCCTATGCCACATTCTCTCAACGGTTAAATCTGAAATAGAGGGGGTTCTGATCCTCTGGTAACCGTAGCGGCCTAAGAGCTTCTCGCTTACAGTCGAGAAATTCGACAAGTGATCTATAGGGAGGGTGGAGAACCATTGTAGTGCTTCTCCTTCCAGTGATTTCTGGAAGAGGAAGACTAGTAAAGGTTGATTATCTAGAAAGGGGCGGGCGTCTAGATAAAAGGCAGTTAAATGGATATCTGGGTCTCCACGACCGTTATACTGGTGGAAGTTGGGGATTTTGAATCCCTCTGGTAGGTGGACTGACAGGATTTGTCTCAAGTTATGTAGAGACATATGCTTGGGGGCTGAGGGACCAGTCTCGGAGAGGATTCTCCGGATGGTTTCATCTAGTGTTTCTCCCCTGGGAGGGCTGCCTAGCGGTCCCGAGTTTGGGGCGGCCTAGTAAGGGCCTTGGGTGGAAATGTTTGGAAATATTGGATTCACGGGGGAAAGGGGGGTGAACGAAAAAACGCTCGGGTTGACTGAGTGACTAGGTGTGAACGGGGTTTTGGGAACGGCCTTAGGGGTTTCGACAGGGGCCTCCTATCTCAGGATTTTGACCTGACGGTAGTCGACGAGATCATTTAACATGTCCTCTATGGATTGGTATCCTAGACTAGCCATCTTTTCCTCTAGATGGGTCAGGAATTGCGTGGCCTGACCCTCTTGGTGGATTCTCTCCTCTAGTATCTCCTCCTCTATGCGGGATTACATGACGTGTGTGAAATGGTTCAAGGGAAGGAATGCATATATAAAGCAGTAAATAAAGCGGTAAAAGATTGCGCAGCGGTGTGCGGCTTACAAAGCAGTAAAGGATTGCGCAGCGGTGTGCGGCTTACAAAACAGTAAAGGATTGCGCAGCGGTGTGCGGCTTACAAAGCAGTAAAGGATGCTGTGATGTGAAATAGAGGAGGATCTGATTCGAGGGGTGGGAAACTCTAACCTTCCTAGAGGGTTGATAGCATTCTAGTCAAGCTTGTAAAAAGGGGGCAGAAGAGGATTACCTTTTGTTGTTTTTCACAAGGGAGGTCGCACCGTGATGGCCAGATTTTGTCGGTGCGTCGGAATCTCTTGGCAGTGCGTGGGTGGGGGTTCTTCGGGGATTCGGATCGGATGTGTGCCCCGGCGGGCTCAGTCGGATCGTCTTCTCGGAAGGGTGAGGGTGTCGTTCCTCGTTGAGGCGCCCGACAGCGGCTCAAGAGGATTCCAGGGTTTGTGTAATCGCCACCTGCGTTTTCTAAAAGCCGGAAAAGGTTGGGTTGGATTTGATCGCCTACGTTGGGAGTTTGTGGGGTCTCCGCTCTGAGACACGTATATACCGTACACAGAGGTGAAAAACAGATAATCATATTCTGCTTCCGGGGCTTGACTAAAGGAGTCTTGGGACATAGGGGTACAAAATGGGGTGTGGATGGGGGGTGGCTAGTGTGATCCAGCCGTCGGGTATGGGGCGGCTACTAGGGTTTAGCCGTCCGGGGCCTGGTCTGGTTTGGGCAAAACTTCGGTAGGAAATGAGTTTGGTCTTGGACAGAGGCTAAGCTAGGTTTAGCCCGGGTTTCTGGAGGGTGAAATGAGAGGGTGTTTTTGTGTAGGGAATGGATTTTTCTCTCACAAAAGGGGGGCTCTCTTTCTCTCTCTCTTGGGATTTCTAGTGGGGGGAAGGGAATGGCCTTCAAGTAGGTTGGGATTTGGAAAATGTGAATTGTGAATGTTGTGAGATTGTTGATGTTGGATTTAGGCTTGGGACCCCCTCTATTTATAGTAAAAGAGAGGCAGGGGAATATCCAGGGGGTAATGGAGTGGCTTGGCTAATAGTGTATGTGATTAGACCCCTCATTAATTCTCTAGTTCTTCTGTCAGGACCAGGTGAAGGGCGGCTAGTGCTAACTAGCCGCCTAGGATAGGGCGGCTACTTCCTGGTAGCATGATCTGCCAAACGTCCCATCTCTGACAATCGGTGGCTTGGGTCGGTTATTTGGGTTCATCCGGCCAAGATAGGGTGGCTAAAGGTCATGACCCATCGCAATGATCAGCATTTAATGCTGCTTTATGTCCCATCCAAGGAAGCGGTTCAAGGTCGGCCAGGGGGGCGGCTAGTTAGTCATGTCTAGCCGCCCCTTGCCAGGGACTTAGTGTTTTTGGGTTTTTAGAGTTCCTCTTGGTGGGGTTCTGGTTTGGGGCCAAGGTCTGGTTTAGGGTAGGGTTTAGGGTTTAGGTTTAGGTCATGGCTAGGGTTAGGGTTTAGGGCTTGGGTTTAGGGTTTCCAGTTTAGGTTAGGGCTAGGGTTAGGTTTTTTGGTTTAGGTTAGGGCTAGGGTTTAGGGTTAGGGTTAGGGTTTCTGGTTTTAGGTTAGGGCTAGGGTTTAGGGTTTCCAGTTTAGGTTAGGGCTAGGGTTTAGGGTTAGGGTTTAGGTTTAGGTTTAGGTCTCCCGGTCAGGCTAGGGTTTAGGTTTGGGCTTTCCGGTTTCCTGAACTTTGGTTCTCTACTAGATGTCCAAATGTGGGATATTTCCGGGTGTTACTTGAAGTATTTCAGTCTTTATGGACGGTCAAAATTGGGGTATCTACAATTGTCCCTCATCGGACGAAGTCATTGTGAGAAGCAAGAAAGACTTCGACCGATGATAAGGAAAGAGACCCCTATTTTGGCCGGCCCGACCTTCAAGAAGTTAGGCCAACACGAACAGTACTATTCGGGGAGTTGATTTAGACCGTCAGAGACTATGTCTTGATTTAGAATTTTTAACCGAAAGGATGATCTAGGTGGAAGGCAGGGAAAAGTAAATGGTGAGTGATCCAACCCGCGGTCGGGGTTCTTAGCTATCGTGCGCGGAGCAGCCCAGCGTCAGTTTCCTCGTGCCTACCGTTTCCTTGTGTCTACCGTTCCCATGCTTGGGATATCACCGACAGAAAGCAAGTAAAAGTTGATTTGGTGAATTGGATCGTCCGAAGGATAAGAACTCTCGAAAAGAACTAGAATTGAAGAAATTCGAATTTGAACGGTACTAAAAGTGCGGCAAAACTTTGGGAAAGTCGTGTTTGATCAACTAGTGTATGGAAATAAACCAATACATGGCTGTTTGGTATGGAAAACCTTGGAATTAGGGCTGAAAAGAGTTTTGGAAAGGGGTTTCAAGTGAAAGCAGAATAACTGGGGTTTCAAGTGAAAGCAGAATAACTGGGAGGGGCGGCTAGTTGTAACTAGCCGCCCGAGAGGGGGCTGCTACTCACGGGTAGCCGCCCCATAACTAGGTCCCTTATAACCGAAAAGACCCTCTCTCTCTCCATACGTTTCAAAACGGTTTCTCTCCCTCCATTACTCCTTCCTCTTCATTTTAAATAGAGAAACCTTGATTCCTTTGCCTTTTCTTCCTCCATTTCGACCTAGATCCGTCCTTCTCTCTTGATTTAGAAACCCTAGTTTTGGGTTCTCCTTTTCCTTTTCAACCCGAGGGAGATGAGGAGGTCGAAGGCGTTCGCTTCGAGTGGGAACGACCACGGGTGGCTCGTGGAGAGCGTAGCCCGAGCTTTTCATCGTCGGATAGCGATAGGCCAGAGGTAGAGGCCGTGGGAGAGGTTATGGGTGCGGCGGAGGTGCCGCCGGTGGGCATCGGCGCGGGTGAGATTGGGGATTTGTCTTTGGGGGTTGCCCCAGAGGTCGGGAGTAGTATGATAGGGTATACACGTAAGAGGAGGCATGGGGATCGACCGTCGGTGGTCGAGGAGGTGGTTTTGGGGGTCGGGGGATCGTTTGAGGGTGCAAGCGAGGGAGTGGGGGCCGAGGGAGTTAGTGAAGATGTGAGGGCGTCGTTGGATGCCCTTGTTGGGATGCTGGATAGGGAGGCCACAGAGGCCAGGGCTGAGGAGAAGGAAAGTAGGGCTATGGGGGCTTTTGCGGAGTTTAACTCCGGTGCAGGGAGGGTGGAGGGGACTGGAGAGGTTAGGGATGGGGCTGGGGAGGCCGAGGGTATGGGCACCGGGGATGCAGAGACCGGTGTTGGTGTTGAGGTTGAGGCCGAGGAGGGGGATGACGACGGGATGGACGATCCCGATGAGGCCGAGGTGGACGCTCCTGGGTCCACACGGGCCGTGGTATGTTCCTAACCTTTTAGTCTTAGTCTTTTTATTTTGGTGTATATGCATGTGTTTTGGTGGTATGAACAAGTGACTTAGCGTATAATACTTGTATATGTGTATTTTTAATAAGCATGCTTGGTGTATAAGCTAATCACGGTGGGATGTGTAAGCATGTTGTCTAATACCCTTTTATATAATTCTTAAGGCATGTCTTCGTATATGTTTGATCGTGGTAGAGTATGAGAGATTGTATGCATACGTTTCATGGGTTCAAGTACTTCCTATATGTTTGGGTGTGTTTAGGGAAGGTATATAAGCATGATAGGCCTTGATGCAAGAAAGAGCGTAAGTGGTGATCACGGTGGGATTTTGACATATTTTTGTTTGCATGCTTGGTCATATGAGGAGTGTCTTGTGAATAATGGGAGGTGAACCTTTACGTGAATGCTTTTGTGTTTGATATGAGAATTTTACTTTGCTAAGCATGATCTCTAAATATTTTTTTTAGGTTTCTTACCTCTCAGTTGCTTTTTTTAAACTAACCCATCTCTTCTTCGTTTGTTTTGCAGCGGCCGAATCATATCCAGGCTTTATGGCACGGGACGAAGAGGTGGTATGATGCCTTGGGGCAGGAGGAGAGGAGCTTAGTGGATGGAGCGGGCTTCCATTCCTTCTTTCTGATTGAGCCGTTCCACGTCCATCGACCATATGTGGAGGCATTGGCGGAGAGATGGGACCCAGAGAGTTGCACGTTCATCCTCCCTACTGGCGCTGTTTTGCCGACCCTTAAAGATGTCCATCAGATCACCGGTTTTTCGGTTTTGGAGGAAGCGATGATTGCGGCCACCCTTGCGGATTATAGGGTGCTGTTTCGAGAGTTGATTAGAGAATGGGAGTTCGTGGAGCGGGAGCGGACGCTGAACCGGATTCCTTTAGGGAGGCTTTCGGGGCAGTATGGCCTCGGTTCTTTTACGGAGCGTCAGAAGGGCGAAGCTACAGCTAGCTTCGAGAGAAGGCGGGCGATGATCGAGGCGAGAGAGGAGGCCGCGTGCCCACAGAGGGCACAGAGGGAGTTGAGGGCGTTCTTTCTTTACTTCTTCGGCCGGGTCCTCTTCTCGATGGTTTTTGATAAGGTTTCCTCTCACTCTCTTTTGCTGATGAGGGACCTGGAGGGCATGGGACGCTATGCCTGGGAAGTGGTGATGCTCGCCCATCTCTTCGCGGAGCTCTCGAAGAAAGTTTAGAGGGCCGGGGGAAAGAACCTTGGCGGCTTCGCGCCATTTCTTCAGGTATGTGTAAGTGGTAAATGTCTTTTTTTGGTTTAGCTCACTTAGCTCACATTGTTTTTCTTTTGTTGGCCTCTCATTGCCTGTTTTTTTTTGTTTTGAGGAGGGTTTTTCTGTTTTTAACCCCTGTTCTTTTCTGTTTCTAACCCCTGTTCTTATCTGTTTCCCCTCTACAAGTGTTTGTATGGTGCCAAAGCCAGTTTTGGGACATGTAATTCCTCATTTTGACCTTGGATTGGTACGAGTAGGGGCGAAAATAAAGGGGAGATGCTTGGGGGTTTTAAAATTGTCCTAGTCTACAGGGTAGGCAATTTCTCTTCTATCAGTAAACCGATTTATAACTCATACGTGTGTGAAGGGAGTGGCATGATTGGTGGATATGAGTTCAAGTAAAATACAAGTTTATCTTTGAGAATCTTATAATTCTATCATCAGGTGCTAAACACTGGAAATTGCAGTAATGAAGAATAATATTTCTCAAGTATTAATAGTTCTATGCATGAAATTTCTTTAGATAAAGTGCGTTCCACGAACCCAGAAACTCGACTCCTTCGGCGTCTACCAAGCAGTAGGCAATCCCGGAGTAGGCATGGGTGATCAGATAGGGTCCCTCCCATGTAGGTTGCAGCTTGCCTCTTGGATGGGGCAGCCTTGATAGCATGATTTGCTTTCTTTTCCCCAATTTTAAATTTTCTCTCTATTACTTTCTTTTCAAATACCCTTGCCACCCTCCTCTGGAAGGCCTGTGCATGGTCTTTGGTTCTAAATCTTTTTTTGTGAAAGTATGTAAAAGGGCTGAAGTAAACAAATCTTTTTGGGACTTTTTTGGTTTTTTGGAAAGCATGTAAAGGAGTTAGAAATGGGAAAGCATGTATAAGATAATATATGTAGTTCGAAAGGATAGCCTTCAGGAAATGATAGTTGAGTAGTTTGCAAGGTGAATCCTCTATGAAGGCCCAAACTGAAGGATCTTTAAGGGAATGATACTTGAATTTTCTGATGTATCATTGGTTGTGTATCGATTCATCTCTATCTTGAAGCGCATTTGACGCCTTCTCAACCATTGTTTTTTAGCATCTATTCTGACAATATCTATCAGAATATCAAAGTCTAGATACTGTCGAAAGCGCGAGTGACGCTTGATCCGCCATAGACCCTTAGCAGGAAGATAATCTTTTCTCAAAGGGGGGTCGGTCAATGAAGAAGTGGATATGGAAAAGCAAGTTGCAAGGGCGACTATTGATTGAACAGGTGCAAGAGAACATGGATCAACATGATGCTGATGCCCTAATAATGGTGAGAGTAAAGACTCATCAGTTAGTGCAATTAAGGGTTCATGGACCAAATCTAAAATAATTGATCTGGATATGGCGGGAGGAGGGAGCTCCTCAAACAAATGGGATGGCAAGTTGAGTGGATCTGGCAGTTGGGATGGCTCGACTGCTCCCTCAAATTGTGCATTTCTAAATATGAGCGGTTCTGATTCGAAGACATGCACAATTGGTTGAACCGGATCTGGATCAGTCTCAGAATCTGATGAGTCAAGATGTGAGTCATCTGAGACCACCCGGGGAGGTTCAACGGGCACTGATATGATTTGATCTTGAGCAGGTACAGACAAAGGGTATTCAGATTTAATCGGTTGTAAGGCTTGGATGATGGATTCAGGTTGTGTTGGGGAAGGGGAAAAGAGTTCCGATAGTTCTCTATCAAAAAAACTCTTCATCATCGTCAGAATCCTGCTTGGGACATTCTGTAGATTCAATAATTTCAGGTGTTGGATACTCATAGGTCGATGGGGGAGGAATAACGGCGTATTTCCTTTGTGGTGGTTGCTGGGGAACCAAGGCTTGTGTCCTTGGTGGAGCAGGGGGACAGGCAGTAAGAACTCTGGCTTTGTTGCCACAAGTCTGACTAGGTTGTGTCTGGGAGAAATGGTTCAATAGTCGGATGGGACCTCCCTTCGTGGGACTAACTAGAATGGGCTTGGGTATTTGTTCTGTGTATAGGGGGAGGGGCTTAATAGGGTTTGGATGTATTGGGGAAGGTGCTGGAAGGATTAGGCCACCCGGAATGATCCTAGACAGTTCTTCGTGGTTTGTAGCCCCTACTGCGTACACACTTTCAAAGCTCGGGTCTTCTAGTTCTTCCATCAGGGCTTGTATAGTAGGTTCAAGCTTTTGTTTTTCAATATTCGTTACAGGATCTACATGTGCTGGGATCTGATTTACAAAGTTTTGGAATACGGGATTTTGTCGTGTCGGCACGGGGCCGAGTACTAATCGGGGAATGAAATTTTGATTGGCTTTCCGAGGCGGTACATATCCAGATGAATCGGGTGTGTACTGTATCAGAGTTGATCCTTGATTAGGTACTCACGTTCCATTTGGGTAGAGTGCCAAAATTTGTATGATCCTCTCTACTGTGGGGGTTTGCACCTTTCACGGCGGTTGTCCAACCCTATGGGTGATAGGTGGGGACTGGGTTTGGACTACTGGGGCGACACAACGGGAAATCCTATTGTGGTGGTCAATCAGAAACAGGTACGAAAGACTCATACGGAGTTTTGGAGTTGTTATATATGTGTCACTTTTCAGCCTTCTGGTAACCCTTGGGTCAATTCTGGCCATTTTTGGAATTTTCTTTTTTCGATCGGAACCGCAAAGATTTTGGCTTTTAGCCATCTGCGAAAGCTAGAAAACTCCGATTGAAAATCTGACTGCGGATTATGGGTCCTGGTACCGTTTTATACCACCCATAAATTTTTCATCGAATTCCGGTTACGTTTAAGAAAATTATGCAGTTCCGAATCGTATCCGGATTTTGGTCAAATTTGGGAAAGTCAAAGAGAGAAGACCTTGACCAAGTCAAAGGGTGACTTGGACCAAGTCAAAGAAGACCTTGACTAGTCAAATGTGACTTTTGACTAGTCAATGGGTTTTGTTTTTTTGCTTGGTTGAGTTGACCAAAGTCAAAACTCACCTAACACCTTTTTGAGCATTAAGTGCTCTCTCTCTCTCTTTTTCTCTCCCTCTCTCTCTCCCTCTCCCCTTGTCAACGTGCATTTCTTTTCACTCCCTCTCTTTGTTTATTTTTTTTTCTAAGTGTGTGTGAGTGTGTGAGAAGTGAAGGAGAAGAAGAGCTCACCAAATACAAAGGTGTGTGTGACTATGTGTGTGTTTATGTGTGTTGTTGTTGATTCCCTCTCTTTAGCTTCCTTTAGAACCCCCTTTATCCACTGTTTTCAGCCAAGTAGGGGCTGGTTGGAAGGCTAGGGAGGGGTGGTAGTGGTGGTTGTGGTGGAGGTTGCGCCGGGTGCACCCGAGGGGCCCCGAAACCCCACCATTCCCTTCCCCCTCCTTTGGTAGCTTTCTTTCCCCCTCTTTTCTTTGGTTTCTTAGTGTTAGGGGCTGTTAGGGAGTCATGCATGCTAAGTGTTTGGGTTAGGGGTGAGTGGAGAGGGCAAAAGGGGGGCTTGACAGCCCTGGGCGCGCGCGCGGGTCCATCCGCGCGCGTGCGCGCGCAGGCGAGCGCGCAGGAGAGGTCCTGGCGGGCCTGGCAGGGGCGCAGACGCGCGCGTGCGCGTACGCGCGGGCGCACGCGCGAGGGCGCGCGCGGGGAGTGTGCGAGGCGCAGTGCACGCGCACTGTGCGCGGGGCTGAGCGGGGGCGCGCGCGGGCGCGCGCGAGCGTGCGCGCGTGCGCGAGCTACCCGTCTGGGCGCACGAGTGCGCGTCCGGGTGCGCGGCGAGGGGCTGGACGTGCGGGCAGCGCGTCCGGAGGCGCGGGTCAGTGCGCCATCGAGCGCGGGGGCACGTGCGCGCGTGCTTGCACGTGCGTACGCGTGCAGGGGCCATGCGTGTGGCTACCCGGGGGCTCGGGTAGGTGTCGGGGCACTCGGACAGGTGCGCGTACGTGCGTACTCGCATGCGTGCGAGCCCGTATGCGTGCATATCCAAGTCCTTAGCATTTCTAGTTGTTTTAAGTGTCTTTATGTGGATTTTACTCACCTATTTGGATGCCCTGTCTTGCAGATCTTGGCGAGCGGTCCCGCGACGACCCGGTTTACGGTGAGTGGGTCAATCCAACCCAGTCGGGAGGTGTTCGATGCACGTAGACATGCATTGCCCTCCCCTGGGGCACTGTAACCACATATTAACCTTCTTAAGTGTGCATGTTATTGCTTATCTTGCTAGGTTGCATCCATGTCATTCTAAAACTTAATATGTTAGGATCATACACCCTAGTACCATGTGTAGGGACCCATACTTGTCTATGTATTGTGTCCCATGCTAGGTTATTCATGTGTTATTATTTACATGTATGCATGAGTATAAGGCATGAATAAGGTAGTGACCTTAAATATTTTTCTATCATGTTAGACTTGTATACTAGAGTATTACATCCATGTGTTATACATATGAGCCCAAGCATGCCTTAGACAGTATTACAATTTTGTTATAGTATTACTTGTATGCTTCCTTGATTAATTCTTTGTGTAATTAATTATGTGTTGTAGATCATATCTCTAGACATATCTTATGTATATATATATAGAGGCCATGAACCTTGCTTAATAAGATTAAGCAAGTGTATGACCTTTGATGGGTCATACTGTGGCATCGACATTACGAATCATCTGTCTTCCCCGCATCTGAGTTATGCGCTCTGGTGGGAATTCATGAGAATTCGTAACCTTACCGACGACGGATCCATGAGGATCGAAACCGCGTATGTCAAGTGCTCTCCCCTTCGTCGCTTCCGTGTCGAAGCTACCCGAGTTTAGTTGTCCTGCTAGGCTCTCCCAGACGCTATTCATGACGCCGGGTGGTGCGCCCATACGGTAGAGGTAGAGGTCATGGGAGGATACCAGGTCGAGGCTACTCGGCAGAGGGCTACCGGAAGACGAAAGGCGAAGACCAGTTGACCTTTTCCCCAATAATCCTATGTCACCTAAGGGTGAGGGTGAGGGAGTAGTGGGTTGGGTTGAGACCCAACCCAAGGACTTAAGTGACTGTTCCTTCCGTTGGAACCCCAAACACTCAGAATATTTAATATGGTGTGGTAGGTTTGGGTCGACACCCAATCGCCAACTTAAGTTGTTGTTTCGATTATTGAGACTTGAATGTTTGAAAGATTAATATGTGTTGTGATGCATGGATCGTACCATTCACTGAGCGTGTGGCTCACCCCTCGCATATGTTTTCCTCCAGTTGTCGCTGAGCCAGACCTGAAGGTGGAGCTTCCATAGGCGCAGTACCGTAGCAGAGCAGCGCACGTGTTTTGGATCTGCGAGTGAGAGAGGCCATCAGCATCCCCCGTTTCCTTGTATGTATTGCTACTCGTGCTTGAGCACAGTACTGGTGTTTGATGTCTTTGTTGTATATTGGCTCTCACAGGACAGTTGATTATGTGTTCCGGTCTGTAATATGTCTTTAAATTACAGACTAAGTCATTTTAAGCTTCCGTCATATGTTTATATATCATGTCAGCTTCCTTGTTAAATGTTTTAAGTTCCTTTGATGATTGAGTAGAGTCTTTTATTGACCTCGTGTATGGATTGCTGATATTGTATATTTGCCACGTCTCGGAGACGGCCTCTCTGGGGCGTGACAGGAGTCATGCTTTGCAACATCATTTCAATTTCTTGATACTCTGTGAGTTGCAGCTGGTTCGATGGACTAGTAGGTGCCCCCTGGACACGTACTGTTCGAATTCCACCATTATCTACTTTATTTGTTTGTTATTGTTAGAATGAGAGAGAGAATAACGAAATCTAATTCTACTAGGGTGAGACTAAATCTTTTTTATTTAATAGTATAAGGCAGTGTTATACATGTAACATAATAACATAATATATATGTAATTTAACACCTCCACTCAAACTCAAGATGGATCAAACATCGTGAATTTACGAATAAAAAAATGAAATCAAGGAATAGGATGAAACTTCATAAGGAAGTCAGCAAGCAGCTCAACAGAGGAAATGTGCTTCTGTTTAAGCAAGAAAGTGCTGATGGATGTGGTGACAACCAATCTCAATATATTGGGTCCTCTCATGGAAAACCGGATTACTAACAATCTAAATAGCATTCCATTTATCGCAATAAAGTGAAGAGGACGTACTGTGCGGACAATAGCGCGCGGACAACGGCGTGATGATTGTCAAATCTGAAAAGGAAGGAGATCCAACAAAGAAAAGAAGAAAAAAATATGAGGGGGAAAGTATGATCTCAAAGAAGCTCTCATACCATGTTAGATGAGAGAAAGAGAGAGAGAGAGAGAGAGAGAGAGAGAGAGAGAGGACATAATTCTATTAGAGAGAGATTAAAACATTTACATAATAGTACAAGATCGTGTCACACGTGAACACAGTATATGTGTAATATGACAGTCACATATATATATAATAAACTTAATTTACATGTAATTCATTATCATAAATAATAAAAAGTAATGAATAAACAGAAAAGAGAACCTACAAAAGCCTTTAAAACGCCCTCCAACACGTATATACAGAAACGCATGAAGGACAACAAACACTTTACCTTACATGGTCTCAAAAGTGTCACAAAATCCACTAATTCTGCCCCCATGTCATGTAGCGCAACCCCCTTCAAAACACACTATAAATACAATTATACAATACATCTCAAAGCACACAAACTCATCAATACAACAGTTGTAGTTGAAGCTAAGCAAAGAAGTAAGAAATGGAGATAACTAAGAGGGGTGTTGCGTGTGTGCTTCTGCTGGTGGCCGTGGCCTGCGCTTTCATCGGGCCAAGCCTGGTGCGGATGAGTTGCTCAGCAGTGGATTCGGTGCTCAGCCCGTGCTCGCAGTATGTCACGGGGCAGGCCAACGCCCCGTCGGCTGAGTGCTGCAGTGCGGTGAGGTCGGTCAACCAGGCGGCGAGCACTACCTAGGCACGCAGGGACACATGCGAGTGTCTCCGACAGATCGTGGCCCGGGACAGCAACCTGAATGACGAGGTGGCGCAAGCACTCCCCGGACAATGTGGTGTCTCCGTCAGCATCCCCATCTCCCACAATGTTGGCTGCAGCCGGTGAGATATCCTCTACTTCATAGAATTTTTCATATTAGTATGTACTGATAAATATTCTACCAGTATATGTTTGTGCGCTTGATTGCGCGATTACAAAACTGATTTTCTCTAAAATGCTGGGTTTGAAAATTAATTATGCAGAAAGCTGACCCTCCCCCTAGCATTTGGAATACGTAGTTTTTAAACACTATTTGACTGAAATCTGTCTGCAAGTGTTAAATATGTGTCACTTTTTGGCCTATGGGTAATTTTTGGGTCAATTCTCGCCATTTTTGAAATTTTATTTTTCGATCGGAACCGCTAAAATTTTGATTTTTAGCTATCTGCATGAGCTAGAGTACTCCGATTGAAAATCTAACTGCATATTATCGATCCTGGTACCATTCTATACTATCCATAAAAATTTCTTCCAATTCCGGTAACGTTTTGAAAATTATGCAGTTTCGAATTGTATCTGGGTTTTCTTCGAATTGGTTTGTTTGGTGGAATAGTGGTGGTTATGGTCAACCTTGGTAAGCTTACCCTCCCCCCCTCTTTCTTAGTGGTTAAGTAATTTTTGATATTTGTGTTGAGTGTGGGTGAGATTAGGTTAAGTTCACCCCCTTCTTTTTTTCTTTTCTTCTTTTTCTTCTCTTCTTGGTGGTAGGCGTGCAAGCCCACTCTCACAAAATCCTTCCCTCTCTCACACACTCTCCCCCCCTGTTTTTGTTGGTTTTTGTGTGTGTGCGCGCTTTGGTTTGGTTGGAGAAGAAGAAGAAACACAAGCAAGGAGAGGAAGGTTTGTGCGGTTGTTGTTGTTGATTCTCTTCTTTTAAACTCCCTCTCATGTCTCCCCCCCCCCTTTGACCCCTATTTTCAGTCAAGGAGAGGTTGTGGAGAGACTGAGGAGGTGGTGGTAGTGGTGGTATTGGTTGGAGTGGTTGCGGGTGCGTGGAGGGCCCAGATCTTCCCTTTCACTCCCCTCTCTTGGTTAGCACTCCCCTTCTTGTATTTCTGGTTTTTAGGTAGTTGGGGGGTGTTATGGGACCATGCATGCTTGGTGGTTGTGTTTGGGTGTGTGTGGGGTGGAGGAGAGGGGTGTTAGAGCTTTGGGCGCGCGCGCGGGTCTGTCCGTGCGCGTGCGCATGCAGTCCGGCGCGCAGGGGGCGCAGACGAGCAGGCGTGTACGTGCGCGCAGTCAGGCACGTGCAGGCGCGCGGGGAGTAGCAGGCGTGCGCTTGCACGTGATCGGGCGCGTGCGCGGACAGCGCTTCCGGGTGTGCTGCCTGGGCGCCTGGGCACGGGGCAGTGCGTCGGTGGGCGCGGGTGCGCATGCAGGGCCATGCGTGTATGCACGTGCGTACGCGTGTGGGGCCACGCGTGTGGCTGCCCGGGGGCTCGGGTAGGTGTCGGGGAGCTAGGATATACGTGCGTACGCGCGTACTTTGCGCGTGTGAGCACGTATGCGTTCATATCCAAGTCTTGGATAATTCTAGCTAATTTTAAATGTTTTTAAGTGGTTATACTCACCCATTTTGATGCCCTTATTGTGCAGATCTTGGTGAACGGTCACGCATCGACCCCGGTTGCAATGAGTGGGACAATCCAACCCAAATGGGAGGCGTTCGATGCACGTTGTAGTGCGTTGCCCTCCCCTGGGGCACCATAACTGCATATTAACTTGTTAATTAGGAATATATGTTAGTGCATGTTTTGCTATGATGCACCAATACCTTGTTAGACGTTGTATGCTAGGATTATCCGTCCACGTTATATGTATAGGAGCCCATACATGCCTAGATACCATGTCCCATGTTAGCATACCCTGATCCACATATGTCCCCACCTAGTTTAATTTAATTAAACAAATAAGTATGTATAAGTATAAGCATGCCTGAGATGATATTTACTTGTTATATTATTAAATGCTTCCATGATTAATGCTTTAATTAATTATGCATTGTATATTTAATTCCTATCTTCCTACTCGGGATTAAGGAACCTTTCGAGGACACCATTGAAACCCGGGCTAGGATGCTCCGTGTTCCTTGTTTCATTGTCGGGACATCCTATATCAGGACCTCAAGGTGCCCTCCCAAGGAAGGGGTTCTTTCCCTAAGCAGGAAACATCTTATACCTGTATGAGCCATGAATCTTGTTTAAATGAATTTGGACAAGTGTATGACCTATTAGGGGGTCATACCATGGCATAGTCACTACAAAAGATATGTTTTCCCTGCATCTGAGTTATGCGTCCTGGAAAGAGTTCATGAAAATTCGATACCCTTTTGATGGTTATCGATCGATGACGTTGGATCCATGAGGATCGTATTTGCTAGTGTCGAGTGTTCTTCCCTTCGCCGGTTTCGAGTAGAGACTGCCCAGCGTAGTAAAGTCCGGTGCGAGTGCTCCTAGATGTAGATACCCCAATTTTGACCGTCCAAAGAGAAGAAAATTACTTCAAGTAACATTTTTAAATAACCACATTTGGATCAAATAGAAAACTACCAAAAGTTGAATAGATATGAAAATAAAAGGAAAAAGATAAAACTGTCGGAAGGTGGCTACTTGAAAGTAGCCGCCCCTCCTCAGGCAGCTACTTTCAAGTAGCCGTCGGACGCAGAGAAAAGGTGGCATCTTAAAAGTAGCCGCCCCTCACGGGGCGGCTAGTTACGAGTAGCCGCCCCTTGACCGACCCCAAACCGCTTCTCCTGATGGGACATAAAGCAGCATTTAATGCTGACTGGTAGGTCATCATGTGGGTGGCATCTTGAAAGTAGCCGCCCCTCATGGGGCGGCTAGTTACGAGTAGCCGCCCCATGTCTGGACAATTTTTCACGACAAATATCTGGATTCCTTAGAGGTGAAGTTTGCTTAAACCACTCTATTATCCAATCCATGCCATTATCCAATGAATAAACCTATGCATCCCTTTCTACTATAAAAGGAGGGGTAGGGGTGAGAATCAAGGGTGGCCATTTTTCATTTCAAAGTGTGTGTTAGAGAAAGAGAAAGAGAGAGAGAGAGAGGGAGAGAGCCCTAGTTGAGAGAGAAGGAAAGTCATTCCCCACCAAATTCCACTCTCCATAAACCCCCCTCTAAACCATTGTCCTAAACCACCCTTAGCCCTAGCCAAACAAATCCAAATTCTTACCTATGTGCTATCCAAATCTAGAAGAGGAAATCACCAAACACCACTTTCAATCCTCATTACCACCACCCTAGCCAAAGCCAAAACACTTCCCTACCTAGGTTCTGCCCAAATCAAGAAAAGCCAGAAACCAGGTACCAGGCGGCTAGTCCCAACCAACCGTCCCCTACCAGGCGGCTAATTCCCATTAGTCGACCCCTTCCTAACCCCCTTCCTAGCCCCCGAAGCAGAATAGGTTTACCTGTTTTTCACCTCTGTGTACGGTATATCCGTATCCCAGAGAGGAGACCCCACAAACTCCCACCCGCGAGGCGATCAAATCCAACACCAACTTTTCCTGCTTTTTGAGAAAGCAGGTGGTGATCACACAAACCCCGTCTTTTCTGAGAAGCAGTCGGGCGGCTCAGGAACGACTCTCCGGGCGGTGACCTGATCAGTCGCGAGACGGACCAGGACCAAGTTCGCAGAACCCCCCAGTTTTTACATTCCGACAAATTGGCGATCACGGTGGGACTCCCTTGTGAAAAACAACAAAAGGTAATCTTCTTCTGCTTCATTCCATAACTTGACTAGAAAGCCATCACCTCTTTAGGAAAGCTAGAATTTTCTAGCCCCTCAAGTCAGATCCTCCTCTACTATGCATCACAACACACTTTATCACTTTAAGCCGCACACAGCTGCGCACCCTTTACTGTTTTAATTGCATCTTTTACTGCTTTAAGTCGCACACAGCTGCACACACTTTACTGCTTTAATCGCATCTTTTACTGCTTTAAGTTGCACACAGCTGCGCACCCTTTACTGCTTTAATCCCATCTTTTACTACTTTAAGTTGCACTCGGTTGCACATCCTTTGCTGCTTTCTTTACTGCTTTATTTACTGCTTTAAATCTGCATTCATTCAAACCTAGGCCATTCCACATTCACACCATGGAAATCTACACCCATGGGAAAATAGTAGAGGAAAAAGACCACCAGGGAGACCAAAGCACACAACTCCTTAGCCACCTAGAGGATAGGATGGCTGCTTAAGGGTACCAATCGGTAGAGGACATGTTCAATGACCTCTCCGACTATCGCCAGACCAAGACCTCGAGGCAGGAAACCCCTGCCAAGACCCCAAAGGCTCATCCCACCCCCAATACCCCACCAACACCCGGTTTCTCGGTTAACCCAAGACCAAACCATTTTTCTCCCCCCACCTTTTCATTTGCCCCGACTTCCCCTACGAATCCAATATTTCCGACCATTTCTGCCCCATGCCCTTACCAGGCCACCTCCTACCCGAGACCGCTAATCTATTTACCCAAGGCCGAAACTCTTGATGACACCATCCGGAGAATTCTCTCTGAGAAAAAAACAACCACCCCCAACCATAGGTCCTTACACCACCAACAACAAATCCCTTCCGTCAGTCTCCCGGCAAATTTTAAAATTCCAAAATATCACCGGTACAATGGCCGCGGAGACCCGGATGTCCACCTAAAAGCTTTTTATCTGGACTCTCATCCCTTCTTGGATAATGAAACTCTCCTTGTATACCTATTCCAAAAATTCTTAGAAGGAGAGGCTATCCAATGGTTTTCTACCATGTCGGTAGACCATTTGTCCAATTTTTCAGCCGTAAGCAACAAATTCCTAAGTCGCTACGGTTACCAAAGAACTAGGATCCCCTCTATCTCAGACCTCCCAGCTGAACGAATGGAGCATGGAGAGGACTTTGAATCCTATGTGTCTAGGTGGCGCACCCTTGTGCACCAAACTGGCCTACAATTAACAGAATGTCAAGAAATTGACATGATGTTACTAAACCTAACCCCAGAACTTCATACGAGTCTGTCGTACGGAGATTGCACCACCTATCAACTCCTAATAGATAGACACAACCGGATCCAATGCTGTACTGGACCCCCTACCCCATTCACTTCCAACAACTGGTCAAGACTCATTAGGAAAAACCCCTTGACAACCCCCACGGTAGAGGGGATTACAAGACAAGTTTCGGCACTCTACCCGAACGAAGCACGGGTTCTTGATCAAGGACCAGCCCCGAGACAGTATACACCTGGTCCTTCTGGATATATGCTGCCTCAGCAAGCTACTTATTCTAATACCTTATCTCCTCAATCAGTACCCGCTTCCGTGGCTTTACAACAACACCCTATAATCCAAAACCCTAGCAAACCCCTCCTCCCATTCCCAGAACAAATACCTGAGTCCATCTCAATTCATCCCATGGAGGGAGGTCCAATTCGACCATCGAACCATTTCACCCAGACACATCATAGTCAGGCCTATAGTGATAGAGCCAAAGTTCCCACTGCCTATGCCCCTGTTCCACGAGAAACACAAACCTTTATTCCCCGGCAACCGCTCCAAAGGCAATACGCTGCTATTCCACCCCCATCAACCTATGAGTCTCTGGCACCTGAAATCATAGAATCTATAGAATGTCCCAAGCAGGACTCTGACGATGATGAACAATTTTTGGATGGAGAACTATTGGAACTCTCTTACCCTACTCCCACACAACTGAATCCACCATCCAACCCTTAGACCTGACTGAGGTTGAATATCCATTGTCTATAACTGCTCAAGATCCAATCATATCATGGCCTATTGAACCCATCTTGACCATCTCAGATGACTCGGATTCTGACTCATCACATTCTGAGATTGATCTAGATCTGGTTCAATCAATTGTGCATATCATCGAATCAGAACCACTTATATTTAAAAATGCACAATTTGAGGGAGCAGTCGAACCATCCCAATTGCCAGATCCATTCGACTTGACACCCCATATGTTAGAGGAGCTCCCTCCGGATTCCCCCGCCATATCCAAATCAATTATTTCGGATCTGATCCATATGCCCCAAATTACACCAATTAAGGAGTCTTTACCTCCACCATCATTATGACCTCAGCATTATGATGAACTGTGCTCCCTTGCACCTGTTCAGTCAGTAGTCGCCTCTGCGACCTGTTTTTCCATATCCACATCTTTGTTGACTGACCCCTCTATGAGGGATCATTCTCTTTCTGCTGAGGATCTATGGCAGATCAAGCGCCACTCACACTTAGCATTTAGGCATTGTTCCTTTGAAGCTGCTTCAATTTGAGCCTCCATAGAGGACTCACCCTGCACCATCATTTTCTGGAGGCCATCCTCCAGCACTGTACATTATTTTCCCTTCCAGCATGTTGTTTGTTTACTGCTTTCTTTAAATTCAAAATCCAAAAAAATTGAATATGTTAAAAGCTCGAAAAAAAAATTCCTTTACAAAGTCTGTTTATTTCGGCTATTATGCAGGCATTTAAAAGCTTTCATCAAAACAAAAACAAAACAAAAAAAGGTCACTTATTCATATTTAGTTTATTTCAATTATGCCCTCCACTTTTAAGTTTTTAAAATATATAAACAAAAAAAAGGATACAAGAAAAAGGGAAGGAAATCAGGGAGATGGTACCCGAGAAAATCAGGCCATCAAGACAACCCCATCCAAGGGAAAATTGCAACCAACATGGGAGGGACCTTATGTGATCACTCATGTCTATTCTAGGAATACCTACCACTTGGTGAATGCCGAAGAGGGTGAGATTTCAGGTCGGTGGTATGCACTTTACCTGAACAAATTCTATGCATAATTTTTAATATTTGAGAAATTTTACTCTTCCTTACTGTGAATTCCAGCGTTTAGTGCTTGATGACAATATTTAAAAATCCTGAAGATAACCTGCATTTTACTTAGACTCATATCCGCCAATCATGCCACCTCCACCACACGAGTATGATTTAAGGCATGGTTCACCTGATAAAAGGGAAAATTGCCTGCCCCATGGACTGGGGCAATTGTTAATTTTAATTTTTTATTTATTTTTTTTATTCTTTTTATTTTGGGATTATCTTTCCCTTGTTTTTCTCTTGCTTCGTGTCAACTAAGATTTACAAGAAATATACCCCAGACCTAGCATACGTCCCAAAACTGGCTCTGGCACTATACAAACACTTCTAGAGGGGAGGCATGAAAAGAATCAGGGTGAAAAACAGAAGAGCCCCCCCCCCCTCAAATAAAAAAAACATCAGGCAATGAGAGGCAAACAAAAGAAAAATAACACCCAAGTGAACGGGTTAAACTCTCTATTTTAGCAGGCTTTCACGCCTTTACGCACAAGTATATGCTGAACAAACGGCTATACTAGTACAGAGTCCAAACAAAGGACTGAACTTTCCACCAAAAAAAAAAGAGAAGTGGTAAAAAGAAGAAAGCTAGAGGGACCTAGAAAGTAAGATTTATGCTAGGACTGGGGCAATTTTTAAGTGATTCAAAGAAGATATTACTCTCATCCCCATTCACCCACTCTTTTCCCACCATGATTCAATTAAACTAAGTCTGTTGGCTAGGCGAAATTTCAACCAAGGGTGAACCTTTCCTTACATTTACTACAGCACACACTCTCACATGAGTCTATTTAAAATCTTGCATATCTGAGGGATACTTATTATGTTTGATTCTTGGCACATTCATGGAGTTTTCAGCATGTTTAGAGTAACATGATCAAATATTTGAAAACTACTCCACTTGGAAACACATCCCTCAAGCTAAAACCACTTCCAAATGCCCTGGGCTAGACTTGGGTGAATCACAAGGTGTTCTCCCTCAAATTAGCAGCATGTCTTGATTAGAATGATAAAAATTGCCCCCCTTTCTCACATCAATGCATGATTTGGCATCCATCTTAATACTTGACTATCAAAATTTGTCACCCATGCTCATTTACAAATTGCTCCTCTATGTTTCTCAAGAAAAACTACTTCAACCTCTCTTTTCTTGACATGACACAACATATTCCACCTTCATACATGTCACAATACACATGTGCTAAACTCAAATACCACCATGATGAAATGCATGTAAAGTTGTCCTTTTAACTCATATGCTATGCTCCAAACAAATCACATCACATGCATGCAATCCCACCATGACAATACATGCAAACTTTTAAACTCATGTTGTTTCAAATTCCACCGTGACAGAACACGCATGCAAAAACAATCCTTTCTAAAAAATCCATGCTCACATTTACACTCATAAAATATAAAACATACTTGTTTAAATCCCACCATGATGCGTATGTATGCAGGGCATCCCTTTCGAACAAAGTTCAGTTCTATCAAAAGTGCATGCACTCCCTGATAGTATCTTAAACAAACTCAAATTCCAAAGTTTTCTACAACCACAGCCATGTCTTGGTTAATTTCAAAATTCTACTTGATTAAAACACGACTCACTTGAAGTCCTATCATGTTACCAGTACCATTCAGCTCGAATTTCCTCAGTTCTGGTTCTTTTCAAGAATTTTTATCCTTTGGATGATCCAATTCACCAACTCAATACCTTTACTTGCTTTCTGTCGGCGATATCCCCTCCTTGCTGAGTTTTCCCAAGCACGGGAACGGTAGGCACGAGGAAACTGACGCTGGGCTGCTACGTGCACGATAGCTAAGAACCCCGACCACGGGTTGGATCACTCACCATTTTACTTTTCCTGCCTTCCACCTGGATCATTCTTTTCGGTTGAAAATTCTAGTCAAGACCTAGCCTCTGACAGTCTAAATCAATTCCCTGAATTGTATTGGGCATGAGACCAAGACTTCTTGAAGGTCGGGCCGGTTAAAATAGGGGTCTATTTCCTTATCATCGGTCGAAGTCTTTCTCGCTTCGCACAAAGACTCCGTCCGATGAGGGGCAATTGTAGATGCCCCAATTTTGACCGTCCAAAGAGAAGAAAATTACTTCAAGTAACATTTTAAAGAACCACATTTGGATCAAATAGAAAACTACCCAAAGTTGAATAGAAATGAAAATAAAAGGAAAAAGATAAAACTGTCGGAAGGTGGCTACTTGAAAGTAGCCGCCCCTCCTCAGGCGGCTACTTTCAAGTAGCCGTCGGACACAGAGAAAAGGTGGCATCTTAAAAGTAGCCGCCCCTCACGGGGCGGCTAGTTACGAGTAGCCGCCCCTTGACCGACCCCAAACCGCTTCTCCTGATAGGACATAAAGCAGCATTTAATGCTGACTGGCAGGTCATCATGGGGGTGGCATCTTGAAAGTAGCCGCCCCTCATGTCTGGACAATTTTTCACAACAAATATCTGGATTCCTTAGAGGTGAAGTTTGCATAAACCACTCTATTATCCAATCCATGCCATTATCCAATGAATAAACCTATGCATCCCTTTCTACTATAAAAGGAGGGGTAGGGGTGAGAATCAAGGGTGGCCATTTTTCATTTCAAAGTGTGTGTTAGAGAAAGAGAAAGAGAGAGAGAGAGAGAGAGGGAGAGAGCCCTAGTTGAGAGAGAAGGAAAGTCATTCCCCACCAAATTCCACTCTCCATAAACCCCCCTCTAAACCATTGTCCTAAACACTCTTAGCCCTAGCCAAACAAATCCAAATTCTTACCTAGGTGCTGCCCAAATCTAGAAGAGGAAATCACCAAATACCACTTTCAATCCTCATTACCACCACCCTAGCCGAAGCCAAAACACTTCCCTACCTAGGTTCTGCCCAAATCCAGAAAAGCCAGAAACCAGGTACCAGGCGGCTAGTCCCAACCAACCGTCCCCTACCAGGCGGCTAATTCCCATTAGCCGACCCCTTCCTAACCCCCTTTTTTAGTCCCATATCTCCTCTAGTCAAGCCCCAGAAGCAGAATAGGTTTACTGTTTTTCACCTCTGTGTACGGTATATCCGTATCCCAGAGAGGAGACCCCACAAACTCCCACCCGCTAGGCCATCAAATCCAACACCAACTTTTCCTGCTTTTTGAGAAAGCAGGTGGCGATCACACAAACCCCGTCTTTTCTGAGAAGCAGTCGGACGGCTCAGGAACGACTCTCCGGGCGGTGACCTGATCAGTCACGAGACGGACCAGGACCAAGTTCGCAGAACCCCCAGTTTTTACATTCCGACACCAGATGCTATTGATGACGCAGTGGGGCGCCCATGAGGTAGAGATAGCAGTCTTTGGAGGCTAGCCGGTAGAGGCCAGAACCCTGTCAGATGCTCCCAGATACTACAAACGACACTTGCTGGTCTGCCCACGTAGCAGAGATAGTGAACGTGGGAGGCTACCTGGTAGTAGAGGCCACACTGGGAGAGACTAACGGATGACGAATGGCGTAGGAACAGTCAACATTATCCCTAAAGTCCTTCGTCGGAGTAGTGGTTGGCTCGGGTGATACTCTTCCCACCAGCTTAAGTAGTTGATTTTTCCATCTGTTGGAACCTAACCACGTGTTATGATTAATATGATTTGTGATGAATGAATTGTTCCATTCACTGAGCGTGTGGCTCACCCCTCGCATATGTTTTCCTCCAGTTGACGTCGAGTCGGATCCGAGAGAGGAGCTCCCCTTTGCGCGGTACGAGTAGGGGACCTGCGTTCGCGTTGGATGTCTTGCGAGTGAGAGGCTATCAGCATTCCCTTTTTCCTTATATGTATTCCACTTGTGCTTGTGCACGGTATGTGGATTGTTGATTCCTATTGTTGTGCATATTGGCTCTCACAGGACAGTTGATTGTATACTCTAGTCTGTAAATATGTTTTTTTGAATTACAGACTTAGTCGTTTGAGCTTCCGCTATTTATATATATTTGATGTCAGTTACGTAGTTATTGCTTTGTTTCTTTTGATATTGTGGAGTCCTTATTTGATCTCGTGTATGAATTGCTGATATCATTTATATATTTGCAACGTCTCAGGGACGGCCGCCCTGGGGGGTGACAAAAGTTGGTATCAGAGCCATGTCATGTCAGAGCCAATTGTTTTCCTAGAGAGTCCTAGGATTTCTATATGAGTATTTTGATCATAGTGCTGGTTCCTTAGTTTTACTGATATGCCTCCTCGAAGACGGGTGCGTGGACATGGTTGCCCTCGGGCTTCGGAGGTTTCCGAACCTACCGGAGGTGAGGAGCCTACTAGAGAGTCCTCGGCTGTTGGGCCAAGACTTGCGCGGGAGCCTCCTGCATGGGAGCGTGCTTACGCTCACATAGCAGATCTTCTTGAGACTCAAACGAGGGCACTGGAGGCCCTGACTAGAGTGTTGGTTGAGCAGGCGTGAGAGATCCAGGAGCTACGGGCGGCCCGCGAGGCGGTCTCACATGTACTCTTAGCGGCAGATCCACCAGTGGTATGAGAGATACCCCCTGTACCGATCGGAGACCATATTCTCCTCCGTTCTGTTTATCGAAGGTGTAACTTGGAGTTCGAGAGCGACACCGGTTCCAGTTTTGAGAATGTGGCGTTTTACCATTAATGAGTGATGTTTTCTTCCATTTTCCTGATCGAGATTAAGGAGCCTTGCGAGGTCATCATTGAGACCTGGGCTAGGGTACTCCGTGTTCCTTGTTTGGTTGTCGGGATATCCTATTTCGGGACCTCAAGGTGCCCTCCCAAGGTGTTCTTTCCCCCAGTCAGGGAATGCCTTTGAAACATCCGATAGATGATTGCCTTTCCCTCTCAGTTGGAAAGTGCAAAAGCAAGTGGTGATGTGTACAATCGGGACGAAGCGTTATAGTATGAGGTCAAGAGCGTGGACTCCTCGTGATGAATTTGTCCAAGGAATGTATGATGCTCGAGTACCAAGGGTTATAATTTGACGACCATGTTTTTCTGAAGGTGTCCCGGTTTAAGGGCATCCTCAACTTCGGTGGGCGGGGCAAGCTGAGTCTGCGTTTCATTGGTCGTTTCTCATCCTTGAGCGAGTTGAGAGGTGGCCTAATGCAATAGTCCTGCCCCCACAAATTGGCTCAAGCCATGACGTCTTCAATGTCTCGCAGCTGAGGCGCTAAGTCCACGATCCTGCTCACGTCATTTCGTTTGAGCCGCTCGTCTTCGAGCTGGACTTGTCATTCGTGGAGCAGTCGATTGAGATCCTGGACCGATGCGAGAAGAGGCTCCGCACCAAGACCGTCCAGTTGGTTAAGGTGCATTGGAAGCACCGTTCGGGTGTTGAGGCCACCTGGGAGCGCGAGGACACCATGTGTGATGCATATCCACTTCTTTTCCCTTCCTAGATGTTTTTGTTTAAAATTTTATGGACAAAATTTCCTAAGGGGGGGGGGGGAGAATGTTAAATATGTGTCACTTTTTGGCCTATGGGTAACCTTTGGGTTAATTCTGGTCATTTTTGAAATTTTATTTTTCGATCGAACCGCTAAAATTTACGTTTTTTAGCTATCTGTGTGAGGTAGAATACTCCGATTAAAAATCTAACTGCATATTATGGGTCCTGGTACCATTCTGTACTACCCATAAAAATTTCATCCAATTCTCGTAACGTTTTGGAAATTATGCAGTTCCTGTTGGAAAAATAAATCCGGACTGCCAAGATCCGTCGATCGAGGTATAGATCGAACAACAAAATTTTTTTTTTTATTAAACCTTTTTAACGCAAACCCTACAAGGCGGAATTAGGGTTTACCTTTAGAACTCAAATTAGAGTTCTGCCGTACAAGAAGATCGGATCTGATGGACGACGATGAATCACTCAATCGAAACCTTCAGATCTTCTGCCGTATGTCCTTTCTATGTTGCAGATCCACGGCAGAGTGTGGTCTCCTTCTTGCTTCGAACGGCAGCCGCGAATCCCTTCGCTCTCCTTCTCTCCTTTCCTCACCTTTTCTGGATCCAGAGATCCTAAAGGATTTCTAGGGTTAGGGTTTTGATTTCGGCTGAAATCATATATACTTGAGAGAGAGAGGAAGCCACATATTTATAGGCTAGGGCAGGGACCTAAAGGAGAAATCAGTAATTGGCTCCTATGGGCTTGGGTACCATAATTCAACCTAGAATTAAAACCAAAAGCCCATAAGTCATAGATCATTCCACTAAAGGATTATGACTGCACTCCAAACATACTAATTTCAAAAATAATATTTCGAGCTCCTTATATTATATGCTTAATATCTCCCCACGCTAAGATTCCAATACTCGTTATGAAATAATTATTACTGACAATATTATTTCATAACATCTTATTTTTCTTGAGATCTTCCACTTAACTTATTTGATATGTCGGATAATTAAATCCACCGGCCGGGTTAGACATAATCAAAACTTATAAGCATCCTCAAGAGAGTATCATCAACCTCCTATTGGAGACGTGGATTCCATCAATAGCAAATATTCATCATACAAGCGTTATTGTCACCCAACTTACCGAGCCTATTGATCCATAGTAGAATCTCACTCTTTAATAAATCAAAATGACAAATAACAAATGCACATGTTTAAGAACCATTTTAGGATTAAGAGCATAAGCAATCATAATAACATGGGGTGTAAATTATTTTATCTAGTCAGTACAAAAATAATTACCCCAACTTGGTCCGTTCAATACACACAAGGTGTACTAGTACAATCACCCAAAACCTATCAACCGGTCTTTTATAGTCAAGATAAACTACGTAAGATGAACTGCACTACAACCTTTATCCAATGGATTATCCAAGTCCATCTAAGGTTGTGAACCTCAACTTATAATTCACAGGGAACCGATAATCTGATCTTCTGTGTGTAAGCCAAACTCTACACACCAGATTATCTACAATGTAAATTAAAGGATTAAATTAAAAACAAGCACAATATTTCAAACAATATAATGCAAGCATTTACCAATAATAATTCTCATCAAAATGCTAAGACCATCTTAATAATAGAGTTTATTACATAAGTCATGGCTTTTAGAACACTGCTCTAACAATCTCCCACTTGGACTCAAAGCCATGAAGCCATACATCTAACTCCCATTCCTTCTACGTGACGATCAAATGACTTGGCCGTCAAGCTCTTTGTAAAAGGGTCTGCCAAGTTGTTTTCTGATGCAATCTTGGTCACAATGACATCGCCTCGCTGAACTATCTCTCGTATCAAATGATACTTACGCTCAATGTGTTTTGCTTTCTTATGGGTCCGTGGTTCCTTTGAATTTGCAACAGCTCCGCTATTATCACAATAAAGTGTAATAGGCGATTCTATCAGAGGTACCACATCTAGATCCATGAGGAAGTTCCTGAGCCAAACTGCCTCTTTTGCTGCCTCAGAGGCTGCCACATATTCGGCTTCCATGGTGGAGTCAGCAATACATGATTGCTTGATACTCCTCCAACTTATGGCTCCACCTCCCAAAGTAAACACATATCCTGATGTTGACTTTCTGGAATCCTTATCTGACATGAAGTCCGAGTCTGTGTACCCTATAGGTGTAAGACTCTCTGCCTGGTAAACCAACATATAATCCTTAGTCCTTTTCAGGTACTTGAGAATATGTTTTACCGCAGTCCAGTGTTCTTGCCCAGGGTTAGACTGATATCTGCTAACTATGCCAACTGCAAAGCAAATGTCAGGTCTAGTACAAAGCATTGCATACATGAGGCTTCCTACAGCCGAAGCATAAGGAACTGCCTTCATTTTCTCTATCTCCTTTGGAGAAGTCGGACATTGCTCCCTAGATAGAGTAATTCCATGTCTGAAGGGTAGAAAACCTTTCTTGGAATCGTGCATGCTAAATCTGGTAAGAACTGAGTCAATATAAGTGGCTTGCGATAAGCCCAACATCCTATTCCTGCGATCTCGTATGACCTTGATCCCAAGGATGTGACTGGCTTCTCCCAAGTCCTTCATGTCAAATTGGCTGGATAACCATACTTTAATTGTAGACAATACCCCAATATCATTTCCGATGAGTAAGATATCATCCACATAAAGTATTAGAAACACCACCACATTTCCGTTGCGCTTCTTATACACACAAGGTTCATCTGGGCATTGATCAAAACCAAAAGATTTGATTGCCTGATCAAAACGGATGTTCCAAGATCTTGATGCCTGCTTGAGTCCATAAATGGACTTCTTAAGCTTGCACAACATATGCTCCTGACCCTTTGCTATGAAACCGTCTGGTTGCACCATATAGATGCACTCATCAAGACTTCCATTGAGGAAAGCTGTCTTGACGTCCATTTGCCAAATTTCGTAATCGAAATTAGCTGCAATGGACAAAAGAATCCGGATAGACTTCATCATGGCTACTGGCGAAAATGTTTCCTCATAATCGATTCCCTCTTTCTGAGTAAAACCCTTCGCCACGAGTCTTGCTTTGTAAGTCTCAACCATTCCATCTGATCCTCTTTTCTTCTTATAGATCCATTTGCACCCAATGGGTTTTATCCCTTCGGGTGGATCCACAAGTTCCCAGACCTGATTCGAGTACATAGACTCTATTTCAGATATCATAGCCTTTTGCCAAAGCTCTGCATCCTTATCTTGTAGTGCTTCATTGTAGTTACAGGGTTCGGCATTATGTTCCCCAGGGATCTTGTCATATGACTCTCCCAAGAACATATACCTCTCAGGTTGTTGGATAACCCTCCCACTACGACGAGGTACTACAGGGGTGCTAGTGACAACTTGTCGTGTCACTTGTGAACCCGGTGCGCTATAATCCACACGTTGTTCTGAGGTTGAGTCTAACGTGTTGATAGTATCACCGTGAACTGGTTCAAATGTTGGTGGTATTGAGGAACTTTCTACTTGTTCCTCTTTCCTCAATTCCTCTAGAACAACTTTACTTGTGGGCTTGTGATTTAGAATATAGTCTTCTTCTAAGAACCGGGCATTAGTGCTTACAATGACCTTCTGGTCCTTAGTACTATAAAATAGACCACCTTTAGTTCCTCTTGGGTACCCTACAAAGAAACATACTTCTGTTCTTGATTCCAACTTGCTAGGATCCTTTCTTAGCACATGTGCTTGACTACCCCAAATCCGAATATGCCGTAGACTAGGTTTGCGTCCAGTCCACAATTCTGTGGGAGTAGAGGATACTGCCTTAGTTGGAACCAAGTTCAACAGGTAAGCAGCCGTTTCTAAAGCATGTCCCCAAAAAGAAACAGGTAAACTAGAATAACTCATCATGGACCTCACCATCTCCAAAAGAGTCCTATTTCTTCTTTCTGCTACACCATTTTGCTGGGGTGTCCCTGGCGCAGTCAATTGGGATGTAATCCCGTGCTCCAATAGGTATTCCCTAAACTCTCCCAAGAGGTATTCACCACCACGATCAGATCGTAGTGACTTTAGGGATTTACCCGTCTGCTTCTCTGTCTCTGCCTTAAATTCTTTGAACTTATCAAAGGCGTCAGACTTTCGGCGAAGCAAGTAAATGTACCCGTATCTTGAGTAATCATCAATAAATGTGATGAAATACTCATAACCACCTCTTGCCTGGACAGTCATGGGACCACACAAATCGGAGTGAACCAATTCCAACGGTCCTCCGGCTCTATTGCCCTTGGCCGAAAACGGCCTCTTGGTCATTTTTCCTTCTAAGCAAGATTCACATACTGGAAGTGCCTCCACTTCCAATGAACTCAGTGGTCCATCTTCAACCAGTCTTTGAATCCTTTTTAGATTAATATGACCAAGGCGTAAGTGCCAAAGATACGTTTGGTTCATCTGAGAAGATTCTTTTCTCTTTAGTGGTAACATGTTAGTGTTATTCAATTCATGCAGTTTAGGAGATTCAGGATTAATAACATAAAGATCATCCACCAATGTACCAGAACAGATAAAATGTCTTTTATTCTTGATAACCACAGAGTTATCAAAATAAACATAATAACCATCCATAGCCAATCTAGAAACAGAAACTAAATTCCTTCTAATGGAAGGTACATAAAGACAATCCTTTAAAATTAAAATCCTTTTATTACTGAAATGTAGATAAACGACTCCTAATGCATCTGCTGCCACTTTCGTAGCATTCCCCATGTGAAGATAAATCTCTCCATCACTTAGTCTCCTGGTTTCCTGGAACCCCTGCAACGAATTGCATACATGATTAGTGGCTCCCGAGTCTACACACCAGGTCCTGGTAGATCGGACCGCTAAACATGTTTCAACTATTAGTGAATAAGATTTACCTGCGTTGTTCAGTTTGTTGAGATAGACCGGACATTGCTTCTTCCAATGACCTGATTGTCCACACTGAAAACACTTGCCTTTCGGCTTTTTCTGTGTCTGTCCTTGAATTTTATTCACAACTTGAGCACCTGCATGCTGAACCTTTCTCTTCTTCTTGGCTTTAGCCTTTGAAGTAGAACCTTTCTCAGTCATGTAAACACTAGCCGGCTTCTTGTTGAGACCCTCTACCGCCTGAAGCTCTTTGAGCAGTTCTGCCAACGTGTAGTCACGTTTATTCATCGTGTAGTTGACACGGAACTGCTTAAAAGATTCTGGTAGAGACTGGAGTATGATATCGACCTGGGTCTCCCCGTCAATTTCAGCTCCTAGGATCTCTAGTTCATTGAGATGACCCATCATCTTTAGAACATGATCCCTTACTGGTGTCCCCTCCGCCATGCTAGTATTCATCAGTTCTTTCATGGCCACTTGCCTAGCAGCACGACTCTGGTCACCAAACATTTCCTTAAGGCTGACCATCATGTCGTAGGCAGTGATCATAGACTGATGCTGATGACTTAGAACATTTGACATAGATGCCAGAATGTAACACCTAGCCATCTCATCAGCCCTTAGCCATTTCTGATAAGTCTGGGTTTCCTCGTCGGTTGCCCCCTCACCAGGTTTAGGAGGACATACTTCAGTGAGTACAAACTTGTACTCTGAGGAAGTCAACACAATATCCAGGTTTCTTTTCCAGTCAATGTAATTAGGTCCAGTCAATTTACATTCTTTGAGAATAACAGCAAGTGGATTAAAAGCAGACATTTTGAATCCTGAGAATCAAACATATATAAGAAAATTATGACATGGTAAATAAAACTTCGAATTCAATTTAAAGATGGGTCCCTCTACCATATTAAAAGAATTCATCAACAGCCTGATCTCTTATGAATAGCATGCCTCGATAATGAGGACGTACACCACTCAAACTTAGACCAGACAGGCCAATTCCTTTTAATTTTACTATCTAGGTATCCTTTTATACCAAGTGAAATTAAATAGTTGACATACTTTGGTCCTACAAATAATAGCAGTGACTCCGATGGGGAGGGTACTATTACTTATAGTTAAGTGTAAACCACCACCTAATTTTTAGATCAATTGTTCGTAATGCACTCCTCCGATGGGGAGATAATGCACACTAACAATTACCCAAAATTATTCCTTAAGATAACTTGTACCGATAATATCTACAATTTATCTCATCCGATGGGGAGTAAGGCCTATAGCCAACACGCAAGATAAATTATATTACCTACAAGTTGGTGGTGGAGACCGTGGGAATTATACAATAATGTCCCGCTCCCACTTAATATTTTAAATCCTTTTGAGGGTTATAAACATATATTTATTGTATGCCAATATCCATGTTGTCCATATAAGGTGGGTCCGTTATACTAGTTAACATCCACACAATATAAAATCATGCATAAAACATATAACAAATAGAAAATTAGAATCTTGGCTATTATGGTCGCACAACGACTATGATGCGCTTCGATTGGAATTCTAATGCGAGCAAGGGGGCAGCGCCCCAGAAACCAGATTTCACGACCGATTTGCTTTGCTGAAAACGCATCTGTTCTTCATCCGACGGGATTTATAACCGTTCGGATAAGAGAATTGATTGTCTCGTTTTGATCGCAAATCCTCCTCGTGATGATCCGATATCATCTGGTTCCGTCCGTGATCTCCTGATGCCGATCTGGTACCACGTCGGAGCCGATCCCTCGAATCCCCTCATGAACTCTCACGTGTAGATTGAAAAAAAAATTACAATAATACTCCCACTCGCGGAGTTTACAATATTGTTTAATTTTAGATCATACAATATAACCACGCACAACCCGCATGGGATCCATTCACATAAAACAAGAATATAAATAAAACAATAACCATAATAGCCGGATTAAGATCTCGCTGTAAAACAAAGTTAGCATAGATCTACAATCTTGACTATTCTCATGGTATATAAATCTAATCGTTTATCATGTGGACGGACAACATGGTTGTATTCGATCTATACGCAGTATCAACGAGTCGGCTCTGATACCAGTTGTTGGAAAAATAAATCCCGACTGCCAAGATCCGTCGATCGTGGTATAGATCGAACAACAAAAAAATTTTTTTTTATTAAACCTTTTTAACGCAAACCCTACAAGGCGGAATTAGGGTTTACCTTTAGAACTCAGATTAGAGTTCTGCCGTAGAAGAAGATCGGATCTGATGGACGACGATGAATCACTCAATCGGAACCTTCAGATCTTCTGCCGTATGTCCTTTCTATGTTGCAGATCCACAGCGGAGTGTGGTCTCCTTCTTGCTTCGAACGGCAGCCGCGAATCCCTTCGCTCTCCTTCTCTCCTTTCCTCACCTTTTCTGGATCCAGAGATCCTAAAGGATTTCTAGGGTTAGGGTTTTGATTTCGGCTGAAATCATATATACTTGAGAGAGAGAGGAAGCCACATATTTATAGGCTAGGGCAGGGACCTAAAGGAGAAATCAGTAATTGGCTCCTATGGGCTTGGGTACCATAATTCAACCTAGAATTAAAACCAAAAGCCCATAAGTCATAATTCATTCCACTAAAGGATTATGACTGCACTCCAAACATACTAATCTCAAAAATAATATTTCGAGCTCCTTATATTATATGCTTAATATCTCCCCACACTAAGATTCCAATACTCGTTAAGAAATAATTATTACTGACAATATTATTTCATAACATCTTATTTTCCTTGAGATCTTCCGCTTAACTTATTTGATATGTCGGATAATTAAATCCACCGGCCGGGTTAGACATAATCAAAACTTATAAGCATCCTCAAAGAGAGTATCATCAACCTCCTATTGGAGACGTGGATTCCATCAATAGCAAATATTCATCATACAAGCGTTATTGTCACCCAACTTACCGAGCCTATTGATCCATAGTAGAATCTCACTCTTTAATAAATCAAAATGACAAATAACAAATGCACATGTTTAAGAACCATTTTAGGATTAAGAGCATAAGAAATGATAATAAACATGGGGTGTAAATTATTTTATCTAGTCAGTACAAAAATAATTACCCCAACTTGGTCCGTTCAATACACACAAGGTGTACTAGTACAATCACCCAAAACCTATCAACCGGTCTTTTATAGTCAAGATAAACTACGTAAGATGAACTGCACTACAACCTTTATCCAATGGATTATCCAAGTCCATCTAAGGTTGTGAACCTCAACTTATAATTCACAGGGAACCGATAATCTGATCTTTTGTGTGTAAGCCAAACTCTACACACCAGATTATCTACAATGTAAATTAAATAATTAAATTAAAAATAAGCACAATATTTCAAACAATATAATGCAAGCATTTACCAATAATAATTCTCATCAAAATGCTAAGACCATCTTAATAATAGAGTTTATTACATAAGTCATGGCTTTTAGAACACTGCTCTAACAGTTCCGAACCGTATCCGTGTTTTCTTCAAACTGGTTTGTTTGGTGGAATAGTGTTGGGATATTTTGGTGGTTATGGTCACCCTTGGTAAGCTTACCCTCCCCCCTCTTTCTTAGTGGTTAAGTAATTTTTGATATTTGTGTTGAGTGTGGATGAGATTAGGTTAAGTTCACCCCCTTCTTTTTTTCTTTTCTTCTTTTTCATTTCTCTTCTTGGTGGTAGGCGTGCAAGCCCACTCTCACTCTCTCCTTTCCTCTCTCACACACTCTCCCTCCCCTGTTTTTGTTGGTTTTTGTGTGTGTGTGCTTTGGTTTGGTTGGAGAAGAAGAAGAAACAAAAGCAAGGAGAGGAAGGTTTGTGTGGTTATTGTTGTTGTTGATTCTCCTCTTTCAAACTCCCTCTCATGTCTCCCCCCCCCTTTTGTCCCCTGTTTTCTGTCAAGGAGAGGATGTGGAGAGGCCGAGGAGGTGGTGGTAGTGGTGGTGGTGGTTGGAGTGGTTGCGGGTGCATGGAGGGCCCGGATCTTCCCTTTCACTTGGTAAGCTCTCTCCCTTCTTGTATTTCTGGTTTTTGGTTGGTTGGGGGGTGTTATGGGACCATGCATGCTTGGTGGTTGTGTTTGGGTGTGTGTGGGGTGGAGGAGAGGGGTGTTAGAGCTTTGGGCACGCGCGTGGGTCTGTCCGCGCGCGTGCGCGCACAGTCGGGCGTGCAGGGGGGCACAGGCGAGCGGGTGTGTGCATGCGCGCAGTCGGGCACGTGCGTACGCGTGTGGCTGCCCGGGGGCTCGGGTAGGTGTCGGGAAGCTCGAATATGCGTGCGTACGCGCGTACTTTGCGCGTGCGAGCACGTATGCGTGCATATCCGAGTCTTGGATAATTCTAGCTAATTTTAAATGTTTTTATGTGGTTATACTCACCCATTTTGATGCCCTTGTCATGCAGATCATGATGAACAGTCACGCATCGACCTTGGTTGCAGTGAGTGGGACAATCCAACCCAAATGGGAGGCGTTCGATGCACGTTGACGTGCATTGCCCTCCCCTGGGGCACCATAACTGCATATTAACTTGTTAATTAGGAATATATGTTAATGCATGTTTTGCTATGATGCACCAGTACCTTGTTAGACGTTGTATGCTTGGATTATACATCCACGTATCATGTATAGGAGCCCATACATGCCTAGATATCATGTCCCATGTTAGCATACCCTGATCCACGTACGTCCCCACCTAGTTTAATTTAATTAAACAAATAAGTATGTATAAGTATAAGCATGCCTGAGATAATATTTACTTGTTGTTATATTATTTAATGCTTCCATGATTAATGCTTTAATTAATTATGCATTGTATATTTAATTTCTATCTTCCTACTCGCGATTAAGGAAACTTGCGAAGTCACCATTGAGACCCGGGCTAGGATGCTCCGTGTTCCTTGTTTGGTTGTCGGGACATCCTATATCGGGACCTCAAGGTGCCCTCCCAAGGAAGGGGTTCTTTCCCTAGGCAGGAAACATCTTATACCTGTATGAGCCATGAATCTTGTCTAAATGAATTTGGACAAGTGTATGACCTATTAGGGGGTCATACCATGGCATAGTCACTACGAATGATATGTTTTTCCCGCATCTGAGTTATGCGACCTGGAAAGAGTTCATGAAAATTCGATACCCTTTCAATGGTTATCGATCGACGACGTTGGATCCATAAGGATCGTATTTGCGAGTGTCGAGTGTTCTTCCCTTCGCCGGTTCCAAATAGAGACTACCCAGCGTAGTAAAGTCCGGTGCGAGTGCTCCCAGATGCTATTAATGACGCAGTGGGGCACCCATGAGGTAGAGATAGCAGTCTTTGGAGGCTAGCCGGTAGAGGCCAAAACCCTGTGAGATGCTCCCAGATACTATTAACGACGCTTGCTGGTCTGTCCATGTAGCAGAGATAATGAACGTGGGAGGCTACCAGGTAGTAGAGGCCAGACTGGGAGAGACTACCAGATGACGAATAGCATAGGAACAGTCAACATTTTCCCTAAAGTCCTATGTCACCCTTGGGGTGAGGGTGCGGGAGTAGTGGTGGGCTCGGGTGATACTCGACTCACCAGCTTAAGTAGTTGATTTTTCCATCTGTTGGAACCTAATCACGTGTTATGATTAATATGAGTTGTAATGCATGAATTGTTCCATTCACTAAGCGTGTGGCTCACCCCTCGCATATGTTTTCCTCCAGTTGACGTCGAGTCGGATCCGAGAGAGGAGCTCCCCTTGGCGCGGTATGTGTAGGGGACCCACGTTCACGTTGGATGTCTTTGCGAGTGAGAGGCTATCAGCATTCCCTTTTTCCTTATATGTATTCCACTTGAGCTTGTGCACGGTATGTGGATTGTTGATTGCTATTGTTGTGCATATTGGCTCTCACAGGACAGTTGATTGTTTACTCTAGTTTGTAAATATATCTTTGAATTACAGACTTAGTCGTTTGAGCTTCCGCTATTTGTATATATTTGATGTCAGTTACTTAGTTATTGCTTTGTTGCTTTTGATGTTGTGGAGTCCTTATTTGATCTCGTGTATGAATTGCTGATATCATATATATATTTGCCACGTCTCGGGGACGGCCGCCCTGGGGCGTGACAGCAAGCTACCCAGTTTTTCTGTTTGGTTGCACGATTATAAATTGTAATTTCTTACAGACGAGAAGCTGCCCAACCATGCAACCAAATACACATTGTTTGATGGACATGTGTCATCTAGAAATAAAAATTGTCTTTGCTTCATGATATAATTATGTCTAGTATTTGTCATGTGATCACTTTCCTAAAAAGCTAGCCAGTTTTTGCTGGTGTTGGTTGATTGCAGGGTTTCTTGAATTAGGAGGCTTGGATGAATAGAGAGAGAAGCTAACCCTTTGCATGACTCCCTCAGCCACTTAGTGTAATAATATAAAAGAGCTAGTCATATTGGCTCTCCTCTTTGTATGGGTGAGTGTGAGGAATTTGAATAAAATGTTCCCTTTTAGAAATTAAATATGGTGTGTGACCATGAATACTTCATAGACAGTTGGGCATATGTGGAGAAATCCACCACACATACCACACAAGAATCACAAATATAAGTGATTCAATCTAAAATTACATCAACTGGAAGAAAATAAAAAAATCTATTATAATAAAGATGAGATACGTGATATACAAGAGACAAATAAACCTCTCTACCTCTCTTTGGATCGATATCGATCTATATTATTATCATGTCCTTACAAAGTCTTGATTATTTAAAGATAAATCTAATTAATATACTTCTTCAACTACTCATCCAACTATTAATTTTATATCCCTGTTTTGGGGCAGGGGACGGGGTGGCTTCGAAGCCTTAGGTGGCTTTGAGTGACCACTAGCCACTGCAGAATCAATTTCTGGTAAACTTTCCTCTGTTTTAATTTCCTCTTGCTCTTTGTCCCCTCTTTGGTCAAGACTGGATCTGAATAAGAACTTCTGACCTCACCAGACATGGGACAAGAGAGAACCAGTACTACCAGATCTAAACCCCTCTTGGTCTCCTTTCTGAGAACAAGAAATAGACGATTGAGGAAATTGGAATCCTCATCTTCAGCATGACTAGGGAAGTGGGTAGAGCACAAATGCTCACAGCTAGATGAGGGGATAGACACGGTAGCAATGGGATTGGCAGAATTGGAAGTCTCAGGGGGGGGGACTTGAGTCTTTTTTTGCGCTTTATTATATTATATAAAATAAGAGAGTGCCCTCAGCGTACAATAAAACAGGGAAAAAAAAAACACCTCAGATTTGGGGACAAGTAGAGCAGGGATCTACAAAGTTCACCCAAGTCCAAAACCGCACAGTGCTGATCTACAATAACCAATTTTTCCCGTAGGAGCTCACCCTAATATCACCCGTGCAATGCACTCCCCAAGCCTTCATAAAACCCATAACCATCTCTCGAACTTTTTTAAAATACACATTCGTCACCAGAAAGATGAGATGGTTTTTCGATAGCCATAAAGCTCATGTGACTGTTGGGACGAGGGACATCAAGACATTGGCCTTTGAGCTCCTATATCCACGCCGGACGAGCTTCCTCCCAGCCTACCTAGACAGTCTCTATGGAGGTCTCAGGCGGAGAACCTGGGACATGGACCTGGGGTACGTAGAGAGGAGGATGATTCAACTGTTTTGGGAGGTTGGGAGGTGAGGTTGTTTGATGGAAGTTTAGCTGTCTTTGAAGAGGGCTTTTTGTAGCGATTCTGGGGTGATTGTGGTCAGGGCCGGCTATCATATTGGCCCTAAGAGATTGGGGGCGTATGTGTTGTCCTAAAATGGGACCTCTACATTCACATATTTTTTTTATTCATTATCACAAACAAATTTTGCTTAATTTTTTAAAACACTTATTTTTCAATTATTTTTTCATAAATATTCCTAACAAAAATGAATCACAATAGAATAAAAAGTAATAATAAATAAATATAGAAAATAAAATATTATGAATTAAAGTTTGAAACAGAAAATAAAAGAAGATAAAAACGAACTGAAAATAGCAAAAAATAAAAAATAAAACTTTAAATTGTAAATCAAATAAAAAATGCAATAAAATAGTTTTTTAAAAAAACTAAAGATTAGAAGAGACCATGGATAATTTTTTAAAATAAAAAATGGTTTAAATGAATCTTAATGAAAAAACAAATAAAAAATAGAAAACAAATGGAAAAGGAATATAAAAAGTTCGAAATAAATGAAAAATATCATGAGTTTGTAATTTATAAATAAGATGATAAATAAAATAAAATCCCCATAAAATAAAGACTATCAAAATTAAAAAATAGTGAGCATACGGATTAGGTTTTAAGAATAAAATAAAAAATTGAACGTACAAAATAATAATAATTCAAAAAATTTTAAAAATATTGAAATATAGATTTAATTAGTGTCGATTTATTTTTTAAATAAAATGATAAATAAAAAAATTGATAAAATGAAATAAACAAAGCTAAAATAATGTATATCGAAGATATAGATGAATTTTTAAAATAAAACTATATTAATTGAAAACAAAACAAAATTCCCAATAAATAAGGAATGCTTTTTTTCTTAGATTTAGGGGCCTCTACATGTGGGGGTTCTAGGCGCCTTTGTCACCAAGGGCCAAAGTCAGCCCTAACAATGGTCACAAGGATTCAGATTCCATTCATAAATGACTCTGAAAGATTCCCGCTCAACCCCAAGGCATGATGGTGATTAGGGGGGACCAAATCTATTCCACTGGTATTGTATTATTCCACCAAATCTATTTAACTAGTATAAGACACCCGTATCTCATATCACCTTGCACCTTCACTTCTTATAAATCAAAGAGACCCATATATCAAATCACTTTTTCACTTTTTACAAATTTTTATTCACATTTTAATCATCTTTTTATGCACAATTTATCCATGCAAGCACAAATAGTTGAGATAAATTTTTTTCTTAAAATTGTGACAAATTAAATGCGTGAGAATGTCTTGAATTAGTCTTCCACTTAAAAATTTCTTGACTCCGAACAGCAGTACACAGGTTTTCCAATTTCGATCCCCCTCTCCATATGAAAAGCCATGTGTTCCTCAATACAAGTTAGGCCCCATTTAGAACTATGTTTGAATAGATTACGCGTTTGAAAAGCTAAAAATTCTCAAACGCAGATTCAAACACATATTTTCAACGTTTAATTTTCAAACCACCATCTTTCATTTTTAAACCAAAAAATCTTGCGGTTGAAAAACTAATAAAACAATGCATTTCAAAAGTTGAATTTAAACCGTAAGATTATATAAAAATCTCAGCATTTCAATCGCATATTAAAATGCATCTTTAGTTGAAAACTTGCAATACAACTGTGGTAGATATCTTGATAGAGATCAATGTTACCCAAGCAAGATACTAGTCTTACCCAAGCAAGATGCACGTGCAAACAAAATATAATGTATCTGAAGAAAAGAAGCCACCTCTATTTTTTTTTAAACCTTACATAATCCAAAAAAAACTGATCAAGTTGAGAGAATTTTAATCTTTCTATAGAATTGTTAATATTGTAATTATTCAATCTTATGATCAAATATAACCAACCAATAGATATACCAATTCGACATGAAAAAATAAAATTATAAAATACTCTTTATCTTAAGAAACATATAAAATTCTAAATAGAATAAAGAATGAAAAATCTATATGTTATCCGATTGTAACTTTCTGCAATATATTCAAATAACCAATTAAAATAACTTAACTTTGTATAAATAAAGATAAAAAATTCTAAAGTTTTCAATTTAGAATAATTAGTATGAAATTATTTTATTTAACACCAAAAATTTAAGAAAAAAATTTCATCAAACAAATTCTTACATAGTTTGCTAATAATATTAATTTGTAATATAATATTATATGTAAAACATGATATTAGGAGTAATATATTATATTTAAAACCGTAAATTTATACAAATATAATTTTAAAATTAAAAATTTGTGAAATTCAATAAGATAGATATGATGAATATCTCATATTATTATTTAAATATATTATTACCCTTAATTCAAAAAATAAAGATCATAAAAACTTAGGAGCAAAATCAAAAATAAAAATGTTACAAAGAAACAAATTTGAAAACTTAAATACTTCCGGTTAGCATATTGATTTTCTCTGTAATTTGTTATTTAAGTTATCTATTAGTTTGTTATCTAGTTTTCTAGATTTTTAGGTAATTAGTTGTAAATCAAAGTCTATTTTAAAAATAAATTAGGAATTTTGGCTCCCCTCAGGTTGGAATTCCTTGGAAGAAAGTCTATTATTTATCTTGTGTTCTAAAAAATTCTCTAATCGGACGTGACATAGAGTTCTTCACACCAATAGCTATATATATTGATATAGATAATCCACATAGAATGGGCAAATTTTTATTTGATTCCTTTTCAATTATTCACATTTCTAATTAAAATGACAACTATTCATTTACACGTGTTTAGAAATAAGAGGTATGTGTGATATAATAGATATGATGTGTTTTTGAAATGTATTTGAAGTATATGTAAGAAATATACTTAATGATATAATAATATTTTTATTTATTAGCATACATGCATAAACCTTGATAAGCTATTCCAGCATGCCCTTAGAAAAATTATCAGACATATTCCTAGTTTAACCCCACATAACTATCAAAATGTATTCTCTCAAAACAAACTATTTTATTACTTAGTCCCCTCTATACTGCTTATTCGATCACAAGTTATATCTCACCCCAAACTGCAGGTTGATACAAATTAAACTTTTACCAACCAACTTTAATTGGGTTGATTTTGTTTCATCATTGATCTATAGATGTTTTTATTAAACCCTAAGTGGTACATAAAAGGATTTTATTTAAACTTTTCATTCATACATAAAAGAGAGCCATGTCTCTCTCTGATATTACAAACCCCACACACACACACCACCAAACCCTAAGCAGCTGGGAGAGGGGGCCATCCACACTCCATAGGGCCTCTTCTCTTTATTTATTCAACCCCTCATCACACTCCCACTTCAAGTAATCCTGCATAGAAGAAGAAGAAAAAAAAATCAACAAACCATCCATAAATATCTAAATGTGTTTTCGTTGCTGACTATCAACCCTAGAAAGTTAATTTTTTTTTTTTTTGAAAAACAATGTAGAGATTGCTATTGCGATTTCATTAATTGAATTTGCATTAAAATTCTAAGATAAATGAGAGAAAAGAGAAGTTTGTTTTAAAAAAATTAAAGACCAGATCAACAAACAAAATAGAAGAAAGTAAAGTTGTTGATTGACATCTCACTTGCTGCAGTCAGTGTTGCGGGAGATGGGGATGCCGACCGAGACGCCGCACCGTCCGGGGAGTCCCTGCGCGGCCTGATCCTTTAGGTTACTGTACCTGGCAGCGGTGGCGCGGAGGCAGCTGCAGGTGGCCCTCCGCGCCTGCGTCGTCTTGGCCGCCGAGTGGATCGACCTCACCCCGTTGCAGCAGCTTGCCGACGGGGCAGCCGCCTGCCCCGTGATGTACTGTGCACATGGGGCGATCGCCGAGTCCACATTCGAGCAACTTATGGTCTGCGCCCGACTGGGATCGATCACTGCGTAGGCCAAGGCCACCAAGAGAAGAACACATGCAACACCCCTCATCACCATCTTCTTCTCTACTGATACTGTTGAAGTGTTAGGTGTGTATGTTTTTGAGGGGGTGTTGAGTGTTATATATAGTGTTTTTAGAGGGTGGGGCATGTGAATTTAAAAAGAAAAAAAATTTTACTTAATGTATTTACAATCACATAATGTTGTGTATAATGATGGAACAATTTATGATTTAGGCTCCGTTTGGTAACGAGTTTGGGCGGATTCCACTTTTTGAAAAGATAAAATCTCAAAGTCGTGCAGCCAAACAGGTCGGATTCCGGCGGAATCAAAAGCTGGATTCCTTTTAATTTCTCTCTCGAAATCCGTGTTTTTAAAATCTCAAAAAGAACGCTTTTTGGTCGGAATCGATTTTTTGAATTGAAAAGCAACTTTTTCTACCAAACATTAAACTCTTTCCAAATATTGATTCCTGAATTAAAAAAAAAAGCATTCCAAAAAAGTCAAGGTCTAAAATCATCTTAAAAAGCAGCTTTATTCCAAAATCTACTTTTCAATCTGTGTTTCCAAACGGAGCCTTAAGCAAGATCAAATATGAAAAAACAAACAACTATATGTATTGGAGGGCGGTTTCATGAGTAGTTGAGGTTGGAATTTAGGACACAAAAATAGCGGATCTTGTGACACTTTGAGACCATGTAGTCTACAGGAGTGGCTTTGTGTTTTGCTTTTTGTGTGCGCTGTAGTGTTATGTGTTTCATTTTGTCTTGTGTGTTGAAAGAATAATGTCTCTTACATGTGAGTACGTTGAAATTTATTGAAAAAGGCTTTCGGTTGGGTTTTGTTTTATTTGAAAAGCTTGACCTTAGTAATCAAATGGAAGATGCCAAAAAAATTTAATTATTGTTCTTGAAGTTAAAAAATGATTCAAAACAGGGATTTTATTACAACATTGTGAGAATTTGTTCAAACTTTCAGCAACATTGTCGAAACTTCTTGAAACTTATGATCATGTTACTCTTTGATTTTTGAGTATTAATCCCGTGATATATATATATATATATATATATTTAACTAATTGAGTGATTATACCAATCACAAGAGAACATGTATACTGTTATCTTATTATTTTTGGATAAGATAAAAATTATTTTCATCACTTTTGGGTGATTGATGCACATCAGAATTACGTCACAAAATTGATCATTATATAGTTGGTTGATAATTTTCTTTATTTAATTCTTTGACACAGGGATCCCAGGAGTATGGCAAACTCTTGAGACCATACAGTTTACACTTACAAAAGCAATAATTAAAAAACAATACTAAACTATTGCACTTTGCACCTCATTTCACTATAACATGCATATCAGACCAATAAACATAACGCCATGCAAGCAATGTGTCGGTGCAAGTCTTTTTTAACAATGATTTTCGTATGTTTTTTATATTTATATATTTCATTGATGTAGTTAATTATAACCCTTACCTGAAGTCAATGAATTTATTTTTGATTTGTGGATATGGCTTATGTTGGAAAGAAATAAACAAACTAGAGAAGAAGATTGTTCTCTAGAGTGAAAAACACACAAGAATTGTGCTAAAGTATGATTAAACTTTTAGTGGCTTCAAATTTCATTCATACTATATCAAAATGAGAGAATACATGGTTGCTATATATAGCATACATATCCAATCCGAATTTACATACTCTGTAAATTCATACCATGAAAAAACTAAAAGCAAATACATTTTTCAAGGAAAATAAGTAAGGGAGGAATACAAGGAGTTTGCATAGAAAACCACATGTATCCTAAATGCTAAAAGAGCTCCCAAGATAAGTAAATGAGAGAGGAATTCAAAGAGTCCAGCTTATAATTTCAACAACCCCTGTTAAGCTAGACTATCACAACACCCAATTTCTCTCTCATTTTATTGAAAGTTTCAATCTTCAATGCTTTTGTAAAGATATCAGCTACTTGGTCTTGGGTCTTGCAAAACTTCACATTGATCTCTCCATCTTTGACCAAGTCACTAATGAAATGATACTTGACTCGAATATGCTTGCTTTTGCCATGAAAAACTGGATTTTTGGTGAGTGCAATGGCTGAACTATTGTCACAAAACAGAGGAGTGCTTTCACATTGAGGATGCTTCAACTCATGGAGAATCCACCTTAGCCAGAGAGCTTGACAACTAGAAAGAGCCAATGAGATGTATTCAGCTTCGGTTGTGGGGAGAGCCACTACAACTTGCTTCTTTGATGCCCATGAGATTGCACCTGAGCCAATGTGAAAAACAAAGCCTGAAGTGCTTTTACTATCATCTCTGTTTCCACCCCAATCACTATCACAAAAACCCACCAATCTTGAATCTTCGACACTTTTATAATGTATTCCATAATCGATTGTCACGCCCCCAGAGCGGCCGTCCCCAAGGGGTGACACGTATACGATACCGAGTATATCATAATCAGAATAAATCACAAGGAATAAAAGATTGAATCAGAATAAACGACAGCGAAGAGTATATAAAAATAAAAATAAATGAACAATACAAGACCACTAAACATATAACAGTGGCCCTCAGAAGAATACACAATCACAGTCCCGTGTGAACACAAGTCATAATTATAAATACATTGAAATGTACATATTAACTATAACAAAACACCTGGTACGAAAAATAACAGGAAGCTGATAGGCTCACCAAATCGCCGAGAGGCCCACAACACCTTCAACAACACACAGCTCACCAATCCTGCGCAACACCTGGATGAAACCCATAAAAATAGGGTGTAAGCCGATGAAGGCCTAGTGAATGGAACTAACTACAAAACACCTCAAAGTACAGTTCCAACACATCCATAAAACCTCCATAAATAACTAACAAGTATAAGCTGACCGGCCTTAGGTACCATCACCGTAGGAGGCCAATTCACACTAACCTCTTTATGTCCCCAGCATAAAGACAGATCCGTCTGCGTCCCATACCACAGGGGATCCATCCCATACTAGCAACGCTACAACAGTATCCCAACTATGTCCCCAGCATAAAGACAGATCTGTCTGCGTCCCATACCACAGGGGATCCATCTCATGCTAGAAACGCTATAAATATATATATATATATATATATATATATATATATATCCTAGTGACTGCAACGCCACTACATACAAATGCCTCACAGTTCCTCCTGTCACGCAGTGACTTCTCTTAGGCGACCCATTTCTGCAAATGCATCGGCTTGGCCAATACAGGGAGTATCACTCCACCCGTCAAGTCCAGCAGAGCCCGACCGCATCACAAACCGCATCAATGGATCCCACCCTAGACTCCATCACTTTGCGAACAGGATCGATAAATCCAGTATCTTGGCTAAGGCTCTACTTCATCAAACCACTCTGACGCGTAGCCGATTTGAACCATCGGATACCGTGGGCATCCAGGATGAACCTTGAAAACGCTCTCTCGTGAAAGACACCCAGAGTTTACCCTCACCTCAACTGACTCACACAAAGTATCTAAATGCAAAACTAAACCATCAAACCCAGTATCTTGGCTAAGGCTCTCCGTCATCCAACCACTCTGACGCGTAGCCGATTTGAACCATCGGATACCGTGGGCGTCCATGATGAACCTTAAAAACGCTCCCTCGTGAAGGACACCCAGAGTTTACCCTCACCTCAACTACATGTTCGCACTCACGACTTGCAAAAACTACCATAATCAACCCACCCTAAACAGGCTCGACACAAACCGGTCGAGGACCTACAATGTCACCACAATAAGCAACCAGATCTAAGCTATACGATCAGATCCCCTACCCCTAAATGATGTCTCTAACCAAATCTTTAGGCAAAGATTTATAAATCATGCTGATAATATATATATCAGCCATTAACAAGGCTAGACAGCCATTATCAAAGCTAGATGACTATTAACAAGGCTATATATAAAATATAATATGTAGTCATTAACAAGGATAGATCATGAGCATGCATTCAAGATATAACAATATGTATATAATAATATCAAATCTTACCTATAACTACATATTCCAGGTTTAATTAATGTATCAACACGTGAGGATGCAATATAAATATATATATGATAAGTAATCATGCAATCTCAATTATAATCTACTTAACCATGTCATGTTATCATTTAAGGATGCCACCATAGTCGTGCATACATGATTAATATCATACCATAAACATGACTATGTATGGAACTATATTATTAGAATGTCAAGTTAGATCCACTCACCGATACAATCATTCCATCCCGTGAATAATCACGCGCATCGGACAGTCCAACGGTAACGCCATCGCTACTGGACTCTTGGGAGTATAGGCATTCCCACCACAAGCCTAAACACAAGATCACCACCCTCCTCACATTGAGGAGACCCCTCTGACAAACAAACATCATCGACTCAGCCGAGGAATAAAACATCCATGCATAAAAAAAAAAAATACAAACATATCCTAAGATCCTAGCCAACAAATGCAAAATACACCCCATACCTCCAACCACTAAATCAATTATTCCACACCACCAAAAGCCACTCATCCTTAGGCCATCATTCAATAAATCAGCAAGAAACCTCACACCTTAACCACAAACAAATCTGGGCAGCACTATAACCTTACAGCACCAATTACTTATCCAAAAATTCTGAAATAAATCTTACATATTCATTGATATGTTAGGATCATAATCCATGAAGACACCATAATCTAATTCAATCTCTAAATGTCTGAAATAAATTATTTTCAGAAACTGGTCTGTTCTACTCGAATCTGGGCAGTCCATACAAAATAGATCATAACTTATGCCACAGGTAATATAATTACACCAAATTTCATACACAAGATCTACACACATAGATAATCATGTTATAAGAAGATACCTTCCTCAAAATATATCTCTAAACATCACATTCATATGGGTCTTCACAAGACAGAAAATCTGCCTTACTATGACACACAACTCCCAACAACAAGGAAAGAGGAAAAACACATACAACAACACTTAAGCATCCCTTGCTGACCACCCAAAATACTAGATAGGGCCACCCATACTTCTTTGAAGCATAAACACAAACACCTACAAGGCACGAAGGGGAGGTGAAGATACCTTGGGAAGAAGAGAAGATGGTGCACATAAGGGCTTCCACCATCACCATCATATGCTACCAAGCCTACACATACTCTTTCTCACAACAAAACACACATACATTCAGCCATGATTTCCAGCACCAATGGATACACGAACAACACCAAATAAAGATGAAATACTAAGAAATAACTTGGATTTCACTCACCCCTATGAACCAACACCAAACTTTCACTTTTCTTGCCTTCTCATCACCCAAACCCTCTTGAATACGCCATGACAGGCCCCCAATCGCAGCAGCAGCAGCAGCAGCAAAGAAAGAGAGCCAAAACAGCCAACAAGACAACAAAGTAAAAAAAAAAAAAAAAAAAACAAGGGATTCACAACAATCTCCTCAATCTCTTCCCCTCCTCCCCTTCTCCACTTCTCTTTCTCTGTTTATTTTTTTTTTGATAAAATGAGTCTCAGCTGACTCTCTCCCTCTCTCACACCATACACCACTAACTGCACCTATACAATGGAGTTAATAAATCTGCCCAAATTACCAAATTGCCCTCTTTTAACAGCCTTGACTAGAATAGCCATAACTTTTACAATCTAACTCCGAATTGCATAATTCAAACTCCGTTGGAAAGCCAAGACAATTATCTACAGCTTTTCATGCTTCAGCTAAACTCCAAAAACACATCTAACTATTCCTAATTATATAAATAACATAAAACAGAGCTGCTGCCAGGTTTTTCTCATCCCCGGGTATAATTGGAAAAACACTCATAACTTCTTCTACAGGAATCCAAATGATTCCATTTTGATAATGTTATTTAATTAAATTATTATTTTGTGTCTGTGATAATGGTTTAATTTGTGATCATAGCTTGGTTTTTTATTAAATTCCAACGATGAGATGAAAGAACATGGATATATACAATGCAGTCAGATCTTTGGGAAAGACTATCAATTTTTCAAGGGCAACAATATATGTTATATGAGGCTATTGGAATTCTCCTCTAATATTATATTATGATGATCATTTTTCTGAAAATATTCATATATAATGATATATTTCAAGCAAGCGCTCTACATACTCTTCTACGGATATCATATATGCTAGTTATCAATTCAAGGGAGAATAATATCTTATACTGAGTCTTCTGCTTTTCTGATGCATATGGCATGAATATTATTTGGGTTTCATATTTTTGGATATTCTATAAGAAGCAGCAATGACCAACGGTACGTATATTGAAGGTATGTGATTAAATACCATTTTATTTTACATGCTTACATGTATATAACTTGGTAAATAAAGCATATTTTATATATCCATGACAATGTAGGGGTTTCTTTGTAACTCATATATTTATGTGATAAATATGACCAAGTTTGGGGAATTTAAAGCATGTGATGTGTAGAGAAAATTGGAATAGAATGTAAGTAGATTCTATTTACGTATTATATGAAAAATAAATGATCATTTATGAGTAGAGATTTATTTCACAATTATCTCCTATTTAGAAATGCCATGCATTTATTCATGGAATAATTTGTGAATTCATATTAATGTGGGGGTTATAAATAAGACTAAGTTATGAGAATTTAAATTCTATCATTTGGAAAGTAAACTTAGCATATAATATTATTGCCATATATATGCTTATTTTTTATTAGAGATATTTATTTCATTATTATTATTTCAAATTGAGAATTTGATAAATATATTCATTCATGAAATAATATGTTGGGGACATATTTGAATATATGAAATAAATGAGCATAATGTTTTCATTTTATAGCATGTTCATCAAGTCGAGAAATCATGAGCTTGATATATTATATTTTCATTGGTGAATATTACACTTCATAAAGCATGTTATATCATGTGTAGTTGGGGTCGTGAATAAATTCACAGGTAACCTTAAAAATAAACTATACTAGCGAGTAGGCTGGTTTAATTTTTCATCAAGAGGGACAGGATACTCTGAGTTTATACTCTTAATGGGATCTCATACAACATGGTGTAATCTCACTTCATTCCATCAAATCCGTGGGCAATATTGCAGATCCACTTACTTAGGTCTAGCGAGGAGGCTAGTCTTTTCAGCATCGAGGGGGATGGGTCGAAAGCCCATAATGTAGTACCACAGTGGATACGCTACCTATCCAAATGGAAATCCCATAAGGATATGTTCAAAGGGAAAACCAAACTGATGTGTATCTATGTTAAGTACTAAAATAAAAATGAACTTCAATGTTTTATTTGAAGAACATCCCTATGGTGCATGTACTTTTAACTGTGTCGGTATAGGAAGAGCAATCACTCTGAATGAATTCAAGGCTTATAAGGCAGGGTGTAGCACCGCGCAGTGCACCCTTTGAGAATTCTACTATGTGAGTGTGATCGTGGGGCCGTGATCTATGAGAACAGGGGCTGATCTCTAAAGCACTCATGAAACAAGATAAGCATAACGGCCGTAATGCGCACACCGATAAAGAACCTGGTCTACTGTTTATACTGTGTTATGTGACTTACTGAAGTTTGATCAAAAGGGTCTAGTTCAAGACCTAGTTCACTACATCCTTCAAATGGAAGTTAGTTAACACTAAGTGAGGTTCAAAGCCCCAAGCTACCTCACCGAATACATGGTATTGTATCGCCCAAATTTATTTTTATTTTCTTTATAATAAAATTATTTAATCTTGTGGGGGATTGTTAGAAAATTAAAACATTTCAATAAAAAAATGTATTAATTAGTTTCCAAATAAAGATTAAAAATTTAATGGATATATGTTTTGTTTTTCGTAACAGCTGGCAATGTTTGAATTTTAAACGTTGGAAATAAATATGGTAATAAATAACGTTTATCATAATTGGCGTGTGTAATTATTGTGAACATTACACTTCCAACGGTCGAATCTCCGTGCCTACAAAATGACCACTTTCGCAGAGATTCATAAAATGAGAAAAAAACTAAGTGTTTCTTTAAAAATCCTCCACAAACAGACTTCTTATTTTTTATTTTTCTTCTGGGCGATCAAGTCTGCGACCGGTTCGATTTCTCTTCTTGCTTGCACCAAGAAGAGAACAGCGAGGGCTGGGTGGTTTTATCTTGGGAATAGATTGTCAAGAACCCTGTGCGATTGAGGGGGCGTATTCTGTTCTGAAGACAGCATTACCACGTGACTCCATACCAGGCTCTTCTAATCCATATTCTCATTGTTTTTTGTCTGATCATAGCTCATTTTTCTAACATTTTGATGGGTGTGGATTGCGTGAGCTTAATTTGCAGATGTTGTGTGACACTTTTGGTGAACATGTTGTCAATAAATAGTTGCGTGCACTGTGTGTGGTGCATTGTGTGTCGTGCCTTTATACATGTGTCGAACAGTCTCTCTTAGCTTCATTGGTTCCTTTTTGTGTGTTATGCCTTTTCCACGTGAGTTGAAGAGTTCTTCTGTGCAACTTCGTAGGGTTGTTAGGAACTAGTTGTCCCCGTGTGATAAAACTATCAACGGAGCATATACGGATCAGATAGGCACTGATATCTTATTGATATTTAAAATAGGTATATTTGTAAACAATCCAAAAATCTTATTTCGGATTTGGATAATTATCTGAAGGAAAATGATTGACAAGCCCCATTTCATTGGCCCCCTAGTAAGCCCCATGACATGGCATACGTTAGATTACCACAAATATCCTTGAAGTGCTTTCTTAATCTTGACCGTAATTAATGGGGTGGTTACCAAAATAGGATGATAATTAATTACTGGGCGCGGTTATAGCCACCCCACAAGTTATCTTACCCACCCCATAAAAAAATTGATTTATCTCATATCTAACCCACCCAATGAGTTCTGTCTTCTGTGTTTATGATTGTTCGACATAGACGTTGTCTTCTATGTTTAAGATTATTCGACATAGACGATGTCTTCTGTGTTTAATGTGATTCGACATGGATTATGTCGATCGGAAACTAAAAACCTTAGTACGCTCCCGTTCGACATAGATGGTGTCTTATGTGTTTAAGTTGGTTTGATATAGATCGTGTCGAACAAAGATAAAAAATTTCTGATTTGTGATCAACGTAATTACTGTTGACAAATTGATATCAGGTTAACTCTTATATTGACAACTTATATTTACTTTGATAATAAAGTGTTAAAATCTTTGATGTAATTTGGAGTATTCTCTAGTCCTTCTTTAATGATCCATAACCAGGCATAAATAGCCCAACACCTAACAACTTTCTAAAATTTAGGGATTCACTTTCAACCAAATAACAATAAATAAGAAAGTAATTATAGGGATTCACCTTCAATCAAACAACTATAAAGAAACTAATTAAAACTAAATAACTAATTCCATCCTATGATTCACCATGACAATCTCATTGAGATCTAATTGTCAGTCTTGCACGTACACGTCCCGCACCATCAGAATGTCCCACACGAGCCGAATAACTGGACTTAGCACGCCAACCCGGGGCTAGGTCCAACATGATATAGGACAGACTATGCAAATGGGACCATCAAAAGTGGTCCACCAAATAAATTCAAATCAGTGGTCACGAACTCGGAATCGCACAAAATTTGATATGGTGAAATATATCGAGGAAAAATCTTCTATATTAGTTGTTATACAACTAACAATTCTTATTTTTTAAAAATTCATTTATTTAGGGCTTTAAATTAGAGATTTTACTATTTTTAATAAGTTTTAGATTTGTGATATCTCAATCATAGCAGATTGGAATTGATCATTTAAGATCTCATAAAATCTGGAAAATCAGTTTTCAGATTTTACTATTTTTTGTTATTTTTTAATTTTATACTATTAATATAAATAGGAGACTTGTAATTTAGGGTTGACAGTTTTTTTATCAATAATATTTTGAATTTTCTCTGTTTTGGGGCTTCTTCCTTGTCGATTCAAGGATTCCTTATGGATTCAATGTGTTTATGAGATCTCAACGCTTGTTGGATCTTTGCCCTATTGTGATGGCAAATAACGGAGGGGGAGACAACCAATCTAATGACACTGGTCGTGGATTGGAGGATCTGTTGAAGGTGGTTGAGGAACAACGTGGTCAGATGCGAGAACAACAAGATCAAATGCAACATATTTGCACGATGATCACTGGCCTGAACCTCAATGCCAATAACACGCATCCTGCAGGTCATCACTCGTATTTACTCTCCTTTATTTACAAAACACACCTATAAGATCACATGCTTTACCCTCTTATCCCACCGTGGTCATCACTCGTATGCTTCATTTTACCGCCTATCATGCTTATATACCTTCCCTAAAACACACCAAAACATATAGGAAGCACTTGAACCCGCGGAATGCATGCACTCCCTCATACTCTACCACGATCAAACACGTACGGAATCACATACACGTAGAAAAATATCGCATGCAAGCATACTAGCTACATCATTTCTCTCTCCTTTGTATGCATATAACAAACATGGATATATATAGAAATTACCCCCTCCCTACAAAAAACAAACCCATACAGCATGCTTACACATCCCACCGTGATTAACTTATACACCAAGCATGCTTATTAAAAATACACATACACAAGTACGCTAAATCATTTATTCATACCACCAAAACACATGCATATTCACCAAAGTAAAAGGCTAAAACTAAAAGGTTAGGAACATACCACGGCCCGTGTGGACCCAGGAGCGTCCACTTCGGCCTCGTTGGGATCGTCCATCCCGTCGTCGTCCTCCTCCTCATCCTCCTCGAACACGGCCTCCTAGGCCTCAGCCCCAACACCAACACCGGCCTCTGCAGCCCCGGTGCCCATACCCTCGGCCTCCCGGGCCCCATCCCTACCCTCCCTATCCCCTCCACCCTCCCCACGCCAGAGATAAACCCCGCAAAGGCCTCCATAGCCCTACTCTCCTCCTCCTCAGCCCTGGCCTCTGTGGCCTCCCTATCCAACATCCCAACAAGGGCATCCAACGACGCCCTCACATCCTCGGTAACCCCCTCAGCCCCGGCCCCCTCAATTGCACCCTCAGCCAATCCCCCGACCCCCAAGACCACCTCCTCGACCACCGCCGGTCGATCCTCACGCCTCCTCTTGCGTGTATACCCTATCATACTACTAACAACCTCTGGGGTAGCCCCCAAAGGCAAGTCCCCAACCTCACCCACGCCGATATCCACCGGCGGCACCTCCGTCGTACCCGTACCCTCTCCCACGGCCTCGACCTCCGGCCTATCGCTCTCCGATGATGAAGAGCTCGGGCTACGCTCTCCACGAGCCACCCGTGGTCGTTTTCCCCTCGAAACGATCGCCTTCGACCTCGTCATCTTCCTCGATTTATAAAGAAAAAGGAGAACCCAAACCTAGGGTTTCGAAATTAAGAGAAAGAAAAAGATTGAGGTCGAAATGGAGGAAAGAAAGGCAAAGAAATCAGGGTTTTTGAGTTTGAAACCGAAGAGAAGAAGAGAGGAGGGAAGAGAAACTGTTTTAAAACGTATGGAGAGAGAGAGAGGGTCTTTTCGGTTATAAGAGACCCAGTCCTGGGGCGGCTACACACGAGTAGCCGCCCCCTCTCGGGCGGCTAGTTCTCCCAGTTCTCCGTTTTCATTAAAAACCCCTTTCCAAATCTCTTTTCAGCACCAAATTCCAAGGTTCTCCATACCAAACAGCCATGTATTGGTTTATTTCCAGACACTACTTGACCAAACACGACTTTTCTGATGTTTTGCCGCACTTTCAGTAACATTCAAATTCGAATTTCTTCAGTTCTGGTTCTTTTCCAGAGTTCTTATCCTTCGGATGATCCAATTCACCAAATCAAACTTTTACTTGCTTTTTGTCGGCGATATCCACTCCTTGCTGAGTTTTCCCAAGCACGGGAACGGTAGGCACGGGGAAACTGACGCTGGGCTGCTCCGCGCACGATAGCTAAGAACCCCGACCGCGGGTTGGATCACTCACCATTTACTTTTCCCTGCCCTCCACCTGGATCATCCTTTCGGCTAAAAATTCTCAGTCAAGACCTAGCCTTTGACAGTCTAAATCAACTCCCCCAATAGTACTGTTCGTATCGGCATAACTTCTTGAAGGTCGGGCCAGCCAAAATGGGGGTCTCTTTCCTTATCATCAGTCGAAGTCTTTCCTGCTTCGCACAAAGACTCCGTCCGATGAGGGACAATTGTAGATACCCCAATTTTGACCGTCCAGAGAGACAGAAAATACTTCAAGTAACACACGGAAATATCCCACATTTGGACATCTAGTGGAGAACCAAAGTTCAGGAAACCGGAAACCCTAACCCTGACCTAAACCGGAAACCCTAACCCTAGCCCCGGACCTAAGCCTAAACCCTAACCCTAGCCCCGGACCAAAGCCTAAACCCTAAAACTAGCCCCAAGCCCTGACCAAAAACCCTAACCCTAAAAACCCTACCCTAAACCAGACCCTTGCCCAAACCAGAACCCCACCTAGGAAAAACCCTAAAACCCAGAAAACCCTGAGTACCTGGCAAGGGGAGGCTAGACCTAACTTGCCGCCCCATACCAGGCGGCTAGTTAGCACTAGCCACCCCCCTGGCTAACTTTTGACCAGTCGCCTGGATGGAACATAAAGCAGTATTAAATGCTGATCATTGCGGCGGGTCATGACCTTTAGCCGCCTTCTCTTGGCCGGATCAACCCAAGTAACCGACCCAAGCCACCGCCTGTTAGAGATGGAACGTTTGGCAGGTTATGATAGGGGCGGCTACCAGGAAGTAGCCGCCCCATCCTGGGCGGCTAGTTAGCACTAGTCGCCCTTCACCTGGTCTTGAAAGAAGAACCAGAGAATTAATGAGGGGTCTAATCGAAGCCAACCCACTCCATTACCCCCTGGATATTTCCCTGCCTCTCTTTTACTATAAATAGAGGAGGTCCCAAGCCCAAATACATCATCACCAATTCAAAAAAACCATTCAACACCAATATCCCACAATCCACATTGCCTTTCCCCACTAGAAATCCCAAGAGAGAGAGAGAGAGAGAGCCCCTTTTGTGAGAGAAATACCCATTTCTCTACATAAAATACCCTCTCATCCCACCCTCCAGAAACCCGGGCTAAACCTAGCTTAGCCCCTGTCCAAAACAAAACTCATTTCCTACCGAAGTCCTGTCCAAACTAGACCAGGCCCCGGACGGCTAAACCCCGCTAGCCGCCCCTGACCAGACGACTCAAACCTACTAGCCGCCCCCCATATACACATCCCACTTACACCCCCTATGTCCCAAGACTCCTTTAGTCAAGCCACGGAAGCAAAAGAGGATTACCTGTTTTTCACGTTTTGAATCGAATTTTTTTTTGTTATTGCATGGCGTTACAATAAAATTGTTCAGGCATGCACCCATGCATAAAAATCATGTGCATAAATTTTTGAACCAAGTGATTTGGCACATAAACGTTTTACTTTTATTAAACATATGGATGTTTTAATGAGTTATATAAAATGTCTTCATTAATAAATTGCAATCTTTATGGGGTCTTTAAAATAATGTGTTTCAATTTGACATATATTGAAATGTAGAGCGGCATGGGAACTTTCTATATACGGAAATTCATTTCATCATTGCTCATATAATTATTATTATTTTATGACGTGGAAATGAAATATGCATGATGGACTTTATTGATAGACATGAGTAATAATAATGAGTCTGTTATTATACATGCTTTCCATTTTAGTCGTTCGTTTTAAATACTGATTGATGTATCCATTATTATATTTTTGTTTTTTCCATTTTGATCATGTTATTTAATTAAATTATTTTGTGTCTGTGATAATGGTTTAATTTGTGATCATAGCTTGGTTTTTTATTAAATTCCAACGATGAGATGAAAGAACATGGATATATACAATGCAGTCAGATATTTGAGAAAGACTATATCAATTTTTCAAGGGCAACAATATATGTTGTATGAGGCTATTGGATTCTCCTCTAATATTATATTATGATGATCATTTTTCTGGAAATCTTCATATATAATGATATATTTCAAGCAAGCGCTCTACATACTCTTCTACGGATATCATATATGTTGATTATCAATTCAAGGGAGAATATTATCTTATACTGAGTCTTCTGCTTTTCTGATGCATATGGCATGAATATTATTTGGGTTTCATGTTTTTGAATATTCTATAAGAAGCAGCAATGAACAACGGTACGTATATTGAAGGTATGTGATTAAATACAATTTTATTTTACATGCTTACAAGTATATAACTTGGTAAATAAAGCATATTTTATATATCCATGACAATGTAGGGGTTTCTTTGTAACTCATATATTTATGTGATAAATATGACCAAGTTTGGGGAATTTAAAGCATGTGAGAAAATTGGAATAGAATGTAAGTAGATTCTATTTATGTTTTATATGAAAAATAAATGATCATTTATGAGTAGAGATTTATTTCACAATTATCTCCTATTTAGAAATGCCATGCATTTATTCATGGAATAATTTGTGAATTCATATTAATGTTGGGGTTATAAATAAGACTAAGTTATGAGAATTTAAATTCTATCATTTGGGAAGTAAACATAGCATATAAAATTGTTGCCATATATATGCTTATTTTTTATTATTATTATTTCAAATTGAGAATTTGATGAATATATTCATTCATGAAATAATATGTTGGGGACATATTTGAATATATGAAATAAATGAGCATAATGTTTTCATTTTATAGCATGTTCATCAAGTCGAGAAATCATGAGCTTGATATATTATAATTTCATTGGTGAATATTACACTTCATAAAGCATGTTATATCATGAGTAGTCGGGATCGTGAATAAATTCACATGTAACCTTAAAAAAAACTATACTAGCGAGTAGGCTGGTTTAATTTTTCATCAAGATGGACAGGATACTCTGAGTTTATACTCTTAATGGGATCTCATACAACATGGTGTAATCTCACTTCATTCCATCAAATCAATGGGCAATATTGCAGATCCACTTACTAAGGTGTAGCGAGGAGGCTAGTCTTTTCTGCATCGAGGAGCATGGGTTGAAAGCCCATAATGTAGTACCACAGTGGATACCCTACCTATCCAAATGGAGATCCCATGAGGATATGTTCAAAGGGAAAAACAAACTGATGTGTATCTATGTTAAGTACTGAAATAAAAATGAACTTCAATGTTTTATTTAAAGAACATCCCTATGGTGCTAGTACTTTTAACTGTGTCGGTATAGGACGAGCAATCACTCTGAATGAATTCAAGGCTTATAAGGCAGGGTGTAGCACCGCGCAGTGCACCCTTTGAGAATTCTACTATGTAAGTGTGATCGTGGGGCCGCGATCTATGAGAACAAGGGCTGATCTCTAAAGCACTCATGAAACAAGATAAGCGTAACGGCCGTAATGCGCACACCAATAAAGAACCTGGTATAGTGCTTATACTGTGTTGTGTGACTTACTGAAGTTTGATCAAAAGTGTCTAGTTCAAGACCTAGTTCACTACGTCCTTCAAATGGAAGTCAGTTAACACTAAGTGATGTTCAAAGCCCCAAGCTACCTCACCGAATACACAGTATTGTATCGCCCAAATTTATTTTTATTTTCTTTATAATAGAATTATTTAATCTTGTGGGGGATTGTTAGAAAATTAATACATTTCAATAAAAAATGTATTAATTAGTTTCCAAATAAAGATTAAAAATTTAATGGATATATGTTTTGTTTTTCGTAACGGCTAGCAATGTTTGAATTTTAAACGTTGGAAATAAATATGGTAATAAATAACGTTTATTATAATTGGCGTGTGTAATTATTGCGAACATTACACTTCCAACGGTCGAATCTCTGTGCCTATAAAATGGCCACTTTCGCAGAGATTCATATAATGAGAAAAAACTAAGTGTTTCATTAAAAATCCTCCACAAATAAACTTCTTATTTTTTCTTGTTCTTTTGGGCGATCAAGTCTGCGAGGAAAAATCTTCTATATTAGTTGTTATACAACTAACAATTCTTATTTTTTAAAAATTCATTTATTTAGGGCTTTAAATTAGAGATTTTACTATTTTTAAGAAGTTTTAGATTTGTGATATCTCAATCATAGCAGATTGTAATTGATCATTTAAGATCTCATAAAATCTGGAAAATCAGTTTTCAAAAATTACTATTTTTAGTTATTTTTTAATTTTATACTATTAATATAAATAGCAGACTTGTAATTTAGGGTGGACAGTTTTTTTATCAATAATATTTTGAATTTTCTTTGTTTTGGGGCTTCTTCCTTGTGGATTCAAGGATTCCTTATGGATTCAATGTGTTTATGAGATCTCAACGCTTGTTGGATCTTTATTTTAGTTTTTTGTTGTGTTAGGTGGTATCAGAGCGAGGATTTGCCTTGTTGTGATGGCAAATAACGGAGGGGGAGACAACCAATCTAATGACACTGGTCGTGGATTGGAGGATCTGTTGAAGGTGGTTGAGGAACAACGTGGTCAGATGCGAGAACAACAATGGTAATATGCAGATCGAGGATTTTCTCGATTGGATCTCAGAGGTCAAAAGATTCTTTAAGATGATGGAGGTCCCAAAAGAAAAGATTATCAAATTGGTGGCCTTTCGATTGAAGAGCGGTGCCGCCGTTTGATGGGATCAACTCCAGAAGACTCGACAGCGACAAGGGAAGGCACTTATTCATACGTGGAGGAGGATGAAGGAGCTCCTCATGGATTAATTTCTACCACGAAATTATGAACGATATTTACCTCAATTGTATCGAAATTATCGTCAAACTGTAAGGGTGAAATCACGACTAGAGATATCAAAGGCGCAAGAGGCGATAAGAGCAAATCTTACAAAAGATGGGGATGGTTCGAGGACCAAGTCTTATGATCTACCATCATCAGAGAAGTGTGAAGATGCCAATGAACAAGAATTTTGCTCAAATCAAAATCAACATGAGAGTGAAGTTTTAGTTGAACTAGAAGTTGATGATATATATGATGGTGCCGAGTTTGTAAAAAAAGATGAAGAGCGGGTCAACTTCATCGATGAACAAGAGATCGATGATGACATGAGCAATAAAGAAGTAGAGGATGTTATTTTCTCTGGTGATTCTAAAGATGTCATTGGAGGAGAACAAGAGGAGTAATATATACATGATATCAGTAATCCATGTACGAGGTCAAATAAACACTCCACAATAGAAAAGGCAATAAACAAGTAACTGACATCAAATATATACAAATAGCGGAAGCTCAAACGACTAAGTCTCTAATTCAAAGACATATTTACAGACTAGAGTACACAATCAACTATCCTGTGAGAGCCAATATACACAACAACAGACATCAATAGTCCACATACCGTGCACAAGCACAAGTATAATACATACAAGGAAAAAGGGAATGCTGATGGCCTCACACTCGCAAGACATCCAACGCGAACGCGGGTCTCCTACTCGTACTGCGCCAGGGGAGCTCTTCTCTTGGATCCGACTTAGCGTCAAGTGGAGAAAAACATAAGCGAGGGGTGAGCTACAAGCTCAGTGAGTGGTCAGAAACCAAACAGCAACATAATCATTGGATACTAAGGCAATCTCCTATCAAGGAAAGCCATGGATAGAAACCCAACAGTTAACAAGGTCACACGGCGGTGCGACCATACCCCGCCCTCGCCCTAGCCCCCACAGGGGTAAACCTAGGGACTTAGAGGATAAAATTTGCTATTCTACACCCTTGGTCCACCGGTAGCCCTTTCCCCGGGTAGCCCTACCTGACATACTCCCACGATCAGTACACTGTCGACCGTAGCGATGATACCTACAGATGGGAGCCCGGTGCCAGGACAGCGTTTTCGACGCCGGAAAGTTCCTACATGGATCCAACGAAGGGAGAACGATTCATGCTCGCAATATCGTCTGGTTGCCCACCGTCATGCAATCTCTACCTGGTATGCTCCCATGATCAGTACATCAGCTGAATGCATCGGGAGTACCTAAAAGTGGGAGCCTTCTGACCAAGCAGCTTCAACGTCGGGGCCACGACATATGACGATATTGGGAGGAACCACTACTTATTCGCAACGCGAACCCTCTGGGAAAATCATCAACACAAGCTAGTGGGTCGAGTATCAACTCGATCCCACCACACACACACCAACACCCTCACCTCCGAAGGGTGACCTAGGCTGTTGGAAGTAACTGTACCAATCCCTCACCTTTTCCCCCAAAGGGGTGACCCAGGCTCTTGGGAAGAGACTAGATCGTTGCTAAGCCCTTGGTCCACCAGTAGCCCTTTCCTCGGGTAGCCTCTACCTGACATTCTCCCACGATCAGTACACTGTCGACCGCAGCGATGGTACCTGCAGATGGGAGCCCGGTGCCAGGACAGCGTTTCTGACGCCGGGAAGTTCCTACACGGATCCAACGAAGGGAAAAACAATCTATGCTCGCGAATACGATCCTCTTGGACCCGTCGTCATCGGTCATCAAACACCGATTAAGCGCAACGAATTCTCATGAATTCCCTCCAGGGCGCATAACTCAGATGCGGGGAAGACATTTTATTCTAAGTGTCAAAGCCATGGTATGACCCCATAGGAGGTCATACACTTGTCTAATCTCATTAGACAAGGCTCATGGCCTAATCGGCATATACATAATATGAAATCAATACCCAAGGGTGGCTTACTTAACATACATACATGAAGACAAACAGGCAATACACAATTTACAACCTAACATACATTGGATGACACCAACCTAGATGGGAAGGGTTAAGCGCGATCTGCGCAACAACAGGTGCATGCCAATAATTTCAAGCAAGCCTGAGTCAAGTAGGAACTACATCTACTTACACAGCTCGCGAAAAGAGGGAGGGCGAGAGAGAGGGAATGCCTCATCCCCTCTCGAGCTAGTCATAGTCTTGCCCCAACAAATGGGTGCAACAACTATACCACATCCTCGAGTCCGAAATCAGAGAAATATTACGCATACACGCCGTTATTAATCCAAGTTAAATATGCTTGATAAATAGGCGTAGTATTTCAAATGAAATTACCTAAGTCATGCCATATTCTATACAATACATAGGCAAGTATATGGTAGAATAGGGGTTCCACACAATATACGAGCTATACAACCTAGCATGCATGATATCTAGCATATATAGGGTGCAATTAAAGCCCCATGGAAGCGCGAAGCACGACTGCGTGCATGAGCGCTCCCGGAAGGGTTGGAATCAAACCACTCACCGATATCCGGATCATCGCGAATCCCATCCGACGAGGTCTGCAAGATAAGGGTACCAAAAGGGGTGAGAAAAATCACATACAAACATATAAAATCATTTAGGGATGCCTAAGATTGGACATCCACGCATACGGGCTCGAACGCATGCAAGCGTGCACACACGCACGCGTGCCCGAGCCCCCCGGACACCCACCCGAGGGTGCCGACCCTCGGCATGCCCAAACCGGGCCCCGGGTAGCCACACGTGTGGCCACCCGCGCGTGCACGCACGCGCGCACGCGCACGCGCACCCCTGCGCCCACGGCACACCGCTGCGCCCAGACTTGCGCGCCCGCATGCGTGCACGCGCACACCACCCGCGCGCCTGACGACCCTCCGCTCGCATACACACGCGCGCACCTCGCCAGCACCCCGCGCAGACACTCGCGCGCGCCCGACAGCGCCTGCGCGCATGCGCGTATGCGCGCCTGCGCGCCCGTCTGCACCCACCTGCGCGCCTGTCTGCGCGCACACGCGCGCGGACAGCCCCACATGCGCGCCCCACTGCCCAACACCCCTTCCCAGCCCCCACATGCACCCAACACACACACCACCCAAGAAAGCCCTCCCCAAGCACCCTAACATGCATGAAAACCAACTTTGGGAGGAGAGAAAACTCACCAAAAGGAGAGGGGGGAGGAAGGGGGATGTCACGCCCCCAGAGCGGCCGTCTCCAAGGGGTGACACGTGTACGATACCGAGTATATCATAATCAGAATAAATCATAAGGAATAAATGATTGGATCAGAATAAATGACAGCGGAAGAGTTTATGAATTAATAAATGAACAATACGAGGCCATAGAACAGATAATTGGGGCCTCAAAGGAATACACAATCACCGTCCCGTGTGAACACAAGTCATAATTACAAAAGCAGTCAAATGTATATATCAACAATAACAGAACACCTGGTACAAAAAAATAACAGGAAGCTGACATGCTCACCAAATCGCCGAGAGGCCCACAACACCTTCAACAATACCCAAGTTAATGATCCTGCGCAACACCTGGATGAAACCCATAAAAATAGGGTGTAAGCCGATGAAGGCCTAGTGAATGGAACTAACTACAAGACACCTCTAAGTACAGTTCCAACACATCCATAAAACCTACATAAATAACTAACAAGTATAAGCCGACCAGCCTTAGGTACCATCACCGCAGGAGGCCAACTCACATTAACCTAATCATGTCCCCAGCATAAAGACAGATCCGTCTGTGTCCCATACCACAGGGGATCCATCCCATGCTAGCAACGCTACAACACTAACCTCACTATGTCCCCAGCATAAAGACGGATCCGTCTGTGTCCCATACCACAAGGGATCCATCCCATGCTAGAAACGCTACAAATATATGTATATATATCCTAGTGACTGCAATGCCACTACACACAAATACCTCACAGTTCATCCTGTCGCGCAGTGACTTCTCTTAGGCGACCCATTTCTGCGAATGCATCGGCTTGGCCAATACAGGGAGTATCACTCCACCCGTCAAGTCCACCAGAGCCCGACCGCATCACAAACCGCATCAATGGATCCCGCCCTAGACTCCATCACTTTGCGAACAGGGTCGATAAACCCAGTATCTTAGCTAAGGCTCTCCGTCATCCAACCACTCTGACGCGTAGCCGATTTGAACCATCGGATAACGTGGGCGTCCAGGATGAACCTTGAAAACGCTCCCTCGTGAAGGACACCCAGAGTTTACCCTCGCCTCAACTGACTCACACGAAGCATCTAAATACAAAACTAAACCGTCAAACCCAGTATCTTGGCTAAGGCTCTCCGTCATCCAACCACTCTGACGCGTAGCCGATCTGAACCATCGGATACCGTGGGCGTCCAGGATGAACCTTGAAAACGCTCCCTCGTGAAGGACACCCAGAGTTTACCCTCACCTCAACTGTAGGTTCGCACTCACGACTTGCAAGAACTACCATAATCAACCCCCCTAAACAGGCTCGACACAAACCGGTCGAGGACTTACGATGTCACCACAAAGCAACCAGATCTGACCTATACGATCAGATCCCCTTACCCCTAAACGATGTCTCTAACCAGATCTTTAGACAAAGATCTATAAATCATGCTGATAATATATATATCAGCCATTAACAAGGCTAGACAGGATATGACAAGATAGACAGATATTACCCAGGCTAGATGGCAATTAACAAGGCTATATATATACAATACAATATGTAGTCATTAACAAGGATAGATCATGAGCATGCATTCAAGATATAAAAATATGTATATAATAATATCAAATAATCATGCAATCTCAATTTAATACATATAATCATGCCTATGGATGCCACCAAGTCATGTATACATGATTAAAATCATACCATAAACATGACTTAGTATGGAACTATATTATCGGAATGTCAAGTTAGATCCACTCACAGATACAATCATTCCATCCCGCGAAGAATCGCGCGCTTCGGACAGTCCAACGGAAACGCCATCGCTACTGGACTCTTGGGAGTATAGCCATTCCCACCACAAGCCTAAACACAAGATCACCACCTTCCTCATATTGAGGAGACCCCTCTGGACAAACAAACATTGTTAACTCAGCCAAGGATAAAACACTCATGCAATAAAAAATAATCCTAGACATATCCCAAGATCTAACCAACAAGTGCAAAATACACCCCATACCTCAAACCACTAAACCAATTATTCACACCACCAAAAGTCACTCATCCTTAGGCCATCATTAAATTAAATCACCTATAAATCAGCAAGAAACCTCACACCTTAACCACAAACAAATCTGGGCAGCACTACAGAAATCTGGGCAGCAATATAACCCAACACTTTGATCTCCACAGCACCAATTACTTATCCGAAAATTCTGAAATAAATCATACATATTCATTGATATGCTAGGATCATAATCCATGAAGACATCATAATCTAATTCAATCTGTAAGTGCCCGAACTAAAATAAATTCAGAAACAGGTCAATTTTTACTCGAATCTGGACAGTCCTTATAAAAAAGATCATAACTTATGCCACAGGTAATATAATCACACGAAATTTCATACATAAGATCTACACATATAGATGATCCTGTCATATGAAGACACCATCCTCAAAATATATCTCTAAGTATCACATTCATAAGCATCTTCACAAGACAGAAAATCTGCCTTACTATAACACAACTCCCAACAGCAAGGAAAGGGGAAAAACAGATATAACAACACTTAAGCATCCCTTGCTGATCACCCAAAATACTAGATAGGACCATCAATATGTCTTTGAAGCATAAACACAAACACCTACAAGGCACAAAGGGGAGGTGAAGATACCTTGGGAAGAAGAGAAGATGGTGCACATAAGGGCTTCCACCATCACCATCACCATCACATGCAAGCCTACACACACTCTTTCTCACAACAAACAACACACATACATTCAGCCATGATTTCCAGCCCCAATGGACACACAACCAACACCAAATAAAGATGAAATGCTAAGAAATAACTTGGATTTCACTCACCCCTATGAGCCAACACCAAACTTTCACTTCTCTTGCTTCTCTTCACCCAAACCCCCTTGAAGCAGCCATGACAACCCCAATTCACAGCAGCAGCAGCAGCTGTAGCAGCAGCAGCAACAGCAGCAACAAGGAAAAGAAGGTCAAAACAGCCAACAAAGAAAAGAACAGGGGATTCACAACAATCTCCTCAATCTCTTCCTTCCCTCTCTTCTTCTCCTCTCCCTCTCTCTCAGACTTGCTCTGATGGAACCCCTAAAATAATATGAGCAGAGACCCCTTTTATTCCCCCAAAACAACACACTTATAGTGGGGTAGAAGTGACAAAACCGTCCCTCACCAAAAATTCTGGACGGATTCCACTAAAACAGTCATAACTTCTACAATATAGCTCCGAATTGCACAATTCAAACTCCGTTAAAAAGCCAAGACGATTATCTACAGCTTTCATGTTTATGCCAAGATCCAATAACACCTCTAACTATTTCAAAATATAAGTTAAACACCAAACAGGGTTGCTGCCAGACTTTTTCCATCCAAAGGGTATAATTGGAAAAACACTCATAACTTTTGCTACAGGAATCCAAATGATCTAATTCCACTTTTGTATGAAAGCTAACTCAAAATTGAATGTCCCATAATAAAATCAGATTTAAACTACATCATCTTGGACATTAACAAAATTAAATCTGAATCGTGCCAACCATATAACTTAGGATATAACCTAGGCATATATGAACCTAATGCATTCCCAAAGAACAATAATATGAAATAACACATATAATTGTGCTATCCAACCACCCAAACATATAAAAGAATAACATAGGCCTAAATGTAGGTCTGGGGTCTTACAGGGGAGATGGAGGGGCTCGCAAGTAACCCTCGCCCACCTCAACCGCAACCACCGCCATCTTACTTACTTGCGCTTCTTCTTCTTCAAGGCTGAACCAAAGGGGAGGGGATAACATGGGGAAATAAGTTTGGGGAGGAGGGGTGGGAGGAGAAACCAACAATACAATATACCCAACTCACCTTGATCACTCCCTCCACTTGCCCAACCATCATCTCCTTCTCCAACTCCTTTGTGGCATTTCCACAAACACATGGGGGACAGCAGATACAAAGAGGAGGTGAAACTATGAGGGGGGGGGGGGGGAACTTGAGAGAGAGGAGAAGGAAAGAATAACAACACAATCAACAACAACAAATACACCACCTTGGACTCCTTTTTGTGCTCCATCTTCTCCAACACCCTCACTTCCCCCATCCAAACAACACACAACAAAGGGTTGCTGAACCAGCTCAAAAGAGAGCCCAAGTCGTAACATTTTGGGGAGGTTAAATAGGAAAGGGCAGAGAGAAAGACCAAGTTGTCCTCGGACTTAAAACCATGAACAACCTTCACTTAAATAGCCATAACTTCATCAATACAGCTTTGAATTGCATGATTCCAGTGGCATTGGAAAGCTAAGAAGATTATCAACAGCTTTCATGCTATTTCGAAATCTAGGCTAAACATCTTACAGGGCTGCTGCCTGGATTTCTCATCTTCGGGGTATACTCGGAAAAATACCCATAACTTTTGATATACGAATCCAGTTGATCCAATTCCACTTCTATATTGAAGCCATCTCAAAACTGAACATCTTGGAATAATATCGAATTTTTACCTCATCATCTTGGATTTTATCAAAATCAAATCCGAATAACAATCCAAAACTGCATAATTCCAAAAACGTTATCGGAATTAAACGAAATTTTTATGGACAATACTAAATAGTACCAGGACCCATAATATGCAGTTATATCTTAAATCAGAGCCTCAAACCCCCTTGGTAGCTAAAAACCAAAATTTTAGCGACTCCGATCAAAATTAGGACTCTAAATGACACAGGTCTAACAAGAACTGTTAAGTCTGTGTCACTTTTTGGCTGTTAAATATTGGATTGTCTTTATTTATTTTTATATAGTTGGGCATTCAATTTCAAAATATGACTGCATATCTATTCTTGGCATTTACCTATAAATTTTTGTTTTTGATTATGTTTTGTTGTATTCGGATTTGGTTTTGTTAAAATCCAAGATGAAGAGCTGAATAGCTTTCAACTGGATGTATATCAAAAGTTATGGGTATTTTTCCGAGTCATGAGAAATAAGCAGCCCTGTAAGATGTTTAGCCTAATTTAGTGATGATCTAGATTTGGTAGATGTGTTAATCATGCAATTCGAGCTGTATGGATGTGAAGGCTGTTCAGGGTTTTAAGTTTCTTTCATTTAACTTCCGACCTTCTATCTTCTCCTCTCTTGTTCTGGTCCAGCCCTTTTTGTGTGTGTATAGGAAATGGAGGTGATGGAGAAGAAGCTCAAGAGAGAGTGTAAGAATGTGTGTATAGTGAGTTGTGTATGTTGTGTTGATGTTTCTCCTCCTTCTCCTCCTCCCCCCTAGCTTCTATGACCCCTCATGGTTTGTGGAGCCACAATGGTGGGAAAGGAGAAGATGGTGGAGCAAGGAGAAGAAGAAGATTGGTGTATTGAGTATTTGTTGTTGTTGATGTTTATCTTTCCTCTCCTCCTCCTCTATATCCCCTGTTTTGCCCTCCCCTTTTGGTCCAGCCAAGTAGAAGGTGTGCTGTGAAGGAGATGGTGGTGATGGTGGGTGTGTGTGTGGTGTCTTAGCAACACCTTCCCTTCTCCTCCCCATCTTTTGTTTCTCTATTTGTTGATTTGTAGAGGGCATGCATGAGAGTGTTGTTATGAGTAATTGATGCCACATAGGATGGTTGTGTTAATGTATGAATGGGGTGGCTTGTTTGTAGGGATTTTCTGTCTCCTCATCTTGTGTTTGGGGTAAGAGGCATTCCATTCGCGTATGCTTTTCTGTAATTTATTTCTTATTGATTTGATGTCTTCACATATGATAAATATCAGGGTGTATGATTTATTTTAGAATTTTTGGATGAGTATTTGGAGCTGTGGAGATCACTATTATCTAAGAGTGTGCATATAGATAATCATTGGTTGTGTTTTGCAGCTTTCGTTGGCGGATCATGTGATTGCGCATTTAGAACTCAATCTTGATTCCTGTTATATTGGTTAATGCTAAATAACTTGCATGCTAGATTTATATGTGAATTATGATATGTAGGATCCTCTTAGTTTTATTTGTGGTATCAAATGAAGTATAGAGTATGACTATTATATTAATAAGTTACATAGTGTTGTGCTTATACTACTGGATGCCTCTATAACCTATTCCTTGTGAATGTGGTTAAGACTCATTCAAAGTGAAATTCTTGTTTGATGTGTTGTCTATGCTTTGGATGAGTCATGTAAAATTTAGTGATGAAGTTTGGTTGTGTTAGGAAATGTGATTTTCTTTCACTTCCTTAGTTTCTATGTGATATTTATTTCATAAGTTACTTAGATTGTTATTTGTTGATTCCCCGCTTGTTTAGGGAATCCCATGACTTATTGATAATTAAATGTCTCACTATTATCTTGTGCATATAGAGGAATCATGTGATTGATTTAGAAGATGTGGTTAATTCTCAAATGCTATGTTCCTTGGACATGTGGTCTATTAAGGAACTCCCATGTTTGGTGTATGTTTAATTGTTTGGCTTTATCTGTGATAGGTATATCTATGATCTGTTGTTGTCAGGATCATATATGTTTTAGTGTGCAAATGTAGTAGCTATCTTGCCTGCATTCGAGTGATGCGACTCTATGGGAATTCATGAGAATTCATTATGGTATTGGTGGTTGTTATCTGATAGCTATGAGATAGAATGTCAGGCCTATCTGTGTTAGGTGTGTGCGTGACTCGTCTTTAGGATCATGTCTTGTCATGATTGAGTGCGAGGACTTTGCTTCTTTTCCCCGCATCCAAGGGATGCATTTGTGTGGGAATTCAAGAGCTGTTTAGCAATGGTATTTGTTAGATGATAGTAGTTGATCCAGGAGGATTGTCTTGCGAGCATGGAGTACCCCCTCCATATATCATCGTGCATCGAAGCTACCCAGCGTTGGAGCTACCCTGCGTGGTGCCACCATGCCACCGGAAGGCCGCCAGGGAGAGGGCTACCTGGGAGAGGGCTACCGGATGATATTGCGAGCGTGGAGTACTATTTCTCTATATTATCGTGCGTCGAAGCTACCCAGCATTGGAGCTACCCTGCGTGGTGCCACCGTGCCACCGGAAGGCCGCCAGGGAGAGGGCTACCTGGGAGAGGGCTACCGGATGATATTGCGAGCGTGGAGTACTGTTTCTCTACATCATCGTGCGTAGGGGCTATTCGGTGTTTGTTACTTGATAGCTATGACAATAGTATGTTAGGCCTACCTGTGTTAAGCGTGTGTGGATCGTATTGCGAGCACGAAGTGCTTCCTCCACATATCATCGTGCGTCAAAGCTACCCAGCGTTGGAGCTACCCTGCATGGTGCCACCGTGTCATCGGAAGGCCGCCAGGGAGAGGGCTACCTGGGAGAGGGCTACCGGATGATATTGCGAACGTGGAGTACTGTTTCCCTACATCATCGTGCGTCGAAGCTACCGGGGTTGAGTCTGTCCTGCATTGTGCCATAATATCGTTAGGAATGCCTAGAGTTTGATGTGACTATCATACGAGACTTAAAGTATCGACCACGGGTGATGCCGTATCGTCGGGAATGCCCAGAGTATGATGTCACTACCATACGAGGCTTAAGTACTGACCACGGATAAATCCATATCGTTGGGAATGCCTAGAGTTTGATGTGACTATCATACGAGGCTAGGAGTACCGACCACGGGTGATGCCGTATCGTCGGGAATGCTCAGAGTATGACATCACTAACATACGAGGCTTGAGTACCGACCATGAGTGAATCCATATCGTGGGGAATGCCCAGAGTATGATGCCACCATCGTATGAGGCTTGAATACTGACCATGGATGACCCTTAGGATGAGGATTACCCGGGAGAGGGCTACCGGATGACGCGAGGGATTGATATGTATTTATCTAGATGTGGAGAATCTTTGTAGCTTGGTGTTAGTTTCTGTTACAACTCGTTAGTGTTAATGGATTAGTTGTTTCCCAAAAGTCCCAACAGTTTTTCCCCCTTCGAGGTGAGGGTGAGGGTGACGTGTAGTCACGACTCTACGTGACATTTATATATGTCGGTGTTCTCCCATCCATATCTTTCCTTGAAAGGAAAATATGTTAGTGTTATATTATTATTCTTGAGTTGGATTCTTGCCACTCACTGAGCTTGCAGCTCACCCCTGGTGTGTTGTTTTTCGCCAGGCACAGTGGGGCGTGGAGGAGGAGCATCCCTCTAGCGTAGTTCGCGCGTGGCGTGTCTCAGCTTCCGGTTGGCAAGTGTGGGGCTATCAGCAATCCAATTTTTGTGTATGTATTAGTAATTGTGTGTGTCGCACATATTGTTGTATTTGGACTAGACTTGGGCTCTCACAGGACGGTAATTGTGTATTCAAGTCTGTAATAATGTTTTTGATTTACAGACTTAATTGTATATTATACTTCCGCATCATTTCTTTTTATTGGCTACCACTTTCCTGTAGCCTTGTTATCTTATTTGATCCTTTTTATTATTGTTTGATTGGTAACGCTTCGGGGACGGTCACCTCGGGGCGTAGCAAGAACAAGAGGAGTTGTTTGCACGGTCCATAGCGGTGACCCCCAAGATGGAAGAGCCCCTACAGAAGATCGTGTTGCAAGAAATCAACAAGAGTGTTTTAGATGTCATCATCAACAATAATAACAATGAAGAATTTGCAGCTACGGTGAAGAAATTTGGGCTACAAATCGAGGTGCATTCAATTTTTTACATGATCGATTTTATTGAGAATAAATTTGAAGTTAAGAAAACGTCTCTTCTCTTGCCAAAGGTGTAATATAAAGAAACATCAATTGAAGAGAGGAAAGAACTCGATGACGAGTTCTTTTGAAGAAGAGGAGTCTGATGTAGGACAGATTATGCAGATGGGACCATCAAAAGTGGTCCACCAAATAAATTCAAATCAATAGTCACGATCTCGAAATCGCACAAACTTTGACATGATGAAATATATCATTTATTTGGGACTTTAAATTAGAGATTTTACTATTTTTAGTAAGTTTTAGATTTGTGATATTTTCAATCATAACATATTAAACATATTGGAAATGATTTCTATCAATTCCTATGATCATTTAGGATCTCATAGAATCTGAAAAATTAGTTTTCGGATTTTACTATTTTTAGTAATTTTTTTATTTTATGCTATTAATATAAATAGCAGACTTATAATTTTGGGTTGACAATTTTTATCAATAATATTTTTAATTTCCTCTGTTTTGGGATTTCTTACTTGTAGATTCAAGGATTCTTTATGGATTCAAGGTGTTTATGAGATCTCACCACTCGTTGGATCTTTATTTTAATTTTTCGCTGCATTACAACAACAACCTATCAATATCTCACAACGCATAATAGAATGTTGATGGAGGCCAATTTTGATTTAGCCGCAGTTCTGTGGATAAAGTGCCCCATATCGAGTTCATTGAGATATATGAAAGTGATCTAGCCGTCTGAGTTCGATTTTAGCCAACCTAAGCAAGGCAAAGTCAACCTAATTTCCTTTAATAGACTCTTTTTTTGGCCTTTGGGCAACGGAAATGCCCCAATTTTCAAAGTCCTTTAAAAATAATAAATATTTTCCTTTGAACTAGAGGCTCTGATTCGATGCTGAGCCCTCAAATTAGGAGTCCAGATATAGTTAAGGAATAGGCGTTCCCTTATTTCATTTTCCCTGTGACAGAATAAATTCACATTTAAGGATTAGCATATTGCCTAAAGTATGGATACCCGGCTCGGACCCATAGGGCCAAATCCCAACAGGGCTAGGAATGAGCCTCACTTTGAGGCCCGGGATCGACCCACAGGGCACTCCCAACCCGCAGGCCACTTCGGGCTAGCTCATAAGCAACCACCCCCCCACTTCCTCCCCTAAAGTGGGGCCATTTTCCCTCATTCGAGGAGGGATTTGAGCGCTGATACACTCAGTTCATTTTACAGCCCAGTCTCCAGCACCATACATTACTATGATAATGCAATATATACAACATTATCATAATATATTAGATTGTATCTAATGTATAGCGTAAAAAAAACTAATTTTTAAACGGAAGAAAAAATTCTAATGTATCTCAATATATGCATCATTTCGTATATACAACAGTATGCACTTCAATTGAAGAATTGGAGAATATATAAATGGGCTGGACATATCATTTTTTTTTCTTCTAAGGCCCCCGTTTCTGATGCCTATTTACATGTCTGGATGATGCCCCTTTCAGCTTCCTTGTGTTCAAAAAACATGGGTCCCAAATAATATTCCTTTTTAGCTTATTGTGTTCAGATAACAAAAGTAATATTATTTAAATATGCTATATACGTAGTCCGATACAGGTATATGAATTCATTTTAGATTCAAATCAAATCATGTATTTGTAACCGTATAGGTTATGTTCCTCTATCGGGCTTCTAGTTCTTTTTGTGATGCAGTGATAAAACAAATTCATGCTTTATTGCCCGTTTGGATTTGTATTTGGACGGATTTCACATTTGAAAAGATAAACATTACCAAATACTGGTCTAAACACGTTTTCAATATTCATCATTTCAATCTCCTCTCATTTGTTTAGACCAAAAAACATAACGATTGAAAAACTAATGAAACAACTTTTTTAAACTTATTAAAAATTAAGCTTGAAACACCAGATTTTATGATTTTCAGTACTTCAATCACACATGATCTAAACATAACCATAATATAAAAAAATAATGCTAATGCATGTGAGTTAATTCTCTTTTGTTTTCTTTTTTTTTAGTGAGAAATATATGGATAGAGAAGGATGGATGGATAGAAAGATATCATGTAGAACATGTGTGAACATTTTATTCAAATTATATTATTCATTCATCCACACTGAATGGAGCCATGCATGACTCTTTTACAATGCCACTATAGTAAAGGTGCATGAGGGCAGCTCCTCTTTTCATCCATCTAGATCCCTTCATTCAAGAAATCCTGCATTCAATTAACATCACAAGATTAATTTTCATAGCAGGCTCACATGATAAATACAAACTCAAAAAACCAAAGAAAAGCAACCAAACATAGAAATGTAACATTTTAAACCCTTAGCCCTCTGTTTCGGGGAAGCTTACATGTGGAATACTGTGAAATAAGAGTGAATAAATCTAAAAAGTAGGATTGCAAGGATGAGTATTACTATACTAGAATAGGTAAGAATATGCTTGTATTGATCTTTCCCCTCTAAATTTGTATTATTTTACCCAATCTATTCTGTATAATATGCAAACTTGTCAAAATCATTTGTTGCTAGATTCAGATATTTTATAATCAATATCTACATTTTATTTATCTTTTATACATAACTTATTCATAAACAACCAAACAACAATAATGTCTTTATTATATTTTCCAATAAAGACAACTAAGAACACAACCAAACAAGACTTATTCCGTCAGTATAGTAATAATCTATGCTGAAAATATATCTGTCTCCGAATAACTTATGTCAGCGTTATACAGTTATGTCATGAAGTAGAGCATATCTCACCGGCTACAATCGATGTCGCGGGAGATGGGGATCCCGGCCTTGATGCCGCACTTTCCGGTGAGCATCCGCGCGGCGTGGTCATAGAGATCGCTGTACATGGACACAGTTTGTTGGATGCAGTTGCAGGTCTCCCTGCGTGCCTGGGTGCTGCTCGCCGCCTCGTGGATCGACCTCATCCCGCTGCAGCACTCGGCCGTCGGTCGAACGCCATCCCGATCAGGTACTGCCCGCACGTCGATATCGCCCTGTCCACCGTTTTGCAGCTCACATCTGCCGCCCAGCCCGGCTTGATGAATGCGTAGGCCACGGCCACCAACAGAATTAGCTTAATCATCTCCATCTATTACCTCTTCTGCGTATAGCTTAGACTGGAACAACTGTTGTATTGATGAGTTTGTGTGGTCTGAGGGGGTGTTGTATTTATAGTGTATTTTGTGTTGGAAAATTAATACATTTCAATAAAAAAATGTATTAATCAGTTTCCAAATGAAGATTAAAAATTGAGGGGGCATATTCTGTTATGAAGACAGCATTACCACGTGACTCCATACCAGGCTCTTCTAATCCATATTCTCATTGTTTTTTGTCTGATAATAGCTCATTTGTCTAACAATTTCTGAACAGAATAATCTATTATCAGTCTTTATTTTCTGCCATGGCTTTTAACAATTTATTTTAAATATGGTAATTAATCTGCTTTAATAAGTTACCATATTTGTCTGTTCAAATAATAATGAGTGCATTATGTGTAGTAAAATTTTGGAGAAAATATGAGATTAGTTGTTAAATGATACTATTGATTTACATATAAATGAATTTATTTTATATGTCCATATTATTGCAAACCTTATGTGTTGCGGGTATATTTCAATCTGTTACAGTCTTGAAATGTACAATGCTACGGTCTTGAAATGTACAACGCTTCCTTAAATTTTAATATTTCTTTTGGATGTTCTATTTAATTGATATGAGACAAATGTTTATGCTCAACAATATATGATTTGACCGTTCATATACATTAAATTCATTTTAAGGGGAATTGGAGTATTTTCTCTGTGGTAGGCATTTTTTTATGGGACAAAGCTTATATGGCATGTAACATTTATTTTTTTGCATCCATAGAATTTAAAGTTGATTATTTTTATTATTCAATTGGCTTATGGATTTGAGAAATAAATTAATTTTTATTGATTTGACACATTCATTGTGTTATTCTTTATTAATGGCTCTTGATGATATGTAACTGTCATTTTTTTTTTCTGTGATGAGTAGTATATGCTATAATTTTTGCTATAATGCATGACTATGGATTCTCATATGTTTTTAAAATAATGATAAATTTATGCATGCTATACAGAATTTCTAAATATCTTTGATATATTTTATCATTGCATTTTATATGTTCAATGACTTTACATGAGTCGTAGTATAATATTTTTATCACAAAATTATGTCATAGGTGAGGTTTATGTTAATTCTTTTAATAGAATTGTCATATTCTCTGTTGTGACAAATGTGTGGTGTATGATATTACGGTAGCCATTTGTCCTATGAATTTTGATATTGATATGCTTGATGGTGGAGAACTTATGGTCCTTCCTTATTGTATATGTTTTATTGAGCTAAGTTATTATTTTTGGTAGCTCCAATAATAGTAATAAAATTCAATAAAATATCTTTATGTGTTTAGTTTTGAATCGAATTTTTTTTTGTTATTGCATTGCGTTACTATAAAATTGTTCAGCCATGCACCCATGCATAAAAATCATGTGCATAAATTTTTGAACCAAGTGATTTGGCACATAAACGTTTTACTTTTATTAAACATATGGATGTTTTAATGAGTTATATAAAATGTCTTCATTAATAAATTGCAATCTTTATGGGGTCTTTAAAATAATGTGTTGCAATTTGACATATATTGAAATGTAGAGCGGCATGGGAACTTTTTATATACGGAAATTCATTTCATCATTGCTCATATAATTATTATTATTTTATGACGTGGAAATGAAATATGCATGATGGACTTTATTGATAGACATGAGTAATAATAATGAGTCTGTTATTATACATGCTTTCCATTTTAGTCGTTCGTTTTAAATACTGATCGATGTATCCATTATTATATTTTTGTTCTTTCCATTTTGATCATGTTATTTAATTAAATTATTATTTTGTGTCTGTGATAATGGTTTAATTTGTGATCATAGCTTGGTTTTTTATTAAATTCCAACGATGAGATGAAAGAACATGGATATATATAATGCAGTCAGATATTTGAGAAAGACTATATCAATTTTTCAAGGGCAACAATATATGTTGTATGAGGCTATTGGATTCTCCTCTAATATTATATTATAATGATCATTTCTCTGGAAATCTTCATATATAATGATATATTTCAAGCAAGCGCTCTACATACTCTTCTACGGATATCATATATGCTGGTTATCAATTCAGGGGTGAATATTATCTTATACTGAGTCTTCCGCTTTTCTGATGCATATGGCATGTTATTATTTGGATTTCATATTTTTGAATATTCTATAAGAAGCAGCAATGAACAACGGTACGTATATTGAAGCTATGTGATTAAATACAATTTTATTTTACATGCTTACAAGTATATAACTTGGTAAATAAAGCATATTTTATATATCCATGACAATGTAGGGGTTTCTTTGTAACTCATATATTTATGTGATAAATATGACCAAGTTTGGGGAATTTAAAGCATGTGAGAAAATTGGAATAGAATGTAAGTAGATTCTATTTATGTTTTATATGAAAAATAAATGATCATTTACGAGTAGAGATTTATTTCACAATTATCTCCTATTTAGAAATGCCATTCATTTATTCATGGAATAATTTGTGAATTCATATTAATGTGGGGGTTATAAATAAGACTAAGTTATAAGAATTTAAATTCTATCATTTGGGAAGTAAACTTAGCATATAAAATTGTTGCTATATATATGCTTATTTATTATTATTATTATTTCAAATTGAGAATTTGATGAATATATTCATTCCTGAAATAATATGTTGGGGACATATTTGAATATATGAAATAAATGAGCATAATGTTTTCATTTTATAGCATGTTCATCAAGTCGAGAAATCATGAGCTTGATATATTATAATTTCATTGGTGAATATTACACTTCATAAAGCATGTTATATCATGAGTAGTTGGGATCGTGAATAAATTCACATGTAACCTTAAAAAAAACTATACTAGCGAGTAGGCTGGTTTAATTTTTCATCAAGAGGGACAGGATACTCTGAGTTTATACTCTTAATGGGATCTCATACAACATGGTGTAATCTCACTTCATTCCATCAAATTAGTGGGCAATATTGCAGATCCACTTACTAAGGTCTAGCGAGGAGGCTAGTCTTTTCTGCATCGAGGAGGATGGGTTGAAAGCCCATAATGTAGTACCACAGTGGATACCCTACCTATGCAAATGGAGATCCCATGAGGATATGTTCAAAGGGAAAAACAAACTGATGTGTATCTATGTTAAGTACTGAAATAAAAATGAACTTCAATGTTTTATTTAAAGAACATCCCTATGGTGCTAGTACTTTTAACTATGTCGGTATAGGAAGAGCAATCATTCTGAATGAATTCAAGGCTTACAAGGCAGGGTGTAGCACCGCGCAGTGCACCCTTTGAGAATTCTACTATGTGAGTGTGATCATGGGGCCGCGATCTATGAGAACAGGGGCTGATCTCTAAAGCACTCATGAAACAAGATAAGCGTAACGGCTGTAATGCGCACACCTGATAAAGAACCTGGTATAGTGCTTATACTGTGTTGTGTGACTTACTGAAGTTTGATCAAAAGGGTCTAGTTCAAGACCTAGTTCACTACGTCCTTCAAATGGAAGTTAGTTAACACTAAGTGAGGTTCAAAGCCCCAAGCTACCTCACCGAATACACAGTATTGTATCGCCCAAATTTATTTTTATTTTCTTTATAATAGAATTATTTAATCTTGTGGGGGATTGTTAGAAAATTAATACATTTCAATAAAAAATGTATTAATTAGTTTCCAATAAAGATTAAAAATTTAATGAATATATGTTTTGTTTTTCGTAACGGCTGGCAATGTTTGAATTTTAAATGTTGGAAATAAATATGGTAATAAATAACGTTTATCATAATTGGCATGTGTAATTATTGCGAACATTACACTTCCAACGGTCGAATCTCTGTGCCTATAAAATGGCCACTTTCGCAGAGATTCATATAATGAGAAAAAACTAAGTGTTTCATTAAAAATCCTCCACAAATAGACTTCTTATTTTTTCTTGTTCTTTTGGGCGATCAAGTCTGCGAGGAAATATCTTCTATATTAGTTGTTATACAACTAACAATTCTTATTTTTTAAAAATTCATTTATTTAGGGCTTTAAATTAGAGATTTTACTATTTTAAGAAGTTTTAGATTTGTGATATCTCAATCATAGCAGATTGGAATTGATCATTTAAGATCTCATAAAATCTGGAAAATCAGTTTTCAGATTTTTCTATTTTTAGTTATTTTTTTAATTTTATACTATTAATATAAATAGCAGACTTGTAATTTAGGGTGGACAGTTTTTTTATCAATAATATTTTGAATTTTCTTTGTTTTGGGGCTTCTTCCTTGTGGATTCAAGGATTCCTTATGGATTCAATGTTTTTATGAGATCTCAACGCTTGTTGGATCTTTATTTTAGTTTTTTGCTGCGTTAGGTGGTATCAGAGCGAGGGTTTGCCTTGTTGTGATGGCAAATAACGGAGGGGGAGACAACCAATCTAATGACACTGGTCGTGGATTGGAGGATCTGTTGAAGGTGGTTGAGGAACAACGTGGTCAGATGCGAGAACAACAATGGTAATATGTAGATCGAGGATTTTCTCGATTGGATCTCAGAGGTCAAAAGATTCTTTAAGATGATGGAGGTCCCAAAAGAAAGGATGATCAAATTGGTGGCCTTTCGATTGAAGAGCGGTGCCACCGTTTGATGGGATCAACTCCAGAAGACTCGACAGCGACAAGGGAAGGATTCATACGTGGAGGAGGATGAAGGAGCTCCTCATGGATTAATTTCTACCATGAAATTATGAACGATATTTACCTCAATTGTATCGAAATTATCGTCAAACTGTAAGGGTGAAATCACGACTGGAGATATCAAAGGCGCAAGAGGCGATAAGAGCAAATCTTACAAATGATGGGGATGGTTCGAGGACCAACTTAGAATTTTTAGCCGAAAGGATGATCCAGGTGGAGGGCGGGGAAAAGTAAATGTTGAGTGATCCAACCCGCGGTCGGGGTTCTTAGCTATCATGCACGGAGCAGCCCAGCGTCAGTTTGCTCGTGCCTACCGTTCCCGTGCTTGGGAAAACTCAGCAAGGAGGGGATATCGCCGACAGAAAGCAAGTAAAAGTTTGATTTGGTGAATTGGATCATCCGAAGGATAAGAACTCTGGAAAAGAACCAGAACTGAAGAAATTCGAATTCGAATGGTACTAAAAGTGTGGCAAAACTTCGGGAAGGTCGTGTTTGGTCAAGTAGTGTCTGGAAATAAACCAATACATGGCTGTTTGGTATGAAGAACCTTGAAATTTAGGGCTGAAAAGAGATTGGAAAGGGGTTTTTTAATGAAAACGGAGAAACTGGGAGGGGCGGCTAGTGCTAACTAGCTGCCCGAGTGGGGGCGGCTACTCGCGTGTAGCCGCCCCTAGGCTGGGTCCCTTATAACCGAAAAGACCCTCTCACTCTCTCCATACGTTTTAAAACGGTTTCTCTTCCCTCCTCTCTTCTTCTCTTCGGTTTCAAACTCAAAAACCCTGATTTCTTTGCCTTTCTTTCCTCCATTTCGACCTCAATCTTTCTCTTTCTCTTGATTTCAAAACCCTAGGTTTGGGTTCTCCTTTTTCTTTTTAAATTGAGGAAGATGACGAGGTTGAAGGCGATCGTTTCGAGGGGAAAACGATTACGGGTGGCTCATGGAGTGCGTAGCCCGAGCTCTTCATCATCAGAGAGCGATAGGCCGGAGGTCGAAGCCGTGGGAGAGGGTATGGGTACGACGGAGGTGTCACCGGTGGACATCGGCGTGGGTGAGGTCGGGGATTTGCCTTCGGGGGCTGTCCCGGAGGTAGGGGGAAGTATGATAGGCTATACACGAAAGAGAAGGCGTGGGGATCGACCGGTGGCAGTCGAGGGGGTGGTTTCGGGGGTTGGAGGATCGATTGAGGGTGCAACCGAGGGAGTAGGGGTCGAGGGAGTTAGCGAGGAGGTGAGGGCATCGTTGGATGCCCTCATTGGGATGTTGGACAGAGAGGCCACGGAGGCCAGGGCTGAGGAGGAGGAAAGTAGGGCTATGGGGGCTTTCGCGGAGTTTATCTCCAGTGTGGGGAGAGTGGAGGGGACTGGAGAGGCTAGGGATGAGGCCGGGGAGGCCGAGGGTATGGGCACCGGGGCTGCGGAGGCCGGTGTTGGTGCTGAGGCCAAGGAGGCCGTGTTCGAGGAGGATGAAGAGGAGGGGGATGACGATGGGATGGACGATCCCGACGAGGCCGAGCTGGACGCTCTTGGGTCCACACGGGCCGTGGTATGTTCCTAACCTTTTAGTCTTAGCCTTTTAATTTGGTGTATATGTATGTGTCTTGGTGGTATGAATAAATGATTTAGCGTACTTGTGTATGTGAATTTTTAATAAGCATGCTTGGTGTATAAGCTAATCACGGTGGGATGTGTAAGCAGGCTGTATGGGTTTGTTTTTTGTAGGGAGGGGGTAATTTCTATATATATATCCATGTTTGTTATATGCATATAAAGGAGAGAGAAGTGATATTGCTAGCATGGGATACTTTTCTAGGTGTATATGACTTCGTACGTGTTCGATCGTGGTAGAGCATGAGAAATTGTATGCATGCATTTTATGGGTTCAAGTGCTTTCTATATTTTTTAGGCGTGTTTAGGGAAAGTACATAAGCATGATAGGCCGTGATGCAAGAAAGAGTGTGAGTGGTGACCACGGTGGGATGAATATTTTTGTTTGCATGCGTGGTCATATGTAGTTTCTTATTTTCATGCTTCGGTCTTTTATTTTAGTATATGGAAGTTTTACTTTGCTAAGTATGGTTTAAAATGAATTCATAGATTTTGGATTCTCACCTCTCGATTGTTTTGGACTAACCCATTTTCGTTTGTTTTGTAGCGGCCGAATCGCATCTGGGCCCTTTGGCATGGGACAAAGAGGTGGTATGATGCCTTGGGGCAGGAGGAGAGGAGCTTAGTGGATGGGGCGGGCTTCCGCTCCTTCTTTTTGATCGAGCCATTCCACGTTCATCGCCGATATGTGGAGGCATTGCCGGAGAGATGGGACCCGGAGAGTTGTACGTTCATCCTCCCTACCGGTGCTGTTATGCCGACGCTCGAGGATGTCCATCGGATCACTGACCTTCCGGTCTTTGGGGGAGGCGGTGATTGCAGCCACCCTTGCGAACTACAGGGGGCTTTTCCGGGAGTTGATCGGGGAATGAGAGTTCGTGGAGCGGGAGCGGACGCTGAACCGGATCCCTTTGGGGAGGCTTTCAGGGCAGTACGGCCTCGGTTCCTTTACAGAGCGCCAGAAGGGCGAAGCTGTAGCTAGCTTTGAGAGGAGGCGGGTAATGATAGAGGTGAGAGAGGCGGCCGCATGGCCACAGAGGGCACGGAGGGAGTTGAGGGCGTTCTTTCTTTACTTCTTCGACGGGTCCTCTTCTCGACGGCATCTGACAAGGTTTCTTCTCATTCCTCCTGCTGATGAGGGACCTGGAGGGCATGGGGCGCTATGCTTGGGGAGCGGCGATGCTTGCCCATCTATTCGCGGAGCTCTCGAAGAAGGTCAAGAGGGCCGGGGGAAAGAACCTTGGCGGCTTCGCGCCATTTCTTCAGGTATGTGTAAGTGGTAAATGTCTTTTCCTTAGTTTAACTCACTTTGATCATGATAATTTCCCTCTTGTTTTGCTAGATCTTCAGGTACGAGCATTTCGCCATTCATCGCCCGATTTTGGCTCCGTTTGATCATGCCCTCCCTTGGGCTATGAGATGGGAACCCCGGGGCTCTTCTCGCTTGCACCGCCTCACCCACTTCCGAGAGGCCTTCCGCGTCTTGTCGGAGGAAGAGGTATTAGTTTTTCTTCAAACTTCCTTGGCGTGTATTTGGTTTTCTTTTGACTAAGCGCTCTTCCTATCTTTCGATGTTTTTTTAGATGACGTGGAGGCCTTACTCAGGAGAGGTTCCCGTGGCTCTGGCGCGAGACGTCTGGTTGATCTACTTCAATGAGGTCGTGTTCCATGCGATCAGCCGGGTCGTTCGCCAGCTTGGGTATCATCAGTGGCTGCCCGATCCTCTACCGCGGCACCCCTCGATTCCGGTGGCTGGGATTCCTCTGGACACGAACCTCCCGCAGAATTATGCTACATATGTGGCGGGATGGATGAGCCGAGGCGGCTTGGTGGAGCGTCGTCCTGAGGTGACTTCGAGTGACGAATACCTAGCTTGGTATCGTCAGGAGTATGCGGGTATCCTCAGGATGATGGAGGAGGAGATTCAGGATGCTTATGTAAGTTAAAAATCCTTTTTTCTTTTTCTCGTTCTCCCTTGCTTGAGTATCTTCTGAATGGTATTTCCTTTGTAGGTTGAGTTGAAAGAGATGGAGAAGAGGCTTAAGACCGCCAATGAGCACCTCCAAGCGCGGGCCAGGCAGATAGAGGCATTGCGGATGCAACGGAGACGCTTGCAGGACCAGGTCCGGGTCCTCGAGGCTCAGGTGGATGCTCTGTCGAGAGCGAGGGCTGATGGCGCTTCTTCTTCTCTGGTTTTTGAGCGAGAGCTCGAGCTGACGAGGGAGTTAGACGCGGCCCGGAGTGAGTTGACGGCCACACGGATGGAGCTGGGCCAAGCGAGGGGTAGGGCTTCTCGAGCTGAGGAGGAAATGGACCGGCTGAGGTCCATGATGGCCTCGAGAGAGGAGGGTTTCATTACCCTAGGCCGTGAGAGGGACTCCCTCCAGATGAGGGTGTCAGAGTTGGAGGCTTCAGCGGGCGTTCCCGGAGGTTTGATGGGGGACTTGGTTCGTTCTCTCCAGGCGGTCAGGGATAGGGATCGAGAGGCGCTCAGGGCATCAGAGGCGAGGGCACAAGAGTTGGAGGAGAGGTTGAGGGTTGTCGAGGATCGGGCTAGGGGGACCGAGAGTCGCTTCCGACAGAGATTGGAGAGGAGAGACAGAGATATGCAGCAAGTCCGTCTTTGGGAGGCGACTATGAGGGGGAAATTGGTTGGAGGGGGCTTTATGACCGAGGCGGACCTCGACATTCTTCCGCTTGAGCCTGACCATTCTCTCTCGGCCTCCTTGGCTACCGGGGCCACCTTCAGCTGTGCTTCTCGTCCTTCGGCATCTCGGAGTCGTGGGATATATGCGAGGGCTGCGTCTTCGGTTCGAGAGACTCCTGTCGCTGCTGACGTTCCAGAGGTTCAGTCCTCTCCTCGGCCACCGCTCCCTTCTCAGCCAAGCCAGGATGTTCCTCCTACTAAGCTTCCAGCGGATGACGATACGCCGAGGTATAGATTCCTTGTGTCTTGGTTTTAGGTAGAAGAATGGTATATATGCAAGGAATTCATGCTTTTCTTCTTTTCTTTTTGACTCAGGTGATTATTTTGGTGAAGTATAGCTCAAGACTTCGAAGTTTTGAAGCTCTTGTGGTGGAAAAGATTCTTTTTATGCTCTCTTAGGTTTAGAAAAACAATCTATGTTTATGTTTTTGGTGGGATAATTTAATTTCTCGTTGTATGCGTGTTTAGAATAATTTGTGTGGATTATGGATACGTATGTGCGTGTAGGTGAATCTTGGCTTTTATAGGTTTGATTCATGGATGGATATAGGGTTTTGATATATAATTGTTTTAGCATGGTATCTATATATGTTTTGTGTATGAATATGTGTATGAAATGTGTACATGCAGGTTTTGGAAAGAATTAATCTTTATAGGTAAAGAAGTGTTGAAGAGTTGATTGGATATGGACTGACATAGCTGAAATTGGTGCAGGCAACCCCTGCCTAGGGCAATTTGGTTCTGCTGCTCCTGTCTGCTGCTGCCGCTGAAAGTCTTTGTGACCGTTTCAACCTTCGGGGCCTATAAAAACATTCCTTCCATGGACCAAGTGTTAAATCTGTCGGATTGTGCCCCTGCACTGACTGTCGAGCTCTTTCTTGCTTGAATTGTCAAGGGCTACAATCCATCTTAAGGTGAAATGGAAAAGATAATGCGAGAAAGTAAAGTGCCGGAGACCATGCTTTAGTATGCAAGGAAGGGATTCCAAGTGCGTGAGAAAAAAAAACTCTTAAGTGTGTGTAATGGTGGGACAATTTCTTCTCTGGCATGTGCGGTAAGGGCACGAAATGAGTGGGGACAATTTTAATATTTAGGTACGGGGGGTCAACTTTAATATTCCGAGAAAATCAAATGCCAAGGTTTTTTGGAAAAGGAAAATGCAAGCTTATGCGTAAGTGTAGTTGGCGTAAGGGGGCATTTTAGTTTTTCAATGGTTTCTTACGTGAGAGGGTAACGTTCTCGACTTTCTGAAGTAAAAGATGCCAACAAGTCCCTGTGGAGGAGCCCTTGCGGTCACCCATGTCCAAACCAGGATTGTATTTGAACGGTATAAGCCTTGGGTGTCGATTTTTCTAGGTTCATGGTTTTCAAATGCTTAATCGTATTATTCTAAACATGCGGAAAAATCCATGAGTGTACCAAAGTCGAGTCAAATAAGCTTCCCTTGGACAAGCAAGTTTCTAAGTGAACTCATGTGAGTGTGTGTAGTTGTAAATCTAGAAATGATCTACCTTTGGTCAAATTTTCACCTTTCCCGGTAGACGTAGTTAAATTTAGAATCCCATTGCGAAATAGAAAAAAAAGGGGGGGGAATGGGGTAAGAGTAATATCTTCCTTTCGGGCAATATTTTAGAATTGACCCAGTCTAGCACATGTATTACTTTCTAGGTCCCTCTGGCTTTCTTCTTTTTATCACTTCTTTATTTTGGATGGAAAGTACAGTCCGTTGTTTGGACCTGTACTGGTATAGCCGTTGTCTAGCGTATACCGTGCGTAAAGGCGTGAAAGCCTGCTAAAATAGAGAGTTTAACCCGTTCACTTGGGTGTTATTTTTCTTTTGTTGGGCTCTCATTGCCTGATTTTTTTTTATTTGAGGGGGGGGGGCTCTTCTGTTTTTCACCCCGATTCTTTTCATGCTTCCCCTCTAGAAGTGTTTGCATAGTGCCAGAGCCAGTTTTGGGACATATGCCAGGTCTAGGTAACTCCTCATTTTGACCTAGGGTTAATACGAGTGGGGCGGAAATAAGGGATGTTTTGCTTTGGGGGTTTTAAATTGTCCCAGTCTATGGGTAGGAAATTTCTCTTCTTTTAGGTGAATCTAGTCCAGTTATACGTGTGTGAAGGAAACGGCATGATTTGGCGGAGATGTGTTCAAATAGATACGAGTTTATCTTTGAGAGTCTTATAATTCTATCATCAAGTACTAAACGCTGGAAATTGCAAGAAGGAAGAATAATAGTTCTTAAGTATTGAAAGCTATTTATGCATGGAATTTCTTTAGATAAAGTGCATTCCACGAACCTGGAACCTCGACTCCTTTAGCATCCACCAAGCGGTAGGCATTCCCGGAATAGGCATGGGTGATCACATAGGGTCCCTCCCATGTGGGTTGTAACTTCCCTCTTGGGTGAGGTTGTCTTGATGGCATGATTTGCCTAAGTACTAGTTCCCCGATTTCAAATTTTCTTTTTATTACCTTCTTTTCAAATGCCCTTGCTGTCGGTGTCGTCGGGAAGGCCTCCGAATGGCTGCGTTGTGTTGCCGGTGCTTTCGAAAGGGTCCGGCGGTGCGTGTGTGGGGGTTCTTCGGGGATTCGGATCGGATGCGTGCCCTGGCGGGCTCGATCGGATCGTCCTCTCGTAAGGGTGAGGGGTGTCGTTCCTAGTTGAGGCGCCCGATAGCGGCTCAAGAGGATTCAGGGGTTTGTGTGATCGCCACCTGCTTTTTCTAAAAAGCAGGAAAAGGGGTGGGGTTGGATTTGATCGCCTACATGGGGAGTTTGTGGGGTCTCCGCTCTGAGACACGGATATACCGTACACAGAGGTGAAAAATAGGTAATCCTATTCTGCTTCCGTGGCTTGACAAAAGGAGTCTTGGGACATAGGGGGTGTAAGTGGGATGTGTATATGGGGGGCGGCTAGTAGGTTTGAGTCGTCTGGTCAGGGGCGGCTAGTGGGGTTTAGCCGTCCGGGGCCTGGTCTAGTTTGGGCAGGACATCGGTAGGAAATGGCTTTGGTTTTGGACAGGGGCTAAGCTGGGTTTAGCCCGGGTTTCTGGAGGGTGGGATGAGAGGGTATTTTGTGTAGGGAAATGGGTATTTCTCTCACAAAAGGGGCTCTCTCTCTCTCTCTCTCTTGGGATTTCTAGTGGGGAAAGGGAATGTGGATTGTGGGATATTGGTGTTGAATGGTTTTTCTGAATTGGTGATGATGTATTTGGGCTTGGGACCTCCTCTATTTATAGTAAAAGGGAGGCAGGATAATATCCAGGGGGTAATGTAGTGGGTTGGCTTCGATTAGACCCCTCATTAATTCTCTGGTTCTTCTGTTAGAGACCAGGTGAAGGGCGACTAGTGCTAACTAGCCGCCCAGGATGGGGCGGCTACTTCCTGGTAGCCGCCCCTATCATAACCTGCCAAACGTCCCATCTCTGACAGGCGGTGGCTTGGGTCGGTTACTTGGGTTGATCCGGCCAAGAGAGGGCGGCTGAAGGTCATGACCCGCCGCAATGATCAGCATTTAATACTGCTTTATGTCCCATTCAGGCGACTGGTCCAAAGTCGGCCAGGGGGGCGGCTAGTGCTAACTAGCCGCCTGGTATGGGGCGGCTAGTTAGGTCTAGCCTCCCCTTGCCAGGTACTCAGGGTTTTTTGGGTTTTAGGGTTTTTCCTAGGTGGGGTTCTGGTTTGGGCAAGGGTCTGGTTTAGGGTAGGGTTTTTAGGGTTAGGGTTTTTGGTCAGGGCTTGGGGCTAGTTTTAGGGTTTAGGCTTAGGTCCGGGGCTAGGGTTAGGGTTTAGGCTTAGGTCCGGGACTAGGGTTAGGGTTTAGGTCCGGGGCTAGGGTTAGGGTTTCTAGTTTAGGTCCGGGGCAAGGGTTAGGGTTTCCGGTTTAGGTCAGGGTTAGGGTTTCTGGTTTCCTGAACTTTGGTTCTCCACTAGATGTCCAAATGTGGGATATTTCCGTGTGTTACTTGAAGTATTTTCTGTCTCTCTAGACGGTCAAAATTGGGGTATCTACAATTGTCCCTCATCGGAGGGAGTCTTTGTGCGAAGCAGAAAAGACTTCGACCGATGATAAGGAAAGAGACCCCCATTTTGGCCGGCCCGACCTTCAAGAAGTTATGCCGATACGAACAGTACTATTGGGGGAGTTGATTTAGACCGTCAGAGGCTAGGTCTTGACTTAGAATTTTTAACCGAAAGGATGATCCAGGTGGAGGGCGGGGAAAAGTAAATGGTGAGTGATCCAACCCGCGGTCGGGGTTCTTAGCTATCGTGCGCGGAGCAGCCCATCGTCAGTTTCCTCGTGCCTACCGTTCCCGTGCTTGGGAAAACTCAGCAAGGAGGGGATATCACCGACAGAAAGCAAGTAAAAGTTTGATTTGATGAATTGGATCATCCGAAGGATAAGAACTCTGGAAAAGAACCAGAACTGAAGAAATTCGAATTTGAATGTTACTGAAAGTGCGGCAAACCATCGGGAAAGTCGTGTTTGGTCAAGTAGTGTCTGGAAATAAACCAATACATGGCTGTTTGGTATGGAGAACCTTGGAATTTGGTGCTGAAAAGAGATTTTGAAAGGGGTTTTTAATGAAAACAGAGAACTGGGAGAACTAGCCGCCCGAGAGGGGGCGGCTACTCATGTGTAGCCGCCCCAGGACTCGGTCTCTTATAACCGAAAAGACCCTCTCTCTCTCTCCATACGTTTTAAAACGGTTTCTCATCCCTCCTCACTTCTTCTCTTCGGTTTCAAACTCAAAAACCCTGATTTCTTTGCCTTTCTTTCCTCCATTTCGACCTCAATCTTTTTCTTTCTCTTGATTTCGAAACCCTAGGTTTGGGTTCTCCTTTTTCTTTTTAAATCGATGAAGATGACGAGGTCGAAGGCGATCGTTTCAAGGGGAAAACGACCACGGGTGGCTCGTGGAGAGTGTAGCCCGAGCTCTTCATCATCCGAGAGCGATAGGCCGGAGGTCGAGGCCGTGGGAGAGGGAACGGGTACGACGGAGGTGCCGCCGGTGGATATCGGCGTGGGTGAGGTTGGGGACTTGCCTTTGGGGGCTACCCCAGAGGTTGGGAGTAGTATGATAGGGTATACACGTAAGAGGAGGCGTGGGGATCGACCGGCGGTGGTCGAGGAGGTGGTCTTGGGTGTCGGGGGATTGGCTGAGGGTGCAATTGAGGGGGCCGGGGCTAAGGGGGTTACCGAGGATGTGAGGGCGTTGTTGGATGCCCTTGTTGGGATGTTGGATAGGGAGGCCACAGAGGCCAGGGCTGAGGAGGAGGAGAGTAGGGCTATGGGGGCCTTTGCCGGGTTTATCTCTGGCGTGGGGAGGGTGGAGGGGATAGGAGAGGCTAGGGATGGGGCCAGGGAGGCCGAGGGTATGGGCACCGGGGCTGCAGTGGCCGGTGTTGGTGTTGGGGCTGAGGCCGAGGAGGCCGTGTTCGAGGAGGATGAGGAGGAGGAGGACGACGGGATGGACGATCCCGACGAGGCCGAAGTGGACGCTCCTGGGTCCACACGGGCCGTGGTATGTTCCTAACCTTTTACTTTTAGCCTTTTACTTTGGTGTATATGCATGTGTCTTAGTGGTATGAATAAATGATTTAGCGTACTTGTGTATGTGTATTTTTAATAAGCATGTTTGGTGTATAAGTTAATCACGGTGGGATGTGTAAGCATGCTGTATGGGTTTGTTTTTTGTAGGGAGGGGGTAATTTCTATATATATCCATGTTTGTTATATGCATACAAAGGAGAGAGAAATGATGTAGCTAGTATGCTTGCATGCGATATTTTTCTACGTGTATGTGATTCCATACGTGTTTGATCGTGGTAGAGTATGAGGGAGTACATGCATTCCGCGGGTTCAAGTGCTTCCTATATGTTTTGGTGTGTTGTAGGGAAGGTATATAAGCATGATAGGCGGTAAAATGAAGCATACGAGTGATGACCACGGTGGGATAAGAGGGTAAAGCATGTGATCTTATAGGTGTGTTTTGTAAATAAAGGTGAGTAGATTTTCATATGAAGTCTCATATTTTATGCCCCTTTTTAGATTTTAATGTGTAGGAGTTTTATTGTGCTAAGCATGGTTTCTAGGAAATGAATTCATTTAGACTTGGATCCTTACCTCTCGATCGCTTTGGACTAACCCATTTTCGTTTGTTTTGTAGCGGCCGAATCGCATCCGGGCTTTATGGCACGGGACGAAGAGGTGGTATGATGCCTTGGGGCAGGAGGAGAGGAGCTTAGTGGATGGGGCGGGCTTCTGCTCCTTCTTTTTGATCGAGCCGTTCCACGTCCGTCGCCCATATGTGGAGGCATTGGCGGAGAGATGGGACCCGGAGAGTTGTACGTCCATCCCCCCTACCGGCGCTGTCATGCCGACACTCGAGGACGTCCATCGGATCACCGGCCTTCCGGTCTTGGGGGAGGCAGTGATTGCGGCCACCCTTGCGGACTACAGGGGGCTTTTCCAAGAGCTGATCGGGGAATGGGAGTTCGTGGAGCGGGAGCGGACGCTGAACCGGATCCCTTTGGGCAGGCTTTCGGGGCAGTATGGCCTCAGTTCCTTTACATAGCGTCAGAAGGGTGAAGCTGCAGCTAGCTTTGAGAGGAGGCGGGTGATGATCGAGGCGAGAGAGGCGGCCGCATGCCCACAGAGGGCACGGAGGGAGTTGAGGGCGTTCTTTCTTTACTTCTTCGGCCGGGTCCTCTTCTCGACGGCCTCCGACAAGGTTTCTTCTCATTCTCTCCTGCTGATGAGGGACTTGGAGGGCATGGGACGATATGCCTGGGGAGCTCTCGAAGAAGGTCAAGAGGGCCGGGGGAAAGAACCTTGGTGACTTCGCGCCATTTCTTCAGGTATGTGTAAGTGGTAAGTGTCTTCTTCTTGGTTTAGTTCACTTTGATCGTGATAATTTCCGTCTTGCTTTGCTAGGTCTTCGGGTACGAGCATTTTGCCATCGATCGCCCGACTTTGGCTCCGTTTGATCACGCCCTCCCTTGGGCTATGAGATGGGAACCCCGGGGGTCTTCTCGCTTGCACCGCCTTGCCCACTTCCGAGAGGCCTTCCGCGTCTTGTCGGAGGAAGAGGTATAACTTTTCTCCGAATTTCTTTGATTTGTATTTGGTTTTCTTTTGACTAAGCGCTCTTCCTTTCTTTCGATGCTTCTTAGATGACATGGAGGCCTTACTCGGAGGAGGTTCCCGAGGCTCTGGCGCGAGATGTTTGGTTGATCTATTTCAATGAGGTCGTGTTGTTTTGAAGATAGGTATGGAAGTATAGCTTTGGAAAACATTTTCGTTGGAAATGCGGCTTGTAAATATTTTCGTTGTTTGGTAAACTGATACAGAAAGTCAGAAATTTTTTTTTTTGGAAGCACAGAAATATGGTTTTGTAAAAAATTTGTTTTGAAGGAGAGTGTGGAAAACATCTTTTCTTTGTAAAAAAACATTTTTGTTTGTTTTTAAAGAAGAGTGGAAATAAAGCTGGAAACAAGTATGTTCGAAGTTGGGGAATGAAAGCTGATCAGCATGTATTTTTTTGGATTTTGGTTTCTTTTAGGAAAGCAGGTAAACAAATACGTATAGGGTGATGAAAGACGAAAGCTGGTAAACAAATATTTTGATCTTTTGATTTTTAGAAAAAGCTGTAAACAAATATGTACAGGGTGTGACGAAAACGAAAGCTGATAAACAAATATTTTGATCTTTTGATTTTTAGAAAAAGCTGTAAACAAATATGTACAGGGTGTGATGAAAGCGAAAGCTGATAAACTAATATTTTGATCTTTTGATTTTTAGAAAAAGCTGTAAACAAATATGTACAGGGTGATGAAAGCTTACCCGGGGGGATCGGTACCTGGTTCTTGGATTCGCATTGTTTTCTCGAGTCGGCTTCGCTTGGTTGGCCGGCTGATGTCCGGTGGGGGTCCCCTATTCCCGAACTCTTCTTCCCTGAGTCTCTTTAAGGGCCTTCCTTGATGGAGCAGTTCTTCATCGGTGTTGCTTGGCTGCCAACATGCGAGCACCTCTAGCCGGATGCGCATGGCACAGACGCTCCAATTCCGGGCCCGTGTCTCGTTAAAGCGTGCTTCTCCCCATATGGATACTACTTTCCCGCGGTACGGGAAGCGAAGACATTGGTGTCGGGTGGATGTGACAGCTTCGATGCTGTTGAGCCAGAATGTTCATCACCATGAAGTTGACGATGGTGGAGACTGGGCCGATCTTTAGTGGGAGTGTGACTAGTCCGCAAGCGTTCTTGCGTGTGAAGTCGAAGGCATAAATGTATTCGTCCAAGGGTTCCAATCTGGGAACCCTGCTTTCTAGCTTCTGGTAGGCGGAATATGTAAGAACGTTAGTTTCCTCTCCCTTATCGATGAGAATGTTCCGGAATTCCCTCCCTCCGAGTATGGCAATGATTGCGAGGGGTGCGGAGCGTGCTCCGACTTTTGTGACTTCATGGGGGAGGAAGGTGATCGAGTTGGGCTCCGTAAGATCGCTTGGTGGATGCAGGGTCCTGGTTGCTTCTTCTGAAGGATAGTTGTTGTCGTAAGGGGACCCAGGTAGACTGCCACTTTCATCCTCGTTCCCCGATCGTAGGGCCAGTGTGAACATATTATGTATCGCCCAGTTGTTCTCGTTCTCGTACTGGAGGCGCGCCTCTCCCCAGATTGTCAGAATATGACTCAAGAAGGGCAGTCGAAGGCATTGATGCCGGGGGGACAGATAGCTTCGATGCTGTCTAACCATGGTCGCCCCAACATCAATGGGTACCTTGTCTCGATGTCAGCCACGAAGCAGACTACTTCACAGATAAGAGGGCCGACGGACAGCTTGAATGTTCTGGGGCCAAGGAGAGTCTTCCCGGTATGGTGGACGGGAGGACGGCCTAGTCCGGGTATCTTTTGGTAGGTGGAGCACGTTATTATGTTCATTCCTGACCCTGGATCCACGAAGATGTTGTTTAGCCACAACATTTGAAGTCATCCGCGGATGTGTAGGGGGTAGACTCGCAGTCTGGGATCCGGGAGGTCTTGGTCAGTGAACGAAATGGTCATTGGGCGGCGGGGGCCGTCAACAGTGTCAGTACTCTTGGAGGACCCGTTGTCGTTCGGATGCAGATCATCCGACGTACATTCCCCTCCTTCGGGTCCTTCGCTAGCTCCTTTGGGGATCTCAAATGGCTCTTCTTCTTCGTCTCCTCCCGGGTTTTCTAGTCCGCTTTCGTCGAACTCGATGTTGATGACTGCGGGAAGGGCGAGAACTGCATCTTCTTCTTCGCCATAGAGTATGGCAAGGTCATGATTGTCGAGGTTCAACTGGAAGGGCTCATTCTGCTCTTCCTCCTTGGATTCTTCGGACAGACTATCGTCAGTGACATCTTCTGAACTGCTTGGTTGTGGTGATGGTTGTCTCCCTCTCCTGACCATGTTTACCATGTGGGCTCCAGATGTGGATGCTTGGTTGTGACCTGGCAATGGGTCAGTAAAAATGCCAAGTGGCTTGGAGGCTCGAGAATTGCCCTGGTTTAAGTGACTTTTGATCATGGCCCAATCAAGGCGCCTGTCATCATTTAAATCATAAATAAAATCCTGAAAAACAATGCATTGTTCTACGGTATGACCATGCTGTTGGTGGTATTGACAGTAACGCAGTCTGCTGGCCCCGGGGAGTGGAGGTTTAGCAGCTGGGAGGGAGATACTAGTACCCTAAAAATCCTAGTTAATGTTTCTGGGAGGGGAGGGTAAGAGTCCCTCATTCCCATTCATCTCTGATCATAGGATGTCGGGGGGGAGACCTCATTATATGCATTTTGGGTGGGCTGCCTAGGATTTAGGTTCTGACTTCTTAGGAAGTTGGAATAGAAAGGGGTCCAAGGCAGGCCTTGTCTTGAAATTACAGGGCTTTGGATCGGGGAACTTTGGATTACCGGGTTTTATTTTATCGGCACGGGGATGGCAACTGATCGAGTAGTGAAGTTTTGGTTGATTGGCCGAGGCGGCGCATATCCGGATGAACCGGACGTGTACTGTCTCGGAGCCGTTCCTCGATTAGGAACTCGTGCTCCGTTCGGGTAGAGTGCCGATACTTGTGTAATAATCCCCTCTACCGTGGGGGTTTGTGCCTTACGAGGCGGTTGTCCAACCCTATGGCTGATAGGTGGGGGACTGGGTTTGGATTACTAGGGCTGCACAACGGGAAATCCTGTTGTGGCGGTCAATTAGAAGCTGATAGTAGTACAGTCTCCGTACGAAAGGCTCGTACGAAGTTCTGGACTCAGGCTCTGTAACATCATGTCAATTTCTTGACATTCTGTGAGTTGCAGGCCGGTTCGGTGGACAAGTGTGCGCCACCGAGACACGTATTGCTCAAATTACTCCCTAGGCCTCATTCTCTCTACGGTTAAATCCAAAATAGAGGGGGTTCTAATCCTCTGATAACCGTAGCGGCCCAAGAATTTCTCGCTTACAGCCGAGAAATTTATTTGGTGGACCACTCATGGCCTAATAGGCATATACATAATATGAAATCAATACCCAAGGGTGGTTTACTTAACATACATACATGAAGACAAACAGGCAATACACAATTTACAACCTAACATACGTTGGATGATACCAACCTAGAAGGGAAGGGTAAAGCGCAATCTGCGCAACAACAGGTGCATGCCAATAATTCCAAGCAAGCCTGAGTCAAGTAAGAACTACATCTACTTACTCAGCTCGCGAAAAGAGGGAGGGCGAGAGAGAGGGAATGCCTCATCCCCTCTCGAGCTGGTCATAGTCTTGCCCCAACAAATGGTTGCAACAACTATACCACACCCTCGAGTCCGAAATCAGAGGAATATTACGCATACACGCTGATATTAACCCAAGTTAAATATGCTTGATAAATAGGGGTAGTATTTCAAATGAAATTACCTAAGTCATGCCATATTCTATACAATACATAGGCAAGTATATGGTAGAATAGGTGTTCCACACAATATACGAGCTATACAACCTAGCATGCATGATATCTAGCATATTTAGGGTGCAATTAAAGCCCCATGGAAGCGCGAAGCACGACTGCGTGCTTGAGCGCTCCCGGAAGGGTTGGAATCAAACTACTCACCGATACCCGGATCGTCGCACATCCCATCCGACGAGGTCTGCATGGTAAGGGTAGCAAAAGGGGTGAGTAAAATCACATACAAACATATAAAATCATTTAGGGATGCCTAAGATTGGACATCCACGCATACGGGCTCGAACGCACGCAAGCGTGCACGCGTGCACACACGCACGCGTGCCTGAGCCCCCCCCCGGACACCCACCCGAGGGTGCCGACCCTCGGCACGCCCAAACCGGGCCCCGGGCAGCCACATGTGTGGCCACCCGCACGTGCACGCACGCGCGCACGCGCACGCGCACCCCTGCGTCCACGGCACACCCCTGCGCCCACGGCACACCGCTGCGCCCAGACTCGCTCGCATGACCTGCACGCACGCGCGCACCTCGCCAGCACCCCGCGCGCAACCATTTAGGGATGCCTAAGATTGGACATCCACGCATACGGGCTCGAACGCACGCAAGTGTGCACGCACGCACGCGTGCCCAACACACATGCACCCAACACACACACCACCCAAGCAAGCCCTCCCCAAGCACCCTAACATGCATTAAAACCAACTTTAGGAGGAGAGAAAACTCACCAAAAGGAGAGGGGGGGAGAAAGGGGGAGATGGAGGGGCTCGCAAGCACACCCTCGCCCACCTCAACCGCAACCACCACCATCTTTACTTCCTTGCGCATCTTCTTCTTCAAGGCTGAACCAAAGGGGAGGGGATAACATGGGGAAATCAGTTTGGGGAGGAGGGGAGGGAGGAGAAACCAACAATACAATATACCCAACTCACCTTGATCACTCCCTCCACTTGCCCAACCATCATCTCCTTCTCCAACTCCTTTGTGGCATTTTCACAAACACATGGGGGGCAGCAGATACAAAGGGGAGGTGAAACCATGATGGGGGGAGGAAAAACTTGAGAGAGAGAAGGAAAGAATAACAACACAATCAACAACAACAAATACACGTCCTTGGACTCCTTTTTGTGCTCCATCTTCTCCAACACCCTCACTTCCCCCATCAAAACAACACACAACAAGGGGGGCTGAACCAGCTCAAAAGAGAGCCCAAGTCGTAACATTTTGGGGAGGTTAAATAGGCAAGGGCGGAGAGAAAGACCAAGACGTCCTCGGACTTAAAACCCTGAACAGCCTTCACTTAAACAGCCATAACCTCCTCAATACAGCTCCGAATTACACGATTCTAGTGGCATTGGAAAGCTAAGAAGATTATCTAGAGCTTCCATGTTTACACCCAGATCAAATAACCTCTCCAGATATTCCGAAATCTAGGCTAAATATCTTACAGGGCTGCTGCCTGGATTTCTCATCTTCGGGGTATACTCGGAAAAATACCCATAACTTTTGATATACGAATCCAGTTGATCCAATTCCACTTCTATATGGAAGCTATCTCAAAACTTAACATCTTGGAATAATATCGGATTTTTACCTCATCATCTTGGATTTTAACAAAATCAAATCCGAATACCAATCCAAAACTTCATAATTCCAAAAACGTTATCGGAATTAAACAAAATTTTTATGGGCAGTACTAAACAGTACTCAGACACATAATATGCAGTTATATCTTAAATCAGAGCCTCAAACCCCCTTGGTAGCTAAAAACTAAAATTTTATTGACTCCGATCAAAATTAGGACTCTAAATGACACAGGTCTAACAAGAACAAGAGGAGTTGTTTGCACGGTTCATAGCGGTGACCCCCAAGATGGAAGAGCCCCTACAGAAGATCGTGTTGCAGGAAATCAACAAGAGTGTTTTAGGTGCCATCATCAACAATGATAACAATGAAGAATTTGCGGCTACGGTGAAGAAATTTGGGCTACAAATCGAGGTGCATTCAATTTTTTACATGATTGATTTTATTGAGAAGAAATTTGAAGTTAAGAAAACGTCTCTTCTCTTGCCAAAGGTGTAATATAAAGAAACATCAATTGAAGAGAGGAAAGATCTCGATGACGAGTTCTTTAGAAGAAGAGGAGTCTGATGTAGGACAGATTATGCAGATGGGACCTTCAAAAGTGGTCCACCAAATAAATTCAAATCAATAGTCACGATCTCGAAATCGCACAAACTTTGACATGGTGAAATATATCGAGGAAATCTTATAGATTAGTTGTTATACAACTAACCATTCTTACTTTTCAAAAATTCATATATTTGGGACTTTAAATTAGAGATTTTACTATTTTTAGTAAGTTTTAGATTTGTGACATTTTCAATCATAACATATTAAACATATTGGAAATGATTTCTATCAATTGCTATGATCAATTAGGATCTCATAGAATCTGGAAAATTAGTTTTTGGATTTTACTGTTTTTAGTAATTTTTTTATTTTATGCTATTAATATAAATAGCAGACTTATAATTTAGGGTTGACAATTTTTATCAATAATATTTTTAATTTCCTCTGTTTTGGGGCTTCTTACTTGTGGATTCAAGGATTCTTTATGGATTCAAGGAGTTTATGAGATCTCAACGCTCGTTGGATCTTTATTTTAATTTTTCGCTGCATTACAACAACAACCTATCAATATCTCACAACGCATAATAGAATGTTGATGGAGACCAATTTTGATTTAGCCGCAGTTCTGTGGATAAAGTGCCCCATATCGAGTTCATTGAGATATATGAAAGTGATCTAGCCGTCTGAGTTCGATTTTAGCCAACCTAAGCAAGGCAAAGTCCACCTAATTTCCTTTAATACTCTTTTTTTGGCCTTTGGGCAACGGAAATGACCCAATTTTCAAAAGTCCTTAAAAAAACAATAAATATTTTCCTTTGAACTCGAGGCTCTGATCCGATGCTGAGCCCTGAAATTGGGAGTCCAGATATAGTTAGGAATAGGCGTTCCCTTATTTCATTCTCCCTGTGACTGAATAAATTCACATGTAAGGATTAGCATATTGCCTAAAGTATGGATACCCGGCTCGGACCCATAGGGCCAAATCCCAACAGGGCTAGGAATGAGCCTCACTTTGAGGCCCGGGATCGACCCACAGGGCACTCCCAACCCGCAGGCCACTTCGGGCAAGCTCGTAAGCAACCACCCCCCCCTCTTCCTCCCCTAAAGTGGGGCCATTTACCCTGATTTGAGGAGGGATTTGAGCGCTGATACACTCAGTTCATTTTAGAACCCAGTCTCGAGCACCATACATTACTATGATAATGCAGTATATACAGCATTATCATAATATATTAGATTGTATCTAATGTATAGCGTAAAAAAAACTTATTTTTAAACGGAAGAAAAAATTCTAATGTATCTCAATATATGCATCATTTCATACATAACAGTATGCACTTCAATTGAAGAATTGGAGAATATATAAATGGGCTGGACAAATCATTTTTTTTCTTCTAAGGCCCCCGTTTCTGATGCCTATTTACATGTCTGGATGATGCCCCTTTCAGCTTCCTTGTGTTCATAAAAACATGGGTCCTCAATAATATTCCTTTTTAGCTTATTGTGTTCAAATAACAAAAGTAATATTATTTAAATATGCTATATACGCAGTCCGATACAGGTATATGAATTCATTTTAGATTCAAATCAAATCATGTATTTGTAACCGTGTAGGTTATGTTCCTCTATCGGGCTTCTAGTTCTTTTTGTGATGTAGAATTAAAATATCAATTAGTTGCTCAAATTGGGTTCTTTGCTAAAACAAATTCATGCTTTATTGCCCGTTTGGATTTGTATTTCGACGGATTCACATTTGAAAAGATAAACATTACCAAATACTGATCTAAACACGTTTTCAATGTTCATCATTTCAATCTCCTGTCATTTGTTTAGGCCAAAAAACTTAACAATTGACAAACTAATGAAACAACTTTTTTAAACTTATCAAAAATTAAGTTTGAAACACCAGATTTTATGATTTTCAGTACTTCAATCACACATGATCTAAACATAACCATAATATAAAAAAATAAAGCTAATGCATGTGAGTTAATTCTCCTTTTTTTTCTTTTTTTTTAGTGAGAAATTTATGGATAGAGAAGGATGGATAGATAGAAAGATATCATGTAGAACATGTGTGAACATTTTATTCAAATTATATTATTCATTCATCCACACTGAATGGAGCCATGCATGACTCTTTTACAATGCAGTAGTAAAGGTGCATGAGGGCAGCTCCTCTTTTCATCCATCCAGATCCCTTCATTCAAGAAATCCTGCATTCAATTAGCATCACAAGATTAATTTTCATAGCAGGCTCACATGATAAATACAAACTCAAAAAACCAAAGAAAAGCAACCAAACATAGAAATGTAACATTTTAAACCCTTAGCCCTCTGTTTCGTGGAAGCTTACATGTGGAATACTGTGAAATAAGAGTGAATAAATCTATCCCGCTGCAGCACTCGGCCGTCGGGTCGAACGCCATCCCGATCAGGTACTGCCCGCACGTCGATCTCGCCCTGTCCACCGTGGTGCAGCTCACATCTGCCGCCTAGCCCGGCTCGATGAATGGGTAGGCCACGGCCACCAACAGAATTAGCTTAAACATCTCCATCAATTACTTCTTCTGCGTATAGCTTAGACTAGAACAACTGTTGTATCGATGAGTTTGTGTGGTCTGAGGGGGTGTTGTATTTATAGTGTATTTTGTGTTGAAAAATTAATACATTTCAATATAAAAAAATGTATTAATTAGTTTCCAAATAAAGATTAAAAATTGAGGGGGCATATTCTTTTCTGAAGACAACATTACCACGTGACTCCATACCAGGCTCTTCTAATCCATATTCTCATTGTTTTTTGTCTGATAATAGCTCATTTGTCTAACAATTTATGAACAGAATAATCTATTATCAGTCTTTATTTTCTACCATGGCTTTTAACAATTTATTTTAAATATGGTAATTAATCTGCTTTAATAAGTTACCATATTTGTCTGTTCAAATAATAATGAGTGCATTATGTGTAGTAAAATTTTGGAGAAAATATGAGATTAGTTGTTAAATGATACTATTGATTTACATATAAATGAATTTATTTTATATGTCCATATTATTGCAAACCTTATGTGTTGCGGGTATATTTCAATCTGTTACGGTCTTGAAATGTACAATGCTACGGTCTTGAAATGTACAACGCTTCCTTAAATTTTAATATTTCTTTTGGATGTTCTATTTAATTGATATGAGACAAATGTTTATGCTCAACAATATATGATTTGACCGTTCATATACTTTAAATTCATTTGAAGGGGAATTGGAGTATTTTCTCTGTGGTGGACATTTTTTTATGGGACAAGGCTTATATGGCATGTAACATTTATTTTTTTGCATCCATAGAATTTATAGTTCATTATTTTTATTATTCAATTGGCTTATGGATTTGAGAAATAAATTAATTTTTATTGATTTGACACATTCATTGTGTTATTCTTTATTAATGGCTCTTGATGATATGTAACTGTCATTTTTTTCTGTGATGAGTAGTATATGCTATAATTTCTTCTATAATGCATGACTACGCATTCTCATAGGTTTTTAAAATAATGATAAATTTATGCATGCTATACAGAATTTCTAAATATCTTTGATATATTTTATCATTGCATTTTATAAGTTCAGATGACTTTACATGAGTCGTAATATAATATTTTTATCACAAGATTATGTCATAGTTGAGGTGATAATTTATGACGAGATCATGTTTAATATTTTAATTCATATTGCATGTAGAATATCACGTGAGGTTTATGTAAATTCTTTTAATAGAATTGTCATATTCTCTGTTGTGACAAATGTGTGGTGTATGATATTACGGTAGCCATTTGTCCTATGAATTTTGATATTGATATGCTTGATGGTGGAGAACTTATGGTCCTTCCTTATTGTATATGTTTTATTGAGCTAAGTTATTATTTTTGGTAGCTCCAATAATAGTAATAAAATTCAATAAAATATCTTTAAGTGTTTTGTTTTGAATCGAATTTTTTTTTGTTATTGCATGGCGTTACTATAAAATTGTTCAGGCATGCACCCATGCATAAAAATAATGTGCATAAATTTTTGAACCAAGTGATTTGGCACATAAACGTTTTACTTTTATGAAACATATCGATGTTTTAATGAGTTATATAAAATGTCTTCATTAATAAATTGCAATCTTTATGGGGTCTTTAAAATAATGTGTTGCAATTTGACATATATTGAAATGTAGAGCAGCATGGGAAATTTTTATATACGGAAATTCATTTCACCATTGCTCATATAATTATTATTATTTTATGACGTGAAAATGAAATTTGCATGATGGACTTTATTGATAGACGTGAGTAATAATAATGAGTCTGTTATTATACATGCTTTCCAAAATTAATCATTCGTTTTAAATACTGATCGATGTATCCATTATTATATTTTTGTTCTTTCCATTTTGATCATGTTATTTAATTAAATTATTATTTTGTGTCTGTGATAATGGTTTAATTTGTGATCATAGCTTGGTTTTTTATTAAATTCCAATGATGAGATGAAAGAACATGGATATATACAATGCAGTCAGATATTTGAGAAAGACTGTATCAATTTTTCAAGGGCAACAATATATGTTATATGAGGCTATTGGAATTCTCCTCTAATATTATATTATGATGATCATTTTTCTGGAAATCTTCATATATAATGATATATTTCAAGCAAGCGCTCTACAAACAAAAGTAATATTATTTAAATATGGTATATACACAGTCCGATACAGGTATATGAATTCATTTTAGATTCAAATCAAATCATGTATTTGTAACCGTGTAGGTTATGTTCCTCTATCGGGCTTCTAGTTCTTTTGTGATGCAGTGATAAAACAAATTCATGCTTTATTGCCCGTTTGGATTTGTATTTGGACGGATTTCACATTTGAAAAGATAAACATTACCAAATACTGATCTAAACACGTTTTCAATGTTCATTTCAATCTCCTCTCATTTGTTTAGACCAAAAAACCAATAGATTGAAAAACTAATGAAACAACTTTTTTAAACTTATTAAAAATTAAGCTTGAAACACCAGATTTTATGATTTTCAGTACTTCAATCACACATGATCTAAACATAACCATAATATAAAAAATAAAGCTAATGCATGTGAGTTAATTCTCTTTTTTTTTTCTTTTTTTTAGTGAGAAATATATGGATAGAGAAGGATGGATGGATAGAAAGATATCATGTAGAACATGTGTGAACATTTTATTCAAATTATATTATTCATTCATCCACACTGAATGGAGCCATGCATGACTCTTTTACAATGCCACTATAGTAAAGGTGCATGAGGGCAGCTCCTCTTTTCATCCATCCAGATCCCTTCATTCAAGAAATCCTGCATTCAATTAACATCACAAGATTAATTTTCATAGCAGGCTCACATGATAAATACAAACTCAAAAAACCAAAGAAAAGCAACCAAACATAGAAATGTAACATTTTAAACCCTTAGCCCTCTGTTTCGTGGAAGCTTACATGTGGAATACTGTGAAATAAGAGTGAATAAATCTAAAAAGTAGGATTGCAAGGATGAGTATTACTATACTAGAATAGGTAAGAATATGCTTGTATTGATCTTTCCCCTCTAAATTTGTATTATTTTACCCAATTATTCAGTATAATATGCAAACTTGTCAAAATCATTTGTTACTAGATTCAGATATCAAATCATTTTTCATAATTTACAATATCTACATCTTATTTATCTTTTATACATAACTTATTCATAAACAACCAAACAACAATAATGTCATTATTATGTTTTCCAATAAAGACAACTAAGAACACAACCAAACAAGACTTATTCCATCAGTATAGTAATAATCTATGCTGAAAATATATCTGTCTCCGAATAACTTATGTCAGAGTTATACAGTTATGTCATGAAGTTGAGCATATCTCACCGGCTACAATCGAAGCCGCGGGAGATGGGGATCCCGTCCTTGACGCCGCACTTTCCGGTGAGCATCCGCGCGGCGTGGTCATAGAGATCGCTGTACATGGACACAGTTTGTTGGATGCAGTTGCAGGTCTCCCTGCGTGCCTGGGTGCTGCTCGCCGCCTCGTGGATCGACCTCATCCCGCTGCAGCACTCGGCCGTCGGGTCGAACGCCATCCCGATCAGGTACTGCCCGCACGTCGATATCGCCCTGTCCACCGTTTTGCAGCTCACATCTGCCGCCCAGCCCGGCTCGATGAATGCGTAGGCCACGGCCACCAACAGAATTAGCTTAATCATCTCCATCAATTACCTCTTCTGCGTATAGCTTAGACTGGAACAACTGTTGTATCGATGAGTTTGTGTGGTCTGAGGGGGTGTTGTATTTATAGTGTATTTTGTGTTGGAAAATTAATACATTTCAATAAAAAAAATGTATTAATCAGTTTCCAAATAAAGATTAAAAATTGAGGGGGCATATTCTGTTCTGAAGACAGCATTACCACGTGACTCCATACCAGGCTCTTCTAATCCATATTCTCATTGTTTTTTGTCTGATAATAGCTCATTTGTCTAACAATTTATGAACAGAATAATCTATTATCAGTCTTTATTTTCTACCATGGCTTTTAACAATTTATTTTAAATATGGTAATTAATCTGCTTTAATAAGTTACCATATTTGTCTGTTCAAATAATAATGAGTGCATTATGTGTAGTAAAATTTTGGAGAAAATATGAGATTAGTTGTTAAATGATACTATTGATTTACATATAAATGAATTTATTTTATATGTCCATATTATTGCAAACCTTATGTGTTGCGGGTATATTTCAATCTGTTACGGTCTTGAAATGTACAATGCTACGGTCTTGAAATGTACAACGCTTCCTTAAATTTTAATATTTCTTTTGGATGTTCTATTTAATTGATATGAGACAAATGTTTATGCTCAACAATATATGATTTGACCGTTCATATACTTTAAATTCATTTGAAGGGGAATTGGAGTATTTTCTCTGTGGTGGACATTTTTTTATGGGACAAGGCTTATATGGCATGTAACATTTATTTTTTTGCATCCATAGAATTTATAGTTCATTATTTTTATTATTCAATTGGCTTATGGATTTGAGAAATAAATTAATTTTTATTGATTTGACACATTCATTGTGTTATTCTTTATTAATGGCTCTTGATGATATGTAACTGTCATTTTTTTCTGTGATGAGTAGTATATGCTATAATTTCTTCTATAATGCATGACTACGCATTCTCATAGGTTTTTAAAATAATGATAAATTTATGCATGCTATACAGAATTTCTAAATATCTTTGATATATTTTATCATTGCATTTTATAAGTTCAGATGACTTTACATGAGTCGTAATATAATATTTTTATCACAAGATTATGTCATAGTTGAGGTGATAATTTATGACGAGATCATGTTTAATATTTTAATTCATATTGCATGTAGAATATCACGTGAGGTTTATGTAAATTCTTTTAATAGAATTGTCATATTCTCTGTTGTGACAAATGTGTGGTGTATGATATTACGGTAGCCATTTGTCCTATGAATTTTGATATTGATATGCTTGATGGTGGAGAACTTATGGTCCTTCCTTATTGTATATGTTTTATTGAGCTAAGTTATTATTTTTGGTAGCTCCAATAATAGTAATAAAATTCAATAAAATATCTTTAAGTGTTTTGTTTTGAATCGAATTTTTTTTTGTTATTGCATGGCGTTACTATAAAATTGTTCAGGCATGCACCCATGCATAAAAATAATGTGCATAAATTTTTGAACCAAGTGATTTGGCACATAAACGTTTTACTTTTATGAAACATATCGATGTTTTAATGAGTTATATAAAATGTCTTCATTAATAAATTGCAATCTTTATGGGGTCTTTAAAATAATGTGTTGCAATTTGACATATATTGAAATGTAGAGCAGCATGGGAAATTTTTATATACGGAAATTCATTTCACCATTGCTCATATAATTATTATTATTTTATGACGTGAAAATGAAATTTGCATGATGGACTTTATTGATAGACGTGAGTAATAATAATGAGTCTGTTATTATACATGCTTTCCAAAATTAATCATTCGTTTTAAATACTGATCGATGTATCCATTATTATATTTTTGTTCTTTCCATTTTGATCATGTTATTTAATTAAATTATTATTTTGTGTCTGTGATAATGGTTTAATTTGTGATCATAGCTTGGTTTTTTATTAAATTCCAATGATGAGATGAAAGAACATGGATATATACAATGCAGTCAGATATTTGAGAAAGACTGTATCAATTTTTCAAGGGCAACAATATATGTTATATGAGGCTATTGGAATTCTCCTCTAATATTATATTATGATGATCATTTTTCTGGAAATCTTCATATATAATGATATATTTCAAGCAAGCGCTCTACAAACAAAAGTAATATTATTTAAATATGGTATATACACAGTCCGATACAGGTATATGAATTCATTTTAGATTCAAATCAAATCATGTATTTGTAACCGTGTAGGTTATGTTCCTCTATCGGGCTTCTAGTTCTTTTGTGATGCAGTGATAAAACAAATTCATGCTTTATTGCCCGTTTGGATTTGTATTTGGACGGATTTCACATTTGAAAAGATAAACATTACCAAATACTGATCTAAACACGTTTTCAATGTTCATTTCAATCTCCTCTCATTTGTTTAGACCAAAAAACCAATAGATTGAAAAACTAATGAAACAACTTTTTTAAACTTATTAAAAATTAAGCTTGAAACACCAGATTTTATGATTTTCAGTACTTCAATCACACATGATCTAAACATAACCATAATATAAAAAAATAAAGCTAATGCATGTGAGTTAATTCTCTTTTTTTTTCTTTTTTTTAGTGAGAAATATATGGATAGAGAAGGATGGATGGATAGAAAGATATCATGTAGAACATGTGTGAACATTTTATTCAAATTATATTATTCATTCATCCACACTGAATGGAGCCATGCATGACTCTTTTACAATGCCACTATAGTAAAGGTGCATGAGGGCAGCTCCTCTTTTCATCCATCCAGATCCCTTCATTCAAGAAATCCTGCATTCAATTAACATCACAAGATTAATTTTCATAGCAGGCTCACATGATAAATACAAACTCAAAAAACCAAAGAAAAGCAACCAAACATAGAAATGTAACATTTTAAACCCTTAGCCCTCTGTTTCGTGGAAGCTTACATGTGGAATACTGTGAAATAAGAGTGAATAAATCTAAAAAGTAGGATTGCAAGGATGAGTATTACTATACTAGAATAGGTAAGAATATGCTTGTATTGATCTTTCCCCTCTAAATTTGTATTATTTTACCCAATTATTCAGTATAATATGCAAACTTGTCAAAATCATTTGTTACTAGATTCAGATATCAAATCATTTTTCATAATTTACAATATCTACATCTTATTTATCTTTTATACATAACTTATTCATAAACAACCAAACAACAATAATGTCATTATTATGTTTTCCAATAAAGACAACTAAGAACACAACCAAACAAGACTTATTCCATCAGTATAGTAATAATCTATGCTGAAAATATATCTGTCTCCGAATAACTTATGTCAGAGTTATACAGTTATGTCATGAAGTTGAGCATATCTCACCGGCTACAATCGAAGCCGCGGGAGATGGGGATCCCGTCCTTGACGCCGCACTTTCCGGTGAGCATCCGCGCGGCGTGGTCATAGAGATCGCTGTACATGGACACAGTTTGTTGGATGCAGTTGCAGGTCTCCCTGCGTGCCTGGGTGCTGCTCGCCGCCTCGTGGATCGACCTCATCCCGCTGCAGCACTCGGCCGTCGGGTCGAACGCCATCCCGATCAGGTACTGCCCGCACGTCGATATCGCCCTGTCCACCGTTTTGCAGCTCACATCTGCCGCCCAGCCCGGCTCGATGAATGCGTAGGCCACGGCCACCAACAGAATTAGCTTAATCATCTCCATCAATTACCTCTTCTGCGTATAGCTTAGACTGGAACAACTGTTGTATCGATGAGTTTGTGTGGTCTGAGGGGGTGTTGTATTTATAGTGTATTTTGTGTTGGAAAATTAATACATTTCAATAAAAAAAATGTATTAATCAGTTTCCAAATAAAGATTAAAAATTGAGGGGGCATATTCTGTTCTGAAGACAGCATTACCACGTGACTCCATACCAGGCTCTTCTAATCCATATTCTCATTGTTTTTTGTCTGATAATAGCTCATTTGTCTAACAATTTATGAACAGAATAATCTATTATCAGTCTTTATTTTCTACCATGGCTTTTAACAATTTATTTTAAATATGGTAATTAATCTGCTTTAATAAGTTACCATATTTGTCTGTTCAAATAATAATGAGTGCATTATGTGTAGTAAAATTTTGGAGAAAATATGAGATTAGTTGTTAAATGATACTATTGATTTACATATAAATGAATTTATTTTATATGTCCATATTATTGCAAACCTTATGTGTTGCGGGTATATTTCAATCTGTTACGGTCTTGAAATGTACAATGCTACGGTCTTGAAATGTACAACGCTTCCTTAAATTTTAATATTTCTTTTGGATGTTCTATTTAATTGATATGAGACAAATGTTTATGCTCAACAATATATGATTTGACCGTTCATATACTTTAAATTCATTTGAAGGGGAATTGGAGTATTTTCTCTGTGGTGGACATTTTTTTATGGGACAAGGCTTATATGGCATGTAACATTTATTTTTTTGCATCCATAGAATTTATAGTTCATTATTTTTATTATTCAATTGGCTTATGGATTTGAGAAATAAATTAATTTTTATTGATTTGACACATTCATTGTGTTATTCTTTATTAATGGCTCTTGATGATATGTAACTGTCATTTTTTTCTGTGATGAGTAGTATATGCTATAATTTCTTCTATAATGCATGACTACGCATTCTCATAGGTTTTTAAAATAATGATAAATTTATGCATGCTATACAAAATTTCTAAATATCTTTGATATATTTTATCATTGCATTTTATAAGTTCAGATGACTTTACATGAGTCGTAATATAATATTTTTATCACAAAATTATGTCATAGTTGTTATGTCTGTATCAGTTTTTGGTTGTTAAATGTTGGATTGTATTTATTCTTATAGTTTGGGCATTCAATTTCAAAATCTAACTGCATATCTATTCTCCTGGTACTGGCATTGGCCTACCTATAAATTTTCGTCGCATTCTGACGTTTTTGGAATTATGCAGTTTTGATGTGGTATTCGGATTTAGTTTTGTTAAAATTCAAGATGAAAAGCTAAAAATCTGATTTTTTTATGAGATGTTCAGTTTTGAGATAGCTTCCATATAGAAGTGGAATTGGAACAACTGGATTCGTATATTAAAAGTTATGGGTATTTTTCCGAGTATACCCCGAAGTTGAGAAATCCAGGCAGCAGCCCTGTAAGATGTTTAGCCTAGATTTCGGAATAGATGGAGAGGTTATTTGATCTAGGTGTAAACATGAAAGCTGTAGATAATCTTCTTAGCTTTCCAATGCCACTGGAATCACGCAATTCCGAGCTGTATTGAGGAAGTTATAGTCGTTTAAGTGAAGGCTGCGCAGAGATTTTAAGTCCGAGGATGACTTGGTCATTTACTCGACCTTTGCTTATTTAACCCCCCAAATGTGCACGACTTCAGCCTCTGTTTGGGCTCTTTTTGAGCTGTTGCAGCCCCTCCTCTTGTGTGTGTTTTGGGTGGAGAAAGTGGAGGTGATGGAGATGAAGGAGCACACAAAGGAGTCCAAGAAGGTATGTTTGGATGGTGGTTGTTGGTTGTTGTTGTTGATTCTTCCTTTCTCCATCTCTCTCAAGCTCCCTCACATGGTCCAGCCCTTTGTGGGGGTCTGCCCACCAAGTGTTTGTGGAATTGCCTAAGTGAGGGAGAAGATGAAGGAGTGTTTGGAAGGGGTTGTGCTTGAAGAAGAAGTTGATCAAGGTGAGATGTGTGTGATGTATTAATGGTTTCTCCTTCCTCTCCTCCTCCTCTAGCTGATCCCCTGTTTGTCCTCCCCTTTTGGTCTAGCCAAGTAGAAGGTGTGCTGTGAAGGAGATGGTGGTGATGGTGGGTGTGTGTGTGGTGTCATTGTGAGCCCAACACCTTCCCTTCTCCTCCCCATCTTTTGGTAATTCTCTACCCCTACTTTTATGCTTGCTAGGATGTTGTAGAGGGCATGCATGAGAGTGTTGTTATGAGTAATTGATGCTGCACATAGGATGGTTGTGTTAATGTATGAATGGGGTGGCTTTGTGTTGTAAGACAGATTTTCTGTCTCCTCAAGATTCTTGTGTTTGGGGTATTTAGAGGCATATTTTGAGACTTATGTCTACATTTCATATGATCATCTATGTGTCTACATGTTACATATGAAATTTGGTGCCGTTTGGTTACCTGTATTGAAAGTTATAGCCTAATGTTCATGGCCTGTCCAGATTTGCGTAGAAATAGACCTGTTTCTGAAAATAATTTATTTCGGGTATTTCAAGGCTAAATCAGGATTTGATATCTTCACGAATTATGATCCTAACATATCAGAGTATGCACATGATTTATTTCAGAATTTTTGGATGTGTATTCTATGCCGTGGAGACCAATGTTTGGGGCTGATTGCTGTAGATGGACTAGTCTTGTATAAATATGTGTCAAAGAGCTATTATGTATGGTGTGGACAATATCAGGAGTTGTGGTCTTCATGAAATAGGCTTATATATAGGTGCCAAGAAACTTCATGTTTGATTTGATAATCATTGGTTGTGTTTTGCAGCTTTCGTTGGCGGAACTCGCAATGAATGGGTTTTTGGTGAGTGGTTCGATCCACCCCTTTTGGGAAGCGCTTGATGCATGTGATTGTGCGTCGCGTACCCATGGGGTTCTATAGCTATACTCATTATTGATTTTCAAATAATATTGCTATTATCACTTTGTAGCTTTTATATATATAGCATGGAATGTTGGGTATGTTATACTAAATGTGTCCTTACGTAGTATTGCCTTCGTATTGGTAGATGCTTAGGGTGGTTAATTCTTGAACGCTAGGTTCCTTGGACATGTGGTCTATGCACTCTTGTTGTGATAGGAACTCTCATGTGATAATTGTGTGTATGTTTAATTGTGTGGACATGTATATCTATGATCTATTGTTTATCAGGAGCATACTTGTTTTAGTGGGCAAATATAGTAGTTATCTTGCCTGCATCCAAGTGATGCAACTCTATGGGAATTCATGAGAATTCATCGTTGTATTGATGTTTGTTATCTGATAGCTATGATGATAGAATGTCAGGCCTATCTGTGTTAGACGCGTGTATGACAGCCCTTAGGATCATGTCCTATCCTGATTGAGTGCAAGGACTTATTTCCCACGTCGAGAGATGCATCCGTGTGGGAATTCATAAGAATTCATTAGCAATGGTATTAGTTAGATGATAGTAGTTGATCCAGGAGGATCGTCATGCGAGCATGGAGTAACCCCTCCCTATATCATCGTGTGTCGAAGCTACCCAGCGTTGGAGCTACCCTGTGTGGTGCCACCGTGCCACCGGAAGGCCGCCAGGGAGAGGGCTACCTGGGAGAGGGCTACCGGATGATATCGCGAGCGTGGAGTACTGTTTCCCTACATCGTCGTGCGTAGAAGCTACTCGGTGTTTGTTACCCGATAGCTATGAAAATGGTATGTTAGGCCTACCTGTGTTAGGCGTGTGCATGACCCGCCTTCAGGATCATGTCTTGTCATAATTGAGTGCGAGTGTTTAGCTTCTTTCTCCTGCATCCAAGTGATGCATCTGTGCGGGAATTCAAGAGAATTCTGTATATCAATTGGTAATTGCTAGATGATAGTAGTTGATTCGGGAGGATTGTCTTGCGAGCATGGTGTACCCCCCTCCATATATCATCGTGCGTCGAAGCTACCCAGCGTTGAAGCTACCCTGCGTGGTGCCACTGTGCCACCGGAAGGCCGCCAGGGATAGGGCTACCTGGGAGAGGGCTACCGGATGATATTACGAGCGTGGAGTACTGTTTCTCTATATCATCGTGCGTCGAAGCTACCCAGCGTTGGAGCTACCCTGTGTGGTGCCACCGTGCCACCGGAGGGCTGCCAGGGAGAGGGCTACCTGGGAGAGGGCTACCGGATGATATTACGAAAGTGGAGTACTGTTTCTCTATATCATCGTGCGTCGAAGCTACCCAGCGTTGGAGCTACCCTGTGTGGTGCCACCGTGCCACCGGAAGGCCGCCAGGGAGAGGGCTACCTGGGAGAGGGCTACCGGATGATATTGCGAGCGTGGAGTACTGTTTCTCTACATCATCGGGCGTAGAGGCTATTCGGTGTTTGTTACTTGATAGCTATGACAATAGTATGTTAGGCCTACCTGTGTTAAGCGTGTGTGGATCGTATTGCGAGCACGAAGTGCTTCCTCCATATATCATCGTGCGTCGAAGCTACCCAGCGTTGGAGCTACCCTGTGTGGTGCCACCGTGCCACCGGAAGGCCGCCAGGGAGAGGGCTACCTGGGAGAGGACTACCGGATGATATTGCGAACGTGGAGTACTGTTTCCCTACATCATCGTGCGTCGAAGCTACCCGGGGTTGAGTCTGTCCTGCATTGTGCCATAATATCGTTAGGAATGCCTAGAGTTTGATGTGACTATCATACGAGGCTAGGAGTACTGACCACGGGTGATGCCGTATCGTCGGGAATGCTCAGAGTTTGACGTCACTAACATACGAGGCTTGAGTACCGACCACGGATAAATCCATATTGTTGGGAATGCCTAGAGTTTGATGTGACTATCATACGAGGCTAGGAGTACCGACCATGGGTGATGCCGTATCGTCGGGAATGCTCAGATTATGACGTCCCTAACATACGAGGCTTGAGTACCGACAATGGGTGAATCCATATCGTGGGGAATGCCCAGAGTATGATGCCACCATCGTACAAGGCTTGAGTACTGACCATGGATGGCCCTTAGGATGAGGATTACCCGGGAGAGGGCTACCGGATGATGCGAGGGATTGATATGTATTTATCTAGATGTGGAGAATCTTTGTAGCTTGGTACTAGTTTCTGTTATAACTCGTTAGTGTTAATGGATTAGTTGTTTCCCAAAAGTCCCAACAGTTTTCCCCCTTCGGGGTGAGGGTGAGGGTGATGTGTGGTCACGACTCTACGTGACATTTATATATGTCGGTGTTCTCCCATCCATATCTTTCCTTGAAAGGAAAATATGTTAGTGTTATATGATTATTCTTGAGTTAGATTCTTGCCACTCACTGAGCTTGTAGCTCACCCCTCGTGTGTTGTTTTCCGCCAGGGACAGTGGGGCGTGGACGTGGAGCATCCCTCTAGCGTAGTTCGCGCGTGGCGTGTCTCAGCTTCCGGTTGGCAAGTGTGGGGCTATCAGCAATCCTATTTTTGTGTATGTATTAGTAATTGTGCGTGTCGCACATATTGTTGTATTTGGACTAGACTTGGGCCCTCACAGGACGGTAATTGTGTGCTCGAGTCTGTAATAATGTTTTTGATTTACAGACATAATTGTATATTATACTTCCGCATCATTTCTTTTTATTGGCTACCACTTCCCTGTAGCTTTGTTATCTTATTGATCCTTTTGATTATTGTTTGATTGGTAATGCTTCGGGGACGGTCGCCTCGGGGCGTAACAATAGTTGAGGTGATAATTTATGACGAGATCATGTTTAATATTTTAATTCATATTGCATGTAGAATATCACGTGAGGTTTATGTAAATTATTTTAATAGAATTGTCATATTCTCTGTTGTGACAAATGTGTGGTGTATGATATTACGGTAGCCATTTGTCCTATGAATTTTGATATTGATATACTTGATGGTGGAGAACTTATGGTCCTTCCTTATTGTATATGTTTTATTGAGCTAAGTTATTATTTTTGGTAGCTCCAATAATAGTAATAAAATTCAATAAAATATCTTTATGTGTTTAGTTTTGAATCGAATTTTTTTTTGTTATTGCATGGCGTTACTATAAAATTGTTCAGGCATGCACCCATGCATAAATATAATGTGCATAAATTTTTGAACCAAGTGATTTGGCACATAAACGTTTTACTTTTATGAAACATATCGATGTTTTAATGAGTTATATAAAATGTCTTCATTAATAAATTGTAATCTTTATGGGGTCTTTAAAATAATGTGTTGCAATTTGACATATATTGAAATGTAGAGCGGCATTGGAAATTTTTATATACGGAAATTCATTTCACCATTGCTCATATAATTATTATTATTTTATGACGTGAAAATGAAATTTGCATGATGGACTTTATTGATAGACATGAGTAATAATAATGAGTCTGTTATTATACATGTTATATATATGTCACTTTTTAGCCTATAGGTAACCTTTGAGTCAATTCTGGCCATTTTCGAAATTTTCTTTTTCGATCGGAACCGCTAAAATTTTGGCTTTTTAGCCATCTGCGTGAGCTAAAGTACTCTGATTGGGAATCTAACTGCATATTATGAGTCCTGGTACCATTCTGTGCTACCCATAAAAATTTCATTGAATTCCGGTAACGTTTGGAAAAAAATGCAGTTCCGAACCGTATCCGGGTTTTCTTCGAAACTGCCTTGTTAAGTGGAATAGTGAATAGATATTTTTGTGAATGTGGTGACCATGGGTATGCTCACCCCCCTTTGCTTAGTGATGAAGAAACCAATGGGATATTTGTTGGGTTTGTGGGTGATTTTAAACCTAACCTTACCTCCCTCTTTTTCACTTCTCATTACCCCCCCCTCATAATGTCTACGACTTCTTTGGCTCTCTCTCCCTCTCACACACTCTCTCCCTCTCTGATCTCTGTTTTGTGTGGGTGTTGTGTGTGTTGTTGTGGAAGGAGAAGAAGAAGAAGCACAAACAAGAAGAGGTAGAGTTGATTTAGTTTTCCATTGTTGTGTTCTCCCTCTCCCAAGTTTCCTCTCTTTTCCCCCCCCCCTGATTTACCTGTTTTTCCAGCACAAATAGGGGCTGAGAAGGGGCTGTTGTGAGGATGAGAGGATGGTGGTAGTGGTGGTGGTGGTTGTGTCGATTTCGGGTGCGTGAAGGGCCCGGGTCCTCCCCTTGCACAACCCTTCTCTTGGTAAGCCTTTCTCCCCATCCTTGTATGTGTTTTCTCATGGGTTTTGGTTGTTGGGGGACCTGGTATGCCTTATGCATGTGTTTGGGTGTATGTGGGGTGAAGGAGAGTGGGTTTGGGCTGTTGGGCGCGCGCGCGGGGCTGTCCGCGCGCGTGCGCGCGCAGGCGGGCGCGCAGGAGGGCCAGGCGGACCTGGCAGGCGCGCAGGCGCGCGTGTGCGCGTGCGCGCGGGCGCGCGAGCGCGTACGCGCGTGGGCGACGGGCGGGACTGTGAGCGGGCGCGGTCAGGCGCGCAGTGCGCGCGTACGGGTGCGCGCGCGCGGCAGCGCGTCTGGGCGCGCGCGGGAGAGCGCCAGGGCGCGCGGGTAGCGCGTCTGAGCGCGCGGACGGGCGCGGGAGCGCGTGCACGCGTGTGGCTGCCCGGGGGCTCGGGTAGGTGTCGGGGCGCTCGGATATGCGTGCGTACGCGCGTACTCGCATGCGTGCGAGCCCGTATGCATGCATATCTAAGCCTTTGGCATTTTTGGGTAATTTTAAGTGTTGTTATGTAGTTTATTTACCATTTTCGTTACCCTTGCCTCACAGGTCTTGGCGGGCGGTCGCGCGACGACCCGGTTTACGGTGAGTGGATCAATCCAACTCAGTTGGGAGGCGTTCGATGCACGTTGGAGTGCATCGCCCTCCCCTGGGGTACCATAACTGCATATAACTCGTCGAATATTGTGTAAATGTTCAGATAGATGCTCGTTTTGCTAGGACTGCACCCATGTCATGATCGGATGTTGAATGTTAGGTATTATGCATCCATGTATAAGGAATAAAAGCCGTCCATGCTAGATAACGTGTCTCCTTATTTGAATAACCCTGATTTATGCATGTCCCCACCTAATCTAATCTAATTAATCACATAAAGAGGCATAAGTAGAAGCATGCCGTAGGTAATAATCATGTCTTGTATATTAATTAACTTGAGGCGCTTCCATGATTAATCTTATTATTTGTTAAGAATAGATGCATGCTTAGGTCTTATGTTCTTGCCTAATGAAATTAGGCAAGTGTATGACCGCCCACGGGGGTCATACTATGGCATGGACACTTAAAATGAAATGTCTTCCCCGCATCTGAGTTATGCGCCCCGGTGGGAATTCGAGTGAATTCATTACGCTTATCGGTGTCTGTTAACCGATGACGACGGATTCTTTAGGGATCATATTCGAGGTGTCGAGTGTTCTTACCTTCGTCGGTGCCGCGTAGAGACTGCCCGGCGTAGTAAAGTCCGGTGGAGACCTCCCTGATACTACTCATGACGCGTGTTGGTGTGCCCATACGGCGGAGGCAGTGATCGTGGGAGGCTAGTCCGGTAGAGGCCTGAACCCCATGGGATGCTCCTGGGAACTATCCACGACGCATGTTGGTGTGCCCATATTGCAGAGATAGGGACCCGGGAGGCCACCAGGTAGTAGGGGCCACATCGGGAGAGACTACCGGAAGACGAGTGGTGCAGAACAATCGACCTTTTTTCTTCCGAGCCTATGCCACCCCGAGGAGGGGGTGAGGGTGAGGGTGAGGGTGTAGTGGGTCGGCGTTGGTCCGACCGACTAGATTGTGCAATTTCCCAAGACCCTAGGTCACCCTTCGGGGTGAGGGTGAGGGACTTGTTGGTTGTTTGAAGTTATATGAAGTATGATACATGAATTGTTTCATTCACTGAGCGTGTGGCTCACCCCTCGCATATGTTTTCTCCAGTTGTCGCTGATCCGGATCTGAAGGAGGAGCTCCCTGAGACGCGATTCCAGTAGGACACAGCGTTCACGTTAGACATCTTGCAAGAGAGAGGCCCTCAGCATCCCCCATTTTCTTGTATGCATTTCTACTTGTGCTTGGGCACTGTCACGCCCCAGGGCGGCCGTCCCCGAGACGTGGCAAATATATAAATGATATCAGTAATCCATACACGAGGTCAAATAAATACTCCACAATAGAAAAGGCAATACACAAATAACTGACATCAAATATATACAAAAAGCGGAAGCTCAAATGACTAAGTCTGTAATTCAAAGACATATTACAGACTAGAGTACACAATCATCTGTCCTGTGAGAGCCAATATATACAATAACTGACATCAACAGTCTACATACCGTGCACAAGCACAAGTATAATACATACAATGAAAAGGGAATGCTGATAGCCTCCGACTCGCAAGACATCCAACGCGAACGCAGGTCTCCTACTCGGATGGCGCCAGGGGAGCTCTTCTCTTGGATCCGACTCAGCGTCAACTGGGGAAAAACATAAGCGAGGGGTGAGCTACAAGCTCAGTGAGTGGTCAGAAACCAAACACCAACACCAACATTCGATCCTAAGGCAATCACCTATCAAGGAAACCATGGGTAGAAACCCAACGGTTAACAAGGTCACACGGCGGTGCAACCATACCTCGTCCTCGCCCTAGCCCCCACAGGGGTGAGCCTAGGGACTCGAAGGACAACTTGCTGTTCTACACCGTTCGTCATCCGGTAGCGCTCTCCCAGGCAGCCTCTACCTGGAGCCGGCCACGGTCAGTACACTGTCGAGCGCATCGATGGTACCTACAGGTGGGGGTCCACCCAGGGCGGCTCGTACCTAGGAAGCATCCACACGGATCCGGCGAATGGGAGAACGATAATTCAGGCTTGCAACATCGTCCGGTGGTCCACCCTCGTGTAGCCTCACCTGGTACACTCCCCTGACCAGTACATCTGCCGAATGCATCGGGAGTACCTACAAGTGGGAGTCCTCTGTCAGGGCAGCTTCTACGTCGGGACCCCGGTATACGACGATATTGGGAGGAAACACTACTTGTTCGCAGCGCGAACCCTATGGAAAGCCAATCACTCAAGCTGGTGGGTCAAGTATCAACTCGAGCCCATAACACTCACACCAACACCCTCACCTCCGAAGGGTGACCTAGGTTATTGGGAGTAACTGTACTAATCCCTCACCCTCACCTCCGAAGGGTGACTCAGGCTCTTGGGAAGAGACTAGATCGTTTCTAAGCCCTTGGTCCACCGGTAGCCCTTTCCCCGGGTAGCCTCTACCTGACATACTCCCACGATTGGGAGCCCGGTGCCAGGACAGCGTTTCCAACGCCGGGAAATTCCTACACGGATCCAACAAAGGAAAGAAACCAAACTACTCTCATGAAAATGATCCCCCTGGGATCCCCATCATCGGTCATCAGACGCCGATCCACTACACCCTCACCCTCACCCCCTCCTCGGGGTGACATAAGCTCTTGGGGAAGAGGTCGATTGTTCTAAGCCCTTGGTCCACCGGTAGCCCTTTCCCCGGGTAGCCTCTACCTGACATACTCCCACGATTGGGAGCCCGGTGCCAGGACAGCGTTTCCAACGCCGGGAAGTTCCTACACGGATCCAACGAAGGGGAGGAACAATCTACGCTCGCGGATACGATCCTCTTGGATCCGTCATCATCGGTTATCAAACACCGATAGGCGCAATGAATTCTCATGAATTCCCTCCAGGGCGCATAACTCAGATGCGGGGAAGACATTTAATTATAAGTGTCAAAACCATGGTATGACCCCACAAGAGGTCATACACTTGTCTAACACATTAGACAAGAATCATGGCCATATCGGCATATATATATATATATATATGCAATTAACTACCCAACGGTGAGCTACTTAAACATGCATACATGGCATCAAACAGATAAACACACACAAATTACGACCTAATATACGTTGGATAAAACCAACCTAGAAGGGAAGGGTTAAGCGCGAGCTGCGCAACAACAGGTGCATGCCAATAATTCCAAGCAAACCCGAGTCAAGTAGGAACTACATCTACTCACTCGGTTCGCGAAGAGAAGGAGGGCGAGGGAGAGGGAATGCCTCATCCTCTCTCGAGCTGGTCATAGTTTTGCCCCAACAGATGGGTGCAACCACTATACCACACCCTCGAGTCCTAAATCGGAGGAATATTACGCATACACCCGTTATTAACCCAAGTTAAACATGCTTGATAAATAGGGGTAGTCATTCAAACAAAATAACCTAAGTCATGCCATATTCTATACAATACATAGGCAAGTATAAGGTAGAATAGGGGTTCTACACAATATACGAGCTATACAACCTAGCATGCATAATATCTAGCATATTTAGGGTGCAAATAAAGCCCCATGGAAGCGCGAAGCACGCCTACGTGCCTCGAGCGCTCCCGGAAGGGTTGGAATCGAACCACTCACCGATACCCGGGTCGTCGCGCATCCCAACCGACGAGGTCTGCAAGGCAAGGGGTACCAAAATGATGAGTATAAGCACACACAAGCACATAAAAACAATTTGGGATGCCTTAGACATAGACATCCACGCATACGGGCTCGAACGCACGCACGCATGCACGCACGCACGCGTGCCCGAGCCCCCCGGACACCCGCCCGATGGTGCCGACCCTCCGCACGCCCAAAACGGGCCCCGGCAGCCCTGCACGCACGCACGCGGAGCCCCGGGCGCAGCCCCGGGCGTCCCGTGCGCACGCCCCGCGCGCACCACGCGCAGACCGCGCGCAGACGCGCGCACCACGGGCAGGCAGCGCGCAGACGCGCGCACCCGCGCGCAGGCGCGCGCGCCCGACCCGCGCGCACGCTCCCGCGCCCCAGCGCGTGCGCGTGCGCGCTCCCGCGCGTCCCAGCGCGCCCCAGCACGCTCCAGCACCTCGCGCGCGCCTCAGCGCGTGCCAGCGCCCCGCGCGCGCCCGCGTGCGCGCTCGCGCGTGCGGACCCGCGCGCCCAGCCTCCCAAACCCTCTCCCAAGTCCCCCACATGCACCCAAACCCAAACACTACCCATGCATGCCCTCCCAAGCACCTATACATGTATTCAAACCAACAAAAGAGGAGGGAAAACTTACCCGAAAGGAGAGGGGGGAGGAAGGGGAGATGGAGGGCTCGCAAGCACACCCTCGCCCACCTCGACTGTAACCACCGCAACCACCACCTCTTCCTTGCTCTTCTTTGCCTCTCCTCTTCATGGCTGGACCAAATGGAAGGGGAATTTTAGGGGGGGGCAGCAAGGGGTGGAGGAGAGGAAGAGGACAACCTCAACAACAACAAGGCACACACGCACACCTTATGTGCTCCAAACCCTTCTTCTTCCTCTTCTTGCTCCTCCACCAACTTCTCCTTCACCAAGACATAAATACAAACACATGGGGGGCTGAGTGAAAAAGAGAGGGGAAACCATTAGGGGGCTGAAAGAGAGGAGATGGGGAAGAGAGAAAGAATCACAACAACAACAACAACCACCCCAACTCACCTTCTTCAACTTCTTCTTCTCCTTCACCACCATCTCCTCCACCCAAGCCTTCATCAAGGGCTGGACCAGCTCAAAAGAGAGCCCAAACAGTGGCTAATTGAGGCTGAAGTCGTAACATTTTGGGGCCTTTAAATAGGCAAAGTCGGAGTGAAAGACCAAGTCGTCCTCGGACTTAAAACTCTGCGCAGCCTTCACTTAAACGGCCATAACTTCCTCAATACAGCTCCGAATTGCATGATTCCAGTGGCATTGGAAAGATAAGACGATTATCTACAACTTTCATGTTTACACCTAGATCAAATAACCCCTCGAGCTATTTCAAAATCTAGGCTAAACATCTTACAGGGCTGCAGCCTGGATTTCTCAACTTCGGGGTATACATGGAAAAATACCCATAACTTTTGATATACGAATCCAGTTGATCCAATTCCACTTCTATATGGAAGCTATCCCCAAACTTAACATCTCGTAATAATAACGGATTTTTATCTCTTCATCTTGGATTTTAACAAAATCAAATCCGAATACCAATCCGAAACTGCATAATTCCAAAAACGTTATCGGAATTAAACGAAAATTTTATGGGCAGTACTAAACAATAACAGGACCCATAATATGCAGTTATATCTTCAATCAGAGTCCTTAAACCCCAGAAGGTAGCTGAAAATCAAAATTTTAGCGACTCCGATCGAAATTAGGACTCCAAATGACACAGGTCTAACATTCTCCCCCCCTTAGGAAATTTAGTCCTCGAAATTTAAGGCAACCCAAAGGGAAGACCGAACATAGAAGTGTCGCCCATAGAGTCCCTTGGCTCCCGAGTGGTCCGGACACCAAACTGGTGCTACCACGCACTTTAACCGAAGGAACGGTCTGGGTACGGAGCCTCTCTTCTCATTGGTCCATGGTCTCGATCAACTGCTCCCCGAACGACAAATCCTGCTCGAGGATGAGCGGCTCGAACGGAATGACATGAGCATGATCGTGGACATAATGTCTCAGCTATGAGACATTGGATGACGTCACAGGCACGAGTCAGCCACGGGGGCAAGGCTTCATGACAGCCACCTCCCCTAATCCACTCAAGGACGAAAACCGGTCCGATGGAAAGCCGACTTAACACGCCCCGAACGTCGAAACAGAGGATGCCCTTAAACCGGGACACCATATGTCAACATGTTCGCCGAACCCGAAGGTAGGCTCCTAGCGACGATGACCTGTGTAGCCCTTCTGACGGTTCTAAGTGGTGCAGAGGCACGCACGAACCATCTCGGCCACCGCAAGGTCGATAAATAACTTGTGGCCACTCCAACTGGCGCTCAACAACCGTCCCAACACAAGGGAGGTGTAAAACTGTGCCCGTAGAGTGCCCCTTTTCCATTCATCTGGGTGCTCGAATGGCAGTCGTCTCACAGGCAGACCCCTACCCAAAGGGTGGTGCCTCATCCAACTGCCCCAAGTCGAGCACGCAGGCAAATAGCATGTCCTCTAAGGCTTAAATCGACCTCTTGCCTGGCTGTCCGTCGGTATCGAAACGCTGTACTTAAAAGGGAGGCTCGCGCGAAAAGCCTGCCCAAGGCTGCGCCAGAACCTCGAAGTAACCCACGCGTCTCAGCCCGAAATAGCACCGACCGGAGTGCCATGAAGACGAACAATCGCGAAGGCTCATACCCGCGTCGAAGCGTCCAGAGACTCAATCAGCTGGATAGGGAGGAAAGAGCGGACCTAGTCAGTCGGTCAGTGATCACTCAGACAGCACATGACCCATACGTGACTTTAGCGAGCCCACAACGAAATCCATGATAACTCACTCCCACGTCCACTGAGGAATTTTGATGGACGAACGCACTCCAATGCGACGATCAACAACTTCTCCTGAGGGCATGCCAACCAACATCCTCAACGAAGGCTACCTCAGAACAGCCCACGGAGGCCAATAACATATTTGAGATCATTGTAGGCATCTGGCGTATTCGTCTACCCCGACGGCAGTACCCAAAATTCGTAGTGCCCGAAACGGTCACGAAAGGCCAACTAAAGAATGCCCAACTCCCGGATCTCCAAATAGGGTACCTTGCGCGAAGATCGATCAACAGAAAGACGCTAGCTCCCAAAGCTGGTCAAAACAGATCATCAATTCACGGTAAGAGGTACTTGATCTTCTACCCCTATGGGGAGATCAAAATAATTCCTGGGACGATTAAGTCCAAATCTGCTCCTCGAGCAAGGCTGACGCTCATGATGACCCTTACACACTGGGTAAGCCGCTCGACCGCACTTAATCTGCAAGACACGCAATAGGAGGTCGTCGATTCCCGACAACACCTAAGCGACGTCATCTACCTGATATGGCGGTTGAGTCCCATCACGAACGCTTAGCATCACGTCTCCTCATTTATGACCCATGTGGGGGCAAAACGCAACAGTACCAGACTGTGCTTCACATGCTGCCACCAATAGGTCGCCCAACCATAATCGTTGGAACTCCAGCATCATGCACTCAATGGGCAGATTCATCACGGGGAGTCCAAGTTCTCGACGTCATCCAGTAGCACTCTCCCGGTGTGGCCACTACCTGATAGCCTCCTAGGTCCCTATCTCTGCTATATGGGCACACCAACAAAGCGTCGTGGACAGTTCCTAGGGGCACCTCACAGGACTCTGGCATCTACCGGGTAGCCTCCCACGTCCACTACCTCGGCCGTATGGGCACACCAACACGGGTCACGAGTAGTACCTGGGAGCGCCTCACCCGACTCTGCTATACCGGGCAGCTACTATGCACGATGATATATCGAAGCGACTCCATATGCCACTATGGAACCCTAGTCCATAAGCTATCGCCCACTAAGCTGCAACAAGATGCACTCAATCCCGATCATATGCATCACCACCCGCCATCGCACCTTCTAAGTGAAAAAAAAATCAATCAACAATCTGATGCTTCGAAGGTATTCCTTGACTGGGAAAAGAACCTCGGCAGGGCCTCATGAGGTCCCGATATAGGATATCCCGACAACCAAACAAGGAACACGGAGTACTCTAGCCCGGGTCTCAATGCTGACCCTGCAAAGCCCCTTATCCTGAGTAGGAAGGCTAGAAGAAGACATCACCCCTTAATGAATACTACACCACATCCTCAACGCTTGAAACTGGTGCCGCACGCAAACTCTATGGTATACCCCTGATAAACAGAACGGAGGAGACTACGGTCTCCAACCGGTACATGGGGTATCTCTGGCACCACTAGTGGACCTACCGCTAAGGGTATCTACGGGATCGCCACGCGGGCCGCCCGCAACTCCTGGATCTCTCGCGCCTGCTCAGCCAACGCTCCAGTCTATGCCTCCAGTGCTCTAGTCTGAGTGTCCAGAAGATCTTCCATCTCAGCGTTAGCTCGCGCCCACGCTGGAGGCATCCCGCGCAAGTCCTGGCCCAACAGCCGAGAACTCTCAAGTAGACTCCTCGCCTCCGGTAGGTTCGAAAACCTCCGAAGCCCAAGGGTGACCACGTCCACGCGCCCGTCTCCGAGGAGGCATATCAGCAACTAAGGAACCAGCACTAGGATCAGAATACTCGTCTCGAAATCCTAGGACTCATCTCAAAGAAACAATTGGCTCTGACAGGACATGGCTCTGATACCAACTTTTGTCACGCCCCAGGGCGGCCGTCCCCGAGACGTGGCAAATATATAAATGATATCAGTAATCCATACACGAGGTCAAATAAATACTCCACAATAGAAAAGGCAATACACAAATAACTGACATCAAATATATACAAAAAGCGGAAGCTCAAATGACTAAGTCTGTAATTCAAAGACATATTACAGACTAGAGTACACAATCATCTGTCCTGTGAGAGCCAATATATACAATAACTGACATCAACAGTCTACATACCGTGCACAAGCACAAGTATAATACATACAATGAAAAGGGAATGCTGATAGCCTCCGACTCGCAAGACATCCAACGCGAACGCAGGTCTCCTACTCGGATGGCGCCAGGGGAGCTCTTCTCTTGGATCCGACTCAGCGTCAACTGGGGAAAAACATAAGCGAGGGGTGAGCTACAAGCTCAGTGAGTGGTCAGAAACCAAACACCAACACCAACATTCGATCCTAAGGCAATCACCTATCAAGGAAACCATGGGTAGAAACCCAACGGTTAACAAGGTCACACGGCGGTGCAACCATACCTCGTCCTCGCCCTAGCCCCCACAGGGGTGAGCCTAGGGACTCGAAGGACAACTTGCTGTTCTACACCGTTCGTCATCCGGTAGCGCTCTCCCAGGCAGCCTCTACCTGGAGCCGGCCACGGTCAGTACACTGTCGAGCGCATCGATGGTACCTACAGGTGGGGGTCCACCCAGGGCGGCTCGTACCTAGGAAGCATCCACACGGATCCGGCGAATGGGAGAACGATAATTCAGGCTTGCAACATCGTCCGGTGGTCCACCCTCGTGTAGCCTCACCTGGTACACTCCCCTGACCAGTACATCTGCCGAATGCATCGGGAGTACCTACAAGTGGGAGTCCTCTGTCAGGGCAGCTTCTACGTCGGGACCCCGGTATACGACGATATTGGGAGGAAACACTACTTGTTCGCAGCGCGAACCCTATGGAAAACCAATCACTCAAGCTGGTGGGTCAAGTATCAACTCGAGCCCATAACACTCACACCAACACCCTCACCTCCGAAGGGTGACCTAGGTTATTGGGAGTAACTGTACTAATCCCTCACCCTCACCTCCGAAGGGTGACTCAGGCTCTTGGGAAGAGACTAGATCGTTTCTAAGCCCTTGGTCCACCGGTAGCCCTTTCCCCGGGTAGCCTCTACCTGACATACTCCCACGATTGGGAGCCCGGTGCCAGGACAGCGTTTCCAACGCCGGGAAATTCCTACACGGATCCAACAAAGGAAAGAAACCAAACTACTCTCATGAAAATGATCCCCCTGGGATCCCCATCATCGGTCATCAGACGCCGATCCACTACACCCTCACCCTCACCCCCTCCTCGGGGTGACATAAGCTCTTGGGGAAGAGGTCGATTGTTCTAAGCCCTTGGTCCACCGGTAGCCCTTTCCCCGGGTAGCCTCTACCTGACATACTCCCACGATTGGGAGCCCGGTGCCAGGACAGCGTTTCCAACGTCGGGAAGTTCCTACACGGATCCAACGAAGGGGAGGAACAATCTACGCTCGCGGATACGATCCTCTTGGATCCGTCATCATCGGTTATCAAACACCGATAGGCGCAATGAATTCTCATGAATTCCCTCCAGGGCGCATAACTCAGATGCGGGGAAGACATTTAATTATAAGTGTCAAAACCATGGTATGACCCCACAAGAGGTCATACACTTGTCTAACACATTAGACAAGAATCATGGCCATATCGGCATATATATATATATATATGCAATTAACTACCCAACGGTGAGCTACTTAAACATGCATACATGGCATCAAACAGATAAACACACACAAATTACAACCTAATATACGTTGGATAAAACCAACCTAGAAGGGAAGGGTTAAGCGCGAGCTGCGCAACAACAGGTGCATGCCAATAATTCCAAGCAAACCCGAGTCAAGTAGGAACTACATCTACTCACTCGGTTCGCGAAGAGAAGGAGGGCGAGGGAGAGGGAATGCCTCATCCTCTCTCGAGCTGGTCATAGTTTTGCCCCAACAGATGGGTGCAACCACTATACCACACCCTCGAGTCCTAAATCGGAGGAATATTACGCATACACCCGTTATTAACCCAAGTTAAACATGCTTGATAAATAGGGGTAGTCATTCAAACAAAATAACCTAAGTCATGCCATATTCTATACAATACATAGGCAAGTATAAGGTAGAATAGGGGTTCTACACAATATACGAGCTATACAACCTAGCATGCATAATATCTAGCATATTTAGGGTGCAAATAAAGCCCCATGGAAGCGCGAAGCACGCCTACGTGCCTCGAGCGCTCCCGGAAGGGTTGGAATCGAACCACTCACCGATACCCGGGTCGTCGCGCATCCCAACCGACGAGGTCTGCAAGGCAAGGGGTACCAAAATGATGAGTATAAGCACACACAAGCACATAAAAACAATTTGGGATGCCTTAGACATAGACATCCACGCATACGGGCTCGAACGCACGCACGCATGCACGCACGCACGCGTGCCCGAGCCCCCCGGACACCCGCCCGATGGTGCCGACCCTCCGCACGCCCAAAACGGGCCCCGGCAGCCCTGCACGCACGCACGCGGAGCCCCGGGCGCAGCCCCGGGCGTCCCGTGCGCACGCCCCGCGCGCACCACGCGCAGACCGCGCGCAGACGCGCGCACCACGCGCAGGCAGCGCGCAGACGCGCGCACCCGCGCGCAAGCGCGCGCGCCCGACCCGCGCGCACGCTCCCGCGCCCCAGCGCGTGCGCGTGCGCGCTCCCGCGCGTCCCAGCGCGCCCCAGCACGCTCCAGCACCCCGCGCGCGCCTCAGCGCGTGCCAGCGCCCCGCGCGCGCCCGCGTGCGCGCTCGCGCGTGCGGACCCGCGCGCCCAGCCTCCCAAACCCTCTCCCAAGTCCCCCACATGCACCCAAACCCAAACACTACCCATGCATGCCCTCCCAAGCACCTATACATGTATTCAAACCAACAAAAGAGGAGGGAAAACTTACCCGAAAGGAGAGGGGGGGAGGAAGGGGAGATGGAGGGCTCGCAAGCACACCCTCGCCCACCTCGACCGTAACCACCGCAACCACCACCTCTTCCTTGCTCTTCTTTGCCTCTCCTCTTCATGGCTGGACCAAATGGAAGGGGAATTTTAGGGGGGGGCAGCAAGGGGTGGAGGAGAGGAAGAGGACAACCTCAACAACAACAAGGCACACACGCACACCTTATGTGCTCCAAACCCTTCTTCTTCCTCTTCTTGCTCCTCCACCAACTTCTCCTTCACCAAGACATAAATACAAACACATGGGGGGCTGAGTGAAAAAGAGAGGGGAAACCATTAGGGGGGGCTGAAAGAGAGGAGATGGGGAAGAGAGAAAGAATCACAACAACAACAACAACCACCCCAACTCACCTTCTTCAACTTCTTCTTCTCCTTCACCACCATCTCCTCCACCCAAGCCTTCATCAAGGGCTGGACCAGCTCAAAAGAGAGCCCAAACAGTGGCTAATTGAGGCTGAAGTCGTAACATTTTGGGGCCTTTAAATAGGCAAAGTCGGAGTGAAAGACCAAGTCGTCCTCGGACTTAAAACTCTGCGCAGCCTTCACTTAAACGGCCATAACTTCCTCAATACAGCTCCGAATTGCATGATTCCAGTGGCATTGGAAAGATAAGACGATTATCTACAACTTTCATGTTTACACCTAGATCAAATAACCCCTCGAGCTATTTCAAAATCTAGGCTAAACATCTTACAGGGCTGCAGCCTGGATTTCTCAACTTCGGGGTATACATGGAAAAATACCCATAACTTTTGATATACGAATCCAGTTGATCCAATTCCACTTCTATATGGAAGCTATCCCCAAACTTAACATCTCGTAATAATAACGGATTTTTATCTCTTCATCTTGGATTTTAACAAAATCAAATCCGAATACCAATCCGAAACTGCATAATTCCAAAAACGTTATCGGAATTAAACGAAAATTTTATGGGCAGTACTAAACAATAACAGGACCCATAATATGTAGTTATATCTTCAATCAGAGTCCTTAAACCCCAGAAGGTAGCTGAAAATCAAAATTTTAGCGACTCCGATCGAAATTAGGACTCCAAATGACACAGGTCTAACAGGCACAGTGTATTGGTTGATGTTGTCTTTTGTAGTATATATATTGGCTCTCACAGGACAATTTGATTGAGTACTCTGGTCTGTTATATATCTTTGACTCACAGACTTAGTCATTTTGCTTCCGCTATTTTCGTATGTATTTGATGTCAGTTACTTGATTTCGCTTTATTGCCTTTGACATTGTGGTGTATTTATTGACTTCATGTACGTATTACTGATATCATGTATATACTTGCCACGTCTCGGGGACGGCTGCCCTGGGTCGTGACAATACATGCTTTCCATTTTAGTCATTCGTTTTAAATACTGATCGATGTATCCATTATTATATTTTTTTTCTTTCCATTTTGATCATGTTATTTAATTAAATTATTATTTTGTGTTTGTGATAATGGTTTAATTTGTGATCATAGCTTGGTTTTTTATTAAATTCAAATGATGAGATGAAAGAACATGGATATATACAATGCAGTCAGATATTTGAGAAAGACTGTATCAATTTTTCAAGGGCAACAATATATGTTATATGAGGCTATTGGAATTCTCCTCTAATATTATATTATGATGATCATTTTTCTGGAAATCTTCATATATAATGATATATTTCAAGAAAGCGCTCTACAAACAAAAGTAATATTATTTAAATATGCTATATACACAGTCCGATACAGGTATATGAATTCATTTTAGATTCAAATCAAATAATGTATTTGTAACCGTTTAGGTTATGTTCCTCTATCGGGTTTCTAGTTCTTTTTGTGATGCAGTGATAAAACAAATTCATGCTTTATTGCCCGTTTGGATTTGTATTTGGACGGATTTCACATTTGAAAAGATAAACATTACCAAATACTGATCTAAACACGTTTTCAATGTTCATTTCAATCTCCTCTCATTTGTTTAGACCAAAAAACTTATAGATTGAAAAACTAATGAAACAACTTTTTTAAACTTATTAAAAATTAAGCTTGAAACACACCAGATTTTATGATTTTCAGTACTTCAATCACACATGATCTAAACATAACCATAATATAAAAAAATAAAGCTAATGCATGTGAGTTAATTCTCTTTTTTTTTCTTTTTTTTAGTGAGAAATATATCGATAGAGAAGGATGGATGGATAGAAAGATATCACGTAGAACATGTGTGAACATTTTATTCAAATTATATTATTCATTCATCCACACTGAATGGAGCCATGCATGACTCTTTTACAATGCCACTATAGTAAAGGTGCATGAGGGCGGCTCCTCTTTTCATCCATCCAGATCCCTTCATTCAAGAAATCCTGCATTCAATTAACATCACAAGATTAATTTTCATAGCAGGCTCACATGATAAATACAAACTCAAAAAACCAAAGAAAAGCAACCAAACATAGAAATGTAACATTTTAAACCCTTAGCCCTCTGTTTCGTGGAAGCTTACATGTGGAATACTGTGAAATAAGAGTGAATAAATCTAAAAAGTAGGATTGCAAGGATGAGTATTACTATACTATAATAGGTAAGAATATGCTTGTATTGATCTTTCCCCTCTAAATTTGTATTATTTTACCCAATCTATTCAGTATAATATGCAAACTTGTCAAAATCATTTGTTACTAGATTCAGATATCAAATCATTTTTCATAATTTACAATATCTACATCTTATTTATCTTTTATACATAACTTATTCATAAACATCCAAACAACAATAATGTCATTATTAGGTTTTCCAATAAAGACAACTAAGAACACAACCAAACAAGACTTATTCCATCAGTATAGTAATAATCTATGCTGAAAATATATCTGTCTCCAAATAACTTATGTCAGAGTTATACAGTTATGTCAAGAAGTTGAGCATATCTCACCGGCTACAATCGAAGCCGCGGGAGATGGGGATCCCGGCCTTGACGCCGCACTTTCCGGTGAGCATCCGCGCGGCGTGGTCATAGAGATCGCTGTACATGGACACAGTTTGTTGGATGCAGTTGCAGGTCTCCCTGCGTGCCTGGGTGCTGCTCGCCGCCTCGTGGATCGACCTCATCCCGCTGCAGCACTCGGCCGTCGGGTCGAACGCCATCCCGATCAGGTACTTCCCGCACGTCGATATCGCCCTGTCCACCGTTTTGCAGCTCACATCTGCCGCCCAGCCCGGCTCGATGAATGCGTAGGCCACGGCCACCAACAGAATTAGCTTAATCATCTCCATCAATTTCAATAAAAAATTAATAGTGAGTTTGTGTGGTCTGAGGGGGTGTCGTATTTATAGTGTATTTTGTGTTGGAAAATTAATACATTTCAATAAAAAAAATGTATTAATCAGTTTCCAAATAAAGATTAAAAATTGAGGGGGCATATTCTGTTCTGAAGACAGCATTACCACGTGACTCCATACCAGGCTCTTCTAATCCTTATTCTCATTGTTTTTTGTCTGATAATAGCTCATTTATCTAACAATTTATGAACAGAATAATCTATTATCAGTCTTTATTTTCTACCATGGTTTTTAACAATTTATTTTAAATATGGTAATTAATCTGCTTTAATAAGTTACCATATTTGTCTGTTCAAATAATAACGAGTGCATTATGTGTAGTAAAATTTTGGAGAAAATATGAGATTAGTTGTTAAATGATACTATTGATTTACATATGAATGAATTTATTTTATATGTCCATATTATTGCAAACCTTATGTGTTGCGGGTATATTTCAATCTGTTACGCTCTGAAATGTACAATGCTACGGTCTTGAAATGTACAACACTTCCTTAAATTTTAATATTTCTTTTGGATGTTCTATTTAATTGATATGAGACAAATGTTTATGCTCAACAATATATGATTTGACCGTTCATATACTTTAAATTCATTTGAAGGGGAATTGGAGTATTTTCTCTGTGGTGGACATTTTTTTATGGGACAAGGCTTATATGGCATGTAACATTTATTTTTTTGCATCCATAGAATTTATAGTTCATTATTTTTATTATTCAATTGGCTTATGGATTTGAGAAATAAATTAATTTTTATTGATTTGACACATTCATTGTGTTATTCTTTTTTAATGGCTCTTGATGATATGTAACTGTCATTTTTTTCTGTGATGAGTTGTTAGGCCTCATGTCATTTTATTAATAATTTATGTGGTAATGGTCGTATTACACAAGTATTATCATAGAAGAAGTGATGAATAGTACAATCATGTGTTGTTTCATATTTCCATGCCTTTGGTGTGTGTTAGGCCCATGTATGCTTGACTTATATCCTAAGTTCCATATTTGGCATGATAGGATTAAATTTTGTTAGTATCTAAGATGATGTGGTTTGATTTTGATTTCTTCATGGGATATTTAATTTTGAGTTAGCTTTCATACAAAATTGATATTAAGTCATTTGGATTAATGTAGCAAAAGTTATGAGTGTTTTTCCAATTATACCACGGGGATGAGAAAAACCTGACAGCAGCCCTGTTTTGTGTTAATTGTATGATTCGGAATAGTTAGAGGGGTTTTTGAAGATTGGCTTAAATATAAGAGGTGTAGATAATCTTCTTGACTTTCCAATGAAAGTTGAATTGTACAATTCGGAGTTAAATTGTAGAAGTTATGACTGTTTTAGCAAAGGCTGTGCAGAATTTTAAGTCAGGGGTAGTTTTGTCATTTCTCATTTCTCTCTACACCCTTCCATTTACTTAAAAAGGGGGTTTTCTTTTCTGCTGTTCTCCAGCATCTGATCTGGAAAAAAAAAATATATAGTAGAGAAGAAGAGGAGGAGAGGAAGAGAAGAGATTGAAGAGAGTTTTAGGGTTTTAGTTCTTGATTTGGAGAAGAAGAAGAAGGATAGGTTGGAGTTAGGACTATTATTGATGCTTGGTGAGTTTTTTTTTTATATTTTTCTTTTCCATAGTTGTGGTTATTTGTTAGATGTGCTTTTGGGGACTAAAATGTGGTGTTATTAGTGAGTGTTGAATATTTATGAGTGGTGTTGAATATTTATGAGTGAGTTGGAGAAATTGTAGGACACAAGGTTCATTCTTTGATTTCATATCATTAAAATTGTATGTTCATTATCATATATATGAAGTTTATGAATTTTTGGGCATGGAGATGAATTATTTTTGTGATGTTTTAGTTGCTAACTCATGTTCTATGGGATTGGGTTGATGTATATACTATGAATTTTGAAGTTTGATATGTAATTGGTTTAAATTGAGTGATTTTGGGTTCACATAATTACTGCCCAGATATATGTTATTGCTGTCCAGATTTTTTTTATAGGTGCTGCCCAGGTCATTTTTGAGTTGGTGTGATGTTTTTGTTGATTTATAGGGAATTTAATTGTGGGATGGCCTATGGATGAATGGCTTTTGATGGTGTAGAACAATTAGTTTATATAGTTGGAAGTCTAGGATGTGCTTTGCAATTGTTGGATAGGACTTTTGAATGTGTTCTAGATTAGTTTTTCATGCATGGACACTTTAGTTCATGGCTGATTTGATTATATTGTGTATCAGAGGGGGGAGTCACCTCAATGTGAAAATGTGGTGACCTTATATTCAAGCATGTGATTCATCGCAAGATGTAGTACTCGTCTCGGTGAGTGGATCTAACTTGGCATTCTGATAGTATAGTTCTATACTAAGTCATGTTTATGAAAAGTATAAGATTATTAAGGTATGCATGACCATAATCTATTATAGTTAACTCTTGCTTGTTAAATTATGTTTTCTTCATGTGTTATAGATCTTCATTTCATAATCTAGTTAGAGACATCATTAGGAATAGGGGATTTGATCGGATGGATCGATCCTATTGCCTGTTATGGGTCATCTCATAAGGCCTCGATCGATGTGTGTCGAACCTATTTGGGATAGCCCTGATTATGATGCTTCGTGTGAGCTGAGTGCGCACCTACGACTGAGGCGAGGGTAAACTCAGGGTGTCCTTCACGAGGGAGCGTTTTCAAGGTTCATCCTGGACGCCCACGGTATCCGGTAGATCAAATCGGCTACACGTCAGAGTGGTTGGATGACGGAGAGCCTTAGCCAATGTTGTGGGTTTGACGACCCTGTTCGCAAAGTGATGATGCCTAAGGCGGGTTCCATTGGTGTGGTTTATGTTGCAGTCGGGCTTTGGTGGACTTAACGGGTGGAGTGATACTCCCTGTATTGGCCGAGCCGATGCAATTGCATAAATGGGTCGCCTAGGAGAAGTCACTGCGTGACAGGAGAATAATGTGAGACGTTTGTGTGTAGTGACATTTCAGTCACTAAGGTATATATACATATAGAGTTGCTAACATGGGATGGATCCCCTGTGGTATGGGACGCAGACGGATCTGTCTTTATGTTAGGGACATAATAAGGTAAGTGTGAGTTGGCCTCTTGTGGTATGGGACTCAGGTTGGTCGGCTTGTGGTAACCAAATCATTCAAAAATTTATTTATTTTTTTATGAGAACTGTACTCTGAGGTGTCTTGTAGTTAGTTTCATTCACTAGGCCTTCACCGGCTTACCCCTCTATTGTTGTGGGTTTCTTCCAGGTGCTGCACAGGGTGGGGGACAGGATCAGTGATTTTGCGGTACTGCAGGAGTTTTGTGTGCCTCCCGGTGATCAGACTAGAGCCTGTCAGCTATTTTGTGATCCTTTTTTATCAAGTCATTTGTATCTTTTGTTGGTATGTATCATATGCTCTGTAATTATGACTTATGTTCACACGGGACGGCGATTGTGTATTCTTTTGAGAGCCAATGTTATATGTTTCTTGGCCTTGTGTTGTTTATATATATATAAACTCTTCCGCTGTTATCTCTTGTGCTTCAGTCATCTGTTATTTTGTAATTTAAATCTGGTCTTGACATACTCGGTATCATACACTTGTCATCCCTTGGAGACGGCCGCTCTAGGGGCGTGACATGTGTAGTATATGCTATAATTTCTTCTATAATGCATGACTACGTATTCTCATAGGTTTTTAAAATAATGATAAATTTATGCATGCTATACAGAATTTCTAAATATCTTTGATATATTTTATCATTGCATTTTATAAGTTCAGATGACTTTACATGAGTCGTAATATAATATTTTTATCACAAAATTATGTCATAGTTGAGGTGATAATTTATGACGAGATCATGTTTAATATTTTAATTCATATTGCATGTAGAATATCACGTGAGGTTTATGTAAATTCTTTTAATAGAATTGTCATATTCTCTGTTGTGACAAATGTGTGGTGTATGATATTACGGTAGCCATTTGTCCTATGAATTTTGATATTGATATGCTTGATGGTGGAGAACTTATGGTCCTTCCGTATTGTATGTGTTTTATTGAGCTAAGTTATTATTTTTGGTAGCTCCAATAATAGTAATAAAATTCAATAAAATATCTTTATGTGTTTAGTTTTGAATCGAATTTTTTTTTTGTTATTGCATGGCGTCACTATAAAATTGTTCAGGCATGCACCCATGCATAAAAATAATGTGCATAAATTTTTGAACCAAGTGATTTGGCACATAAACGTTTTACTTTTATGAAACATATCGATGTTTTAATGAGTTATATAAAATGTCTTCATTAATAAATTGCAATCTTTATGGGGTCTTTAAAATAATGTGTTGCAATTTCACATATATTGAAATGTAGAGCGGCATGGGAAATTTTTATATACGGAAATTCATTTCACCATTGCTCATATAATTATTATTATTTTATGACGTGAAAATGAAATTTGCATGATGGACTTTATTGATAGACATGAGTAATAATAATGAGTCTGTTATTATACATACTTTCAATTTTAGTCATTCGTTTTAAATACTGATCGATGTACCCATTATTATATTTTTGTTCTTCCCATTTTGATCATGTTATTTAATTAAATTATTATTTTGTGTTTGTGATAATGGTTTAATTTGTGATCATAGCTTGGCTTTTTATTAAATTCCAATGGTTTAATTTGTGTCACTTTTTAGCCTATGGGTAACCGTTGGGTCATTTCTAGGCCATTTTTGAATTTTTCATTTTTCGATTGGAGCCGCTAAAATTTTGGCTTTTAGCCAACTACTTGAGCTTGAGTACTCCAATTAGAAATCTGACTGCATATTATGGGTCCTGGTACTATTCTGTACTACCCATAAAAATTTCATTGAATTCCGGTAACGTTTGGAAAATTATGCAATTCCGAATCGTATCCGGGTTTTCTTCGAAACTGATTGTTAAGTGGAATAGTGTTGGGATATTTTGGTGAGTATGGTGACCCTAGGTAACCTCACCTCCCCCTTGCTTAAGGGTTAAGAAATGTTTGGTTATTTTTGGTGTTAGTGGGTGGTTTTAAGTTAGATTCACCCCCACCTTTTTCCCTTGTGCTCACCCCCCCCCCCAAGAGTGAGTTTTCATTCCTCTCTCCCCCTACGTGGACTCTCTTTCACTCCCTCTCTCTCCCTCTTCAGCTGCTGCTGTGTGTGCATTTGTGTGTGTGTGTGTGTGTTGTAGAAGAAGAAGAAGAAGGAACACAAACAAGGTGTGTAAGGTGTGTGTTGTTGATGATGTTGTTGATCCTCTTCTCTCTTAGCCCCTCTTTTTTTCCCCTGTTTTCAGCCATTAGAAGGCTGAGGAGTGGCTGTGGAGGTGGTGGTGGTAGTGGAGGCGGTTGTGGTGGTTTTGGTGCGCCGAGAGCACCCGAAGGATATTCCCTTCCTTTCCCCCTCCTTTGGTGAGCTCCTCTCCTCCCTTTTCTTTGGTTGTCTTGCTTGTGGGGATGTGGTAGAGGTCATGCATGATAGGTATTTGGGTTTGGGTGAGTGAGAGGGCTGGGGAGGGAGATTTAGGGGCCTGGGCGCGCATGCGGACCTGTCCGCGCGCGTGCGCGCGCAGGCGCGCGCGCAGTCTGGGCGGACAGGGGTCTGGCGGGCGCAAGCGCGGGCGCGCGGGAGCGCGCGGAGCGCGCGCGCTGTGCGCGCGGGGTGGCAGGGGCGCGAGTGCGCACGGGTCTGGAGCGCGGGCGCGCACGGGCAGCGCGTCTGAGCGCGCGGACGGGCGCGGGAGCGCGTGCACGCGTGCGTGCACGTGCGCATGTGTGCGGGGGCCACGCGTGTGGCTGCCCGGGGGCTCGGGTAGGTGTCAGGGCGCTCGGATATGCGTGCGTACGCGCGTACTCGCATGCGTGCGAGCCCGTATGCGTGCATATCTAAGCCTTTGGCATTTTTGGGTAATTTTATGTGTTTTTATGTAGTTATACTCACCAATTTGATGCCCCTTACCGTGCAGATCTTGGCGAATGGTCACGCATCGACTCGGGTTGCGGTGAGTGGGTCGATCCAACCCAGTTGGGAGCCGTTCGATGCACGTAGACGTGCATTGGCCTCCCCTGGGGCACCATAACTGCATATTAATCTTATTTTGTATTTATATGTTACTACATGCTTTGTTAGGTTGCATCCATGACATATTAGGTATAATACGCTAAAGACTGTATATTCTAGTGCCATGTGTAGGAGCCCATACATGCCTAGATGCCACGATCCATGTTAGCATATCCTTTATCCATGCATGTTCGCATCTAGCTTAATTTAGACTAAACCTATATGAATATGCATAGGATAAGCATGCCTTGGGAAATATTATAACCTTGTTATTGTGTTATTAAATGCTACTATGTTTAAGTCCTTAAATAAATTCTTCATAGTATAATTAATCCTTTCTTCCTACTCGGGATTAAGGGACCTTGGGAAGTCACCATTGAGACCCGGGCTAGGGTGGTCTGTGTTCCTTGTTTGGTTGTCGGGGTATCCTATGTCGGGACCTCAAGGTGCCCTCCCATGGGGTTCTTTTCCCAGGCAGGAAACATCTTATACGTAGTATATTTATTTATACCTGTATGTGCCATGAATCTCGTCTAAATGAGTTTAGACAAGTGTATGACCTATTAGGGGGTCATACCATGGCAGGGTCCCTACGAATGAAATGTCTTCCCCGCATCTGAGTTATGCGCCCTGGAGGGAATTCATGAGAATTCGTTGCGCTTATCGGTTTTGATAACCGGTGATGACGGATCCAAAGGGATCAAATTCGCGAGAGTAGATTGGTTTCTTTCCTTTGTTGGATCCGCGTAGGAACTTCCTGGTTGAGACAGCCGGCCTGACAGAGGGCTCCCATCCGTAGGTGCTGCCGATTTGTGAGGATGTGCTGATCATGGGAGTATACCAGGTATGCGCTTCCCTGGATAAGGGCTACCGGTGGACCAAGGGCGTAGAAACAATCTAAATTCCACCCAAGAGCCTATGCCACCCCGAGGAGGGGGTGAGGGTGAGGGTGTAGTGGGTCGGCGTTGGTTCGATCTACCAATTGGGCATTTCCCCAAAGCCTAGGTCATCCATAAGGAGGGTGAGGGTGAGGGTATTGCTCCCTAAAGTCCTATGTCACCTTGTGGGGGTGAGGGTGCGGGAGTGGTGGGCCGGGTTGATACTCGACCCACCAGCGTAAGTCGTTAACTCCCTATGGTGGAATTTAATTTACTTGTATTGATTAATATGAGTTGTGTTGCATGGATTGTTCCATTCACTGAGCGTGTGGCTCACCCCTCGCATATGTTTTCCTTCAGTTGACGCTGAGCCGGATCCGAGAGAGGAGCTCCCCTTGGCGCGATACGAGTAGAGGACCAGCGTTCACGTTGGATATCTTGCGAGTGAGAGGCCTTCAGCATTCCCCGTTTTCTTGTATGTATTCTACTTGTGCTTGGGCACAATTTGTGGATTGATGTTGTCTTTTGTTGTGTATATTGGCTCTCACAGGACAGTTCGATTGTGTAATCTAGTCTGTAAATATGTCTTTGAAATTACAGACTTAGTCGTTTGAGCTTCCGCTATTTGTATATATTTGATGTCAGTTACTTGTTGATTGCCTTTTTGTTGTGGAGTCCTTATTTGACCTCGTGTATGGATTGCTGATATCATTTATATATTTGCCACGTCTCGGGGACGGCCGCCCTGGGGCGTGACAAAAGTTGGTATCAGAGCCTGGTCCTGTCAGAGCCAATTCTTTTCTTAGAGATGAGTCCTAGGATTTCTATATGGGTATTCTGATCCTAGTGCTGGTTCTTTAGGTTGCTGATATGCCTCCTCGGAGATGGGCGCGTGGACGTGGTCGGCCTCGGGCTTCGGAGGTTTCCGAACCTACCGGAGGCGAGGAGTCTACTCGAGAGTCCTCGGCTATTGGGTCAGGACGTGCGCAGGAGCCTCCTGCATGGGAGCGTGCTTACGCTCGGATAGCGGATCTACTGGAGACTCAGACTAGGGCACTGGAGGCCCAGACAAGAGCGCTGGCTGAGCAGGCACGAGAGATCCAGGAGCTGCGGGCGGCCCGTGGGGCGGTCCCGCAGGTACCATTAGCTGCAGATCCACCAGTAGTGCCAGAGGTACCCCCTGTACCGGCGGAGATTCCCGTGGAGGAAGTTCATGGACCCGAGGAGCGGGAGGAGGAGCTCGAGGCTGCGGCACAGGTGCATCAGGCCGGCCTCACTGCCTTCCTGAAGCTTCACCCACCCGAGTTCCATGGCTCGACGACGGATCCCCTTGCCCCAGAGCGTTGGTTGATGGAGATAGACAAGATCTTCTCGACCATGCACTGCACCGACCGCCAGCGTGTCTCGCTGGCCACGTTCATGTTGAAGGGTAACGCGGCCGACTGGTGGGCCGTCCGATCGGTGGACATCCCCGAGGGTGTGGGGCGACTTCTCTGGGCCGGGTTCCGGAACCACTTCTTGGCGGAGTACTTCCCGTTCTCGACGCGCCAGCTCGTGATGCGGGAGTTCGAGCAGCTGACGCAGGGTGCCATGTCAGTGGCGGATTACTCCACACGTTTCACGAGACTCTCTCGGTTTGCCCCTGCCTTGGTGATGGACGAGGAGACGAGATGCCGTCGGTTCGAGATGGGTCTCAACAGCACCATCCGGGTGCACGTTTCCTCAGAGGCACTCTCAAGGTACACCGACCTTGTTTCTCGTGCGAAGACAGTCGAGCGCGACCTTGGGGTTCCCCCAGCGGTTCATACCCCTTCTGCGGATCAGGGACACCCCAGTAGCCAGGACCAGGGTCGCCGCAAGGGCAAGCGGCCCTGAGAGGATCGATCATTGGCCGCCGCTACACCAGTTGAGGTAGTGCCAGTTCGGGGTCCTGTACCCGTTGCTGCCATTCCGATCCGTGCTAGAGCACCGGAGACGCGACGATGTTACCACTGCCAGCGAGTCGGGCATCTGGCCCTGGCTTGCCCCGATGCAGATCAACCTCCTGTGCCTCGACCGCAGCAGCAGCAGCCACAGCGACAGCGGCAGCAGCAGCAGCCACAGGGTGGCCATGTTGATCAAAGGAGGCAGCCAGCGCAGCCTGCGAGGCGTGCCCCTGCTCCTCAGCCGCAGCTTGTTCAGGGTCGTGTTGCAGCACTTACGACCGGCGAGATGCAGACTTCGGGTAGCATTGTCCTAGGTATTATTCTGATCTCCTAGCTTCCTGCTTTTGTGCTATTTGATTCCGGGGCCACGCACTCGTTCGTGTCTTCCGCTTTCGCGAGACGAATGGGTGTGGTGTCGGCCCCTATTGATGCCTTGTTAGAGATATCAGTATCGGTTGGAGACCGGATTCTCCTCCGTTCTGTTTATCGAGGGTGTACCATGGAGTTCGAGAGCGATGCCGGTTCCAAGTTTTGAGGGTGTGGCGTATTATCCATTAATGGGCGATGTCTTCTTTCAATTTCCTGCTCAGGATTAAGGATCCTTGCGAGGCCATCATTGAGACCCGGGCTAGGGTACTCCGTGTTCCTTGTTTAGTTGTCGGGATATCCTATATCGGGACCTCAAGGTGCCCTCCCAAGGGGTTCTTCCCCCCAGGCGGGGAATATCTTTGAAACATCCTTTGGATGATTGCCTTTCCCTCTCACTTGGAAGGTGCTGAAGCGAGTGGTGTTGAGTGCGATCGAGATGGAGTGTTACGGTACGAGGTCGAGGGCGTGGACTTCCCGTGATGAATCTGCCCAAGGAGCGCTTGATGCTGGAGTTCCAATGATTATAATTTGACGACTATGTCTTCTTGAGGTGTCCCGGTTTCAGGGCATTCTCAATTTCGAGGTTCGGGGCGAGCTGTGTCAGCCTTCTTTGGCCCGTTTCTCATCCTTGAAAGGATTGGAGAGGTGGCATGTTGCAATAGCTCTGCCCCCACAATTGGCTTAAGCCATGACGTCTTCAATGTCTCGCAGCTGAGGGGCTAAGTCCACGATCCTGCTCACGTCCACGCGTTCGAGCCGCTCGTCTTCGAGCCGGGCTTGTCATTCGTGGAGCAGCCGATCAAGATCCTGGACCGGCGTAAGAAGAGGCTCCGCACCAAGACCGTCCAGTTGGTTAAGGTTCGATGGCGGCGCCGTTCTGGTGCCAAGGCCATTTCGGAGCGCGAGGTCGCCATGCATGACGCATATCCACATCTTTTCCCTTCCTAGATGTTTTTGTTTAAATTTTGCGGACAAAATTTCCTAAGGGGGGAAGAATGTTATATTTGTGTCACTTTTTAGCCTATGGGTAACCGTTGGGTCATTTCTGGCCATTTTCGAATTTTTCATTTTTCGATTGGAGCCGCTAAAATTTTGGCTTTTAGCCAACTACTTGAGCTTGAGTACTCCAATTGGAAATCTGACTGCATATTATGGGTCCTGGTACTATTCTGTACTACCCATAAAAATTTCATTGAATTCCGGTAACGTTTGGAAAATTATGCAGTTCCGAATCGTATCCGGGTTTTCTTCGAAACTGATTGTTAAGTGGAATAGTGTTGGGATATTTTGGTGAGTATGGTGACCCTAGGTAACCTCACCTCCCCCTTGCTTAAGGGTTAAGAAATGTTTGCTTATTTTTGGTGTTAGTGGGTGGTTTTAAGTTAGATTCACCCCGACCTTTTTCCCTTGTACTCACCCCCCCCCCCAAGAGTGAGTTTTCATTCCTCTCTCCCCCTACGTGGACTCTCTTTCACTCCCTCTCTCTCCCTCTTCAGCTGCTGCTGTGTGTGCATTTGTGTGTGTGTGTGTGTGTTGTAGAAGAAGAAGAAGAAGGAACACAAAGGTGTGTAAGGTGTGTGTTGTTGATGATGTTGTTGATCCTCTTCTCTCTTAGCCCCTCTTTTTTTTCCCTCTTTTCAGCCATTAGAAGGCTGAGGAGTGGCTGTGGAGGTGGTGGTGGTAGTGGAGGCGGTTGTGGTGGTTTTGGTGCGCCGAGAGCACCCGAAGGATATTCCCTTCCTTTCCCCCTCCTTTGGTGAGCTCCCCTCCTCCTTTTCTTTGGTTTTCTTGCTTGTGGGGATGTGGTAGAGGTCATGCATGATAGGTATTTGGGTTTGGGTGAGTGAGAGGGCTGGGGAGGGAGATTTAGGGGCCTGGGCGCGCATGCGGACCTGTCCACGCGCGTGCGCGCGCAGTCTGGGCGGACAGGGGTCTGGCGGGCGCAGGCGCGGGCGCGCGCGGAGCGCGCGCATTGTGGGCGCGGGGTGGCAGGGGCGCGAGTGCGCCCGGGTCTGGAGTGCGGGCGCGCGCGGTAGCGCGTCTGGGCGCGCGCGGGCAGTGCGTCTGAGCGCGCGGACGGGCGCGGGAGCGCGTGCACGCGTGCGTGCACGTGCGCATGTGTGCGGGGGCCACACGTGTGGCTGCCCGGGGGCTCGGGTAGGTGTCGGGGCGCTCGGATATGCGTGCGTACGCGCGTACTCGCATGCGTGCGAGCCCGTATGCGTGCATATCTAAGCCTTTGGCATTTTTGGATAATTTTATGTGTTTTTATGTAGTTATACTCACCAATTTGATGCCCCTTACCGTGCAGATCTTGGCGAATGGTCACGCATCGACTCGGGTTGCGGTGAGTGGGTCGATCCAACCCAGTTGGGAGCCGTTCGATGCACGTAGACGTGCATTGGCCTCCCCTGGGGCCCCATAACTGCATATTAATCTTATTTTGTATTTATATGTTACTGCATGCTTTGTTAGGTTGCATCCATGACATATTAGGTATAATACGCTAAAGACTGTATATTCTAGTGCCATGTGTAGGAGCCCATACATGCCTAGATGCCACGATCCATGTTAGCATATCCTTTATCCATGCATGTTCGCATCTAGCTTAATTTAGACTAAACCTATATGAATATGCATAGGATAAGCATGCCTTGGGAAATATTATAACCTTGTTATTGTGTTATTAAATGCTACTATGTTTAAGTCCTTAAATAAATTCTTCATAGTATAATTAATCCTTTCTTCCTACTCGGGATTAAGGGACCTTGGGAAGTCACTATTGAGACCCGGGCTAGGGTGGTCCGTGTTCCTTGTTTGGTTGTCGGGGTATCCTATGTCGGGACCTCAAGGTGCCCTCCCATGGGGTTCTTTTCCCAGGCAGGAAACATCTTATACGTAGTATATTTATTTATACCTGTATGTGCCATGAATCTCGTCTAAATGAGTTTAGACAAGTGTATGACCTATTAGGGGGTCATACCATGGCAGGGTCCCTACGAATGAAATGTCTTCCCCGCATTTGAGTTATGCGCCCTGGAGGGAATTCATGAGAATTCGTTGCGCTTATTGTTATATATGTGTCACTTTTTAGCCTATGGGTAACCTTTGGGTCAGTTCTGGCCATTTTCGAAATTTTCTTTTTCGATCGGAACCGCTAAAATTTTGGCTTTTTAGCCATCTGCGTTTGTTAGAGAACTCCGATTGGAAATCTAACTGCATATTATGGGTCCTGGTACCGTTCTTTACAACCCATAAAAATTTCATCGAATTCCGGTAACGTTTGGGAAAAAATGCAGTTCCAAACCGCATCCGGGTTTTCTTCAAAACTGCCTTGTTAAGTGGAATAGTGTTTAGATATTTTGGTGAATGTGATCACCCATGGTAACCTCACCCCCCATTACTTAGGGATGAAGCATTGCATTGGAGTGTGTGGGTATGAGAAGGTGAGTTTAGGCTTAGGGTTACCTTTCTTTTTTTCTTTTCTTTTTCCTTCTCTTCACCCCCCCTTGTAGTCGTGCATTTCATTTTCCCTTCTTTGTGAGTGCTGTGTGTGTGTGTGTGTGTATGTGTGTGTGTTTTGAAGAGGAGATCAAGGAAAGGAAGTAGAAGAGGAAGCAAATGAAACACACAAAGGTGTGTATGTGTGTTGTTCTTGTTGGTGTGGTTTCTTTCTCTCTTTCTCTTCTCTTTTAGCTCATTCTCATGCCCCCCCCCCCTGTTTTTCAGCCATTATGGAGCTAGTGGAGAGCTTGAGGGGTTGTGGTGGTTGTGGTGGTGGTTGTAGTGTCCGGTGGTGCACAAAAAGCCCCAAACCTTCCCATTACTTTCCCCCCCTCACTTGGTAAGCTCTTCCCCTTAAGTTCTTTTGATTTTTCTTGCTTGGAGGGCTGTTGTGGAGGTCATGCATGCTAGGTGGGGGTGTTTGGGTGGGTGTGAGGGCATGGGAGAGGATGGAGGAGGGTCTGGGCGCGCGTGCGCGAGCAGGCGGGGGCGCAGGAGGGCCAGGCGGACCTGGCAGGCGCGCGTGTGCGCGTGCGCGCGGGCGCGCGAGCGTGTACGCGCGCGGGCGACAAGCAGGGCTGGGAGCGGGCGCGGTCAGGCGCGCAGTGCGCGCGTACGGGTGCGCGCGCGCGGCAGCTCGTTGGGCGCGCGCGGGAGAGCGCCAGGGCGCGCGGGCAGCGTGTCTGAGCGCGCGGACGGGCGCGGGAGCGCGTGCACGCGTTCGTGCACATGCGCATGTGTGCGGGGGCCATGCGTGTGGCTGCCCGGGGGCTCGGGTAGGCGTCGGGGCGCTCGGATATGCGTGCGTACGCGCGTACTCGCATGCGTGCGAGCCCGTATGCATGCATATCTAAGCCTTTGGCATGTTTGGGTAATTTTAATTGTTGTTATGTAGTTTATTTACCATTTTTGTTAACCTTGCCTCACAGATCTTGGCGGGCGGTCGCGCGACGACCCGGTTTACGGTGAGTGGATCAATCCAACTCAGTTGGGAGGCGTTCGATGCACGTTGGAGTGCATCGCCCTCCCCTGGGGTACCATAACTGCATATAAACCGTCGAATATTGTGTAAATGTTTATATAGATGCCTGTTTTGCTAGGACTGCACCCATGTCATGATCGGATGTTGCATGTTAGATATTATGCATCCATGTATAAGGAATAAAAGCTGTCCATGCTAGATAACGTGTCTCCTTATTTGAATAACCCTGATTTATGCATGTCCCCACCTAATCTAATCTGATTAATCACATAAAGAGGCATAAGTAGAAGCATGCCGTAGGTAATAATCATGTCTTGTATATTAATTAACTTGAGGCGCTTCCATGATTAATCTTTACTTCTTGTAAGAATTAATGCACGCTTGGGCCTTATATTTCTTGCCTAATGAGAATAGGTAAGTGTGTGACCACCTATGGGGGCACGCTAGGTCATGGACACTTAGAATCAAATAACTTCCCCGCATCTGAGTTATGCGCCCTGGAGGGAATTCATGAGAATTCGACGCGCTTATCGGTGTTCGATAACCGATGATGACGGATCCTTAAGAGATCGTATTAGCGAGGGTCGGGTGTTCTTACCTTCGTCGGTTCCGAGTAGAGACTGCCCGGCGTAGCAAAGTCCGGTGGAGACCTCCCTGATACTACTCATGACGCGTGTTGGTGTGCCCATACAGCCGAGGTAATGATCGTGGGAGGCTAGTCCGGTAGAGGCCTGAACCCTGTGAGGTGCCGGAAGGCTGCCAGGTAGTATGGGCCACACCGGGAGAGACTACCGGAGGACGAGCGGTGTAGAACAATCGACCCCTTTTCCCCCAAGAGCCTATGTCACCCCGAGGAGGGGGTGAGGGTGAGGGTGTGGTGGGTCGGCGTTGGTCCGGCCTGCCAGTTTGTGCAATCTCCCAAAATCCTAGGTCACCCCTTCGGGGTGAGGGTGAGGGACTTGTTGTTTGTTGAAGTTATATGATTTATGATACATGAATTGTTCCATTCACTGAGCGTGTGGCTCACCCCTCGCATATGCTTTCTCCAGTTGTCGCTGATCCGGATCCGAAGGAGGAGCTCCCTGAGACGCGATTCCAGTAGGAGACAGCGTTCACGTAGACATCTTACGAGTGAGAGGCCCTCAGCATCCCCCCCGTTTTCTTGTATGTATTTCTACTTGTGCTTGGGCACAGTGTATGGGTTGATGTTGTCTTTTGTAGTACATATTGGCTCTCACAGGACAATTTGATTGAGTACTCTGGTCTGTTATATGTCTTTCAATCACAGACTTAGTCGTTTTGCTTCCGCTATTTTCATATGTATTTGATGTCAGTTACTTGATTTCGCTTTATCGCCTTTGACATTGTGGTATATTTATTGACTTCATGTGCGTATTACTGATATCATATATATACTTGCCACGTCTCGGGGACGGCCGCCCTGGGGTGTGACACTTATCGGTTTTGATAACCGGTGATGACGGATCCAAAGGGATCATATTCGCGAGAGTAGATTGGTTTCTTTCCTTTGTTGGATCCGCGTAGGAACTTCCTGGTTGAGACAGCCGGCCTGACTGAGGGCTCCCATCCGTAGGTGCTGCCGATTTGTGAGGATGTGCTGATCATGGGAGTATACCAGGTATGGGCTTCCCTGGATAAGGGCTACCGGTGGACCAAGGGCGTAGAAACAATCTAAATTCCACCCAAGAGCCTATGCCACCCCGAGGAGGGGGTGAGGGTGAGGGTGTAGTGGGTCGGCGTTGGTTCGATCTACCAATTGGGCATTTCCCCAAAGCCTAGGTCATCCATAAGGAGGGTGAGGGTGAGGGTATTGCTCCCTAAAGTCCTATGTCACCTTGTGGGGGTGAGGGTGCGGGAGTGGTGGGCCGGGTTGATACTCGACCCACCAGCGTAAGTCGTTAACTCCCTATGGTGGAATTTTAATTTACTTGTATTGATTAATATGAGTTGTGTTGCATGGATTGTTCCATTCACTGAGCGTGTGGCTCACCCCTCGCATATGTTTTCCTTCAGTTGACGCTGAGCCGGATCCGAGAGAGGAGCTCCCCTTGGCGCGATACGAGTAGAGGACCAGCGTTCACGTTGGATATCTTGCGAGTGAGAGGCCTTCAGCATTCCCCGTTTTCTTGTATGTATTCTACTTGTGCTTGGGCACAATTTGGTGATTGATGTTGTCTTTTGTTGTGTATATTGGCTCTCACAGGACAGTTCGATTGTGTAATCTAGTCTGTAAATATGTCTTTGAAATTACAGACTTAGTCGTTTGAGCTTCCGCTATTTGTATATATTTGATGTCAGTTACTTGTTGATTGCCTTTTTGTTGTGGAGTCCTTATTTGACCTCGTGTATGGATTGCTGATATCATTTATATATTTGCCACGTCTCGGGGACGGCCGCCCTGGGGCGTGACAGCTATGTCATGAAGTTGAGCATATCTCACCGGCTACAATCGAAGCCGCGGGAGATGGGGATCCCGGCCTTGACGCCGCACTTTCCGCTGAGCATCCACGCGGCGTGGTCATAGAGATCGCTGTACATGGACACAGTTTGTTGGATGCAGTTGCAGGTCTCCCTGCGTGCCTGGGTGCTGCTCGCCGTCTCGTGGATCGACCTCATCCCGCTGCAGCACTCGGCCGTCGGGTCGAACGCCATCCCGATCAGGTACTGCCCGCACGTCGATATCGCCCTGTCCACCGTTTTGCAGCTCACATCTGCCGCCCACCCCGGCTCGATGAATGCGTAGGCCACGGCCACCAACAGAATTAGCTTAATCATCTCCATCAATTACCTCTTCTGCGTATAGCTTAGACTGGAACAACTGTTGTATCGATGAGTTTGTGTGGTCTGAGGGGGTGTTGTATTTATAGTGTATTTTGTGTTGGAAAATTAATACATTTCAATAAAAAAATGTATTAATCAGTTTCCAAATAAAGATTAAAAATTGAGGGGGCATATTCTGTTCTGAAGACAGCATTACCACGTGACTCCATACCAGGCTCTTCTAATCCATATTCTCATTGTTTTTTGTCTGATAATAGCTCATTTGTCTAACAATTTATGAACAGAATAATCTATTATCAGTCTTTATTTTCTACCATGGCTTTTAACAATTTATTTTAAATATGGTAATTAATCTGCTTTAATAAGTTACCATATTTGTCTGTTCAAATAATAATGAGTGCATTATGTGTAGTAAAATTTTGGAGAAAATATGAGATTAGTTGTTAAATGATACTATTGATTTACATATAAATGAATTTATTTTATATGTCCATATTATTGCAAACCTTATGTGTTGCGGGTATATTTCAATCTGTTACGGTCTTGAAATGTACAATGCTACGGTCTTGAAATGTACAACGCTTCCTTAAATTTTAATATTTCTTTTGGATGTTCTATTTAATTGATATGAGACAAATGTTTATGCTCAACAATATATGATTTGACCGTTCATATACTTTAAATTCATTTGAAGGGGAATTGGAGTATTTTCTCTGTGGTGGACATTTTTTTATGGGACAAGGCTTATATGGCATGTAACATTTATTTTTTTGCATCCATAGAATTTATAGTTCATTATTTTTATTATTCAATTGGCTTATGGATTTGAGAAATAAATTAATTTTTATTGATTTGACACATTCATTGTGTTATTCTTTATTAATGGCTCTTGATGATATGTAACTGTCATTTTTTTCTGTGATGAGTAGTATATGCTATAATTTCTTCTATAATGCATGACTACGCATTCTCATAGGTTTTTAAAATAATGATAAATTTATGCATGCTATACAGAATTTCTAAATATCTTTGATATATTTTATCATTGCATTTTATAAGTTCAGATGACTTTACATGAGTCGTAATATAATATTTTTATCACAAATTATGTCATAGTTGAGGTGATAATTTATGACGAGATCATGTTTAATATTTTAATTCATATTGCATGTAGAATATCACGTGAGGTTTATGTAAATTCTTTTAATAGAATTGTCATATTCTCTGTTGTGACAAATGTGTGGTGTATGATATTACGGTAGCCATTTGTCCTATGAATTTTGATATTGATATGCTTGATGGTGGAGAACTTATGGTCCTTCCTTATTGTATATGTTTTATTGAGCTAAGTTATTATTTTTGGTAGCTCCAATAATAGTAATAAAATTCAATAAAATATCTTTAAGTGTTTGTTTTGAATCGAATTTTTTTTTGTTATTGCATGGCGTTACTATAAAATTGTTCAGGCATGCACCCATGCATAAAAATAATGTGCATAAATTTTTGAACCAAGTGATTTGGCACATAAACGTTTTACTTTTATGAAACATATCGATGTTTTAATGAGTTATATAAAATGTCTTCATTAATAAATTGCAATCTTTATGGGGTCTTTAAAATAATGTGTTGCAATTTGACATATATTGAAATGTAGAGCAGCATGGGAAATTTTTATATACGGAAATTCATTTCACCATTGCTCATATAATTATTATTATTTTATGACGTGAAAATGAAATTTGCATGATGGACTTTATTGATAGACATGAGTAATAATAATGAGTCTGTTATTATACATGCTTTCCATTAATCATTCGTTTTAAATACTGATCGATGTATCCATTATTATATTTTTGTTCTTTCCATTTTGATCATGTTATTTAATTAAATTATTATTTTGTGTCTGTGATAATGGTTTAATTTGTGATCATAGCTTGGTTTTTTATTAAATTCCAATGATGAGATGAAAGAACATGGATATATACAATGCAGTCAGATATTTGAGAAAGACTGTATCAATTTTTCAAGGGCAACAATATATGTTATATGAGGCTATTGGAATTCTCCTCTAATATTATATTATGATGATCATTTTTCTGGAAATCTTCATATATAATGATATATTTCAAGCAAGCGCTCTACAAACAAAAGTAATATTATTTAAATATGGTATATACAGTCCGATACAGGTATATGAATTCATTTTAGATTCAAATCAAATCATGTATTTGTAACCGTGTAGGTTATGTTCCTCTATCGGGCTTCTAGTTCTTTTGTGATGCAGTGATAAAACAAATTCATGCTTTATTGCCCGTTTGGATTTGTATTTGGACGGATTTCACATTTGAAAAGATAAACATTACCAAATACTGATCTAAACACGTTTTCAATGTTCATTTCAATCTCCTCTCATTTGTTTAGACCAAAAAACCAATAGATTGAAAAACTAATGAAACAACTTTTTTAAACTTATTAAAAATTAAGCTTGAAACACCAGATTTTATGATTTTCAGTACTTCAATCACACATGATCTAAACATAACCATAATATAAAAAAATAAAGCTAATGCATGTGAGTTAATTCTCTTTTTTTTTCTTTTTTTTAGTGAGAAATATATGGATAGAGAAGGATGGATGGATAGAAAGATATCATGTAGAACATGTGTGAACATTTTATTCAAATTATATTATTCATTCATCCACACTGAATGGAGCCATGCATGACTCTTTTACAATGCCACTATAGTAAAGGTGCATGAGGGCAGCTCCTCTTTTCATCCATCCAGATCCCTTCATTCAAGAAATCCTGCATTCAATTAACATCACAAGATTAATTTTCATAGCAGGCTCACATGATAAATACAAACTCAAAAAACCAAAGAAAAGCAACCAAACATAGAAATGTAACATTTTAAACCCTTAGCCCTCTGTTTCGTGGAAGCTTACATGTGGAATACTGTGAAATAAGAGTGAATAAATCTAAAAAGTAGGATTGCAAGGATGAGTATTACTATACTAGAATAGGTAAGAATATGCTTGTATTGATCTTTCCCCTCTAAATTTGTATTATTTTACCCAATCTATTCAGTATAATATGCAAACTTGTCAAAATCATTTGTTACTAGATTCAGATATCAAATCATTTTTCATAATTTACAATATCTACATCTTATTTATCTTTTATACATAACTTATTCATAAACAACCAAACAACAATAATGTCATTATTATGTTTTCCAATAAAGACAACTAAGAACACAACCAAACAAGACTTATTCCATCAGTATAGTAATAATCTATGCTGAAAATATATCTGTCTCCGAATAACTTATGTCAGAGTTATACAGTTATGTCATGAAGTTGAGCATATCTCACCGGCTACAATCGAAGCCGCGGGAGATGGGGATCCCGTCCTTGACGCCGCACTTTCCGGTGAGCATCCGCGCGGCGTGGTCATAGAGATCGCTGTACATGGACACAGTTTGTTGGATGCAGTTGCAGGTCTCCCTGCGTGCCTGGGTGCTGCTCGCCGCCTCGTGGATCGACCTCATCCCGCTGCAGCACTCGGCCGTCGGGTCGAACGCCATCCCGATCAGGTACTGCCCGCACGTCGATATCGCCCTGTCCACCGTTTTGCAGCTCACATCTGCCGCCCAGCCCGGCTCGATGAATGCGTAGGCCACGGCCACCAACAGAATTAGCTTAATCATCTCCATCAATTACCTCTTCTGCGTATAGCTTAGACTGGAACAACTGTTGTATCGATGAGTTTGTGTGGTCTGAGGGGGTGTTGTATTTATAGTGTATTTTGTGTTGGAAAATTAATACATTTCAATAAAAAAAATGTATTAATCAGTTTCCAAATAAAGATTAAAAATTGAGGGGGCATATTCTGTTCTGAAGACAGCATTACCACGTGACTCCATACCAGGCTCTTCTAATCCATATTCTCATTGTTTTTTGTCTGATAATAGCTCATTTGTCTAACAATTTATGAACAGAATAATCTATTATCAGTCTTTATTTTCTACCATGGCTTTTAACAATTTATTTTAAATATGGTAATTAATCTGCTTTAATAAGTTACCATATTTGTCTGTTCAAATAATAATGAGTGCATTATGTGTAGTAAAATTTTGGAGAAAATATGAGATTAGTTGTTAAATGATACTATTGATTTACATATAAATGAATTTATTTTATATGTCCATATTATTGCAAACCTTATGTGTTGCGGGTATATTTCAATCTGTTACGGTCTTGAAATGTACAATGCTACGGTCTTGAAATGTACAACGCTTCCTTAAATTTTAATATTTCTTTTGGATGTTCTATTTAATTGATATGAGACAAATGTTTATGCTCAACAATATATGATTTGACCGTTCATATACTTTAAATTCATTTGAAGGGGAATTGGAGTATTTTCTCTGTGGTGGACATTTTTTTATGGGACAAGGCTTATATGGCATGTAACATTTTTTTTTTGCATCCATAGAATTTATAGTTCATTATTTTTATTATTCAATTGGCTTATGGATTTGAGAAATAAATTAATTTTTATTGATTTGACACATTCATTGTGTTATTCTTTATTAATGGCTCTTGATGATATGTAACTGTCATTTTTTTCTGTGATGAGTAGTATATGCTATAATTTCTTCTATAATGCATGACTACGCATTCTCATAGGTTTTTAAAATAATAATAATTTATGCATGCTATACAGAATTTCTAAATATCTTTGATATATTTTATCATTGCATTTTATAAGTTCAGATGACTTTACATGAGTCGTAATATAATATTTTTATCACAAATTATGTCATAGTTGAGGTGATAATTTATGACGAGATCATGTTTAATATTTTAATTCATATTGCATGTAGAATATCACGTGAGGTTTATGTAAATTCTTTTAATAGAATTGTCATATTCTCTGTTGTGACAAATGTGTGGTGTATGATATTACGGTAGCCATTTGTCCTATGAATTTTGATATTGATATGCTTGATGGTGGAGAACTTATGGTCCTTCCTTATTGTATATGTTTTATTGAGCTAAGTTATTATTTTTGGTAGCTCCAATAATAGTAATAAAATATCTTTATGTGTTTAGTTTTGAATCGAATTTTTTTTGTTATTGCATGGCGTTACTATAAAATTGTTCAGGCATGCACCCATGCATAAAAATAATGTGCATAAATTTTTGAACCAAGTGATTTGGCACATAAACGTTTTACTTTTATGAAACATATCGATGTTTTAATGAGTTATATAAAATGTCTTCATTAATAAATTGCAATCTTTATGGGGTCTTTAAAATAATGTGTTGCAATTTGACATATATTGAAATGTAGAGCGGCATGGGAAATTTTTATATACGGAAATTCATTTCACCATTGCTCATATAATTATTATTATTTTATGACGTGAAAATGAAATTTGCATGATGGACTTTATTGATAGACATGAGTAATAATAATGAGTCTGTTATTATACATGCTTTCCATTTTAGTCATTCGTTTTAAATACTGATCGATGTATCCATTATTATATTTTTGTTCTTTCCATTTTGATCATCATATTTAATTAAATTATTATTTTGTGTCTGTGATAATGGTTTAATTTGTGATCATAGCTTGGTTTTTTATTAAATTCCAATGATGAGATGAAAGAACATGGATATATACAATGCAGTCAGATATTTGAGAAAGACTGTATCAATTTTTCAAGGGCAACAATATATGTTATATGAGGCTATTGGAATTCTCCTCTAATATTATATTATGATGATCATTTTTTGGAAATCTTCATATATAATGATATATTTCAAGCAAGCGCTCTACAAACAAAAGTAATATTATTTAAATATGCTATATACGCAGTCCGATACAGGTATATGAATTCATTTTAGATTCAAATCAAATCATGTATTTGTAACCGTGTAGGTTATGTTCCTCTATCGGGCTTCTAGTTCTTTTTGTGATGCAGTGATAAAACAAATTCATGCTTTATTGCCCGTTTGGATTTGTATTTGGACGGATTTCACATTTGAAAAGATAAACATTACCAAATACTGATCTAAACACGTTTTCAATGTTCATTTCAATCTCCTCTCATTTGTTTAGACCAAAAAACTTATAGATTGAAAAACTAATGAAACAACTTTTTAAAACTTATTAAAAATTAAGCTTGAAACACCAGATTTTATGATTTTCAGTACTTCAATCACACATGATCTAAACATAACCATAATATAAAAAAAATAAAGCTAATGCATGTGAGTTAATTCTCTTTTTTTTTTCTTTTTTTTAGTGAGAAATATATGGATAGAGAAGGATGGATGGATAGAAAGATATCATGTAGAACATGTGTGAACATTTTATTCAAATTATATTATTCATTCATCCACACTGAATGGAGCCATGCATGACTCTTTTACAATGCCACTATAGTAAAGGTGCATGAGGGCAGCTCCTCTTTTCATCCATCCAGATCCCTTCATTCAAGAAATCCTGCATTCAATTAACATCACAAGATTAATTTTCACAGCAGGCTCACATGATAAATACAAACTCAAAAAACCAAAGAAAAGCAACTAAACATAGAAATGTAACATTTTAAACCCTTAGCCCTCTGTTTCGTGGAAGCTTACATGTGGAATACTGTGAAATAAGAGTGAAGAAATCTAAAAAGTAGGATTGCAAGGATTAGTATTACTATACTAGAATAGGTAAGAATATGCTTGTATTGATCTTTCCCCTCTAAATTTGTATTATTTTACCCAATCTATTCAGTATAATATGCAAACTTGTCAAAATCATTTGTTACTAGATTCAGATATCTGTCACGCCCCAGGGCGGCCGTCCCCGAGACGTGGCAAATATATAAATGATATCAGTAATCCATACACGAGGTCAAATAAATACTGCACAATAGAAAAAGCAATACACAAATAACTGACATCAAATATATACAAAAAACGGAAGCTCAAATGACTAAGTCTGTAATTCAAAGACATATTACAGACTAGAGTACACAATCATCTGTCATGTGAGAGCCAATATATACAATAACTGACATCAACAGTCTACATACCGTGCACAAGCACAAGTATAATACATACAATGAAAAGGGAATGCTGATAGCCTCCGACTCGCAAGACATCCAACGCGAACGCGGGTCTCCTACTCGGATGGCGCCAGGGGAGCTCTTCTCTTGGATCCGACTCAGCATCAACTGGGGAAAAACATAAGCGAGGGGTGAGCTACAAGCTCAGTGAGTGGTCAGAAACCAAACACCAACACCAACATTCGATCCTAAGGCAATCACCTATCAAGGAAACCATGGGTAGAAACCCAACGGTTAACAAGGTCATACGGCGGTGCAACCATACCTCGTCCTCGCCCTAGCCCCCACAGGGGTGAGCCTAGGGACTTGAAGGACAAAACTTTCTGTTCTACACCGTTCGTCATCCGATAGCGCTCTCCCGGGCAGCCTCTACCTGGAGCCGGCCACGGTCAGTACACTGTCGACAGCGTCGATGGTACCTACAGGTGGGGGTCCACCCAGGGCGGCTCGTACCTAGGAAGCATCCACACGGATCCGGCAAAGGGGAGAACAATTCATGCTCCCAATATCGTCCGGTGGTCCACCCTCGCGTAGCCTCACCTGGTACACTCCCATGATCAGTACATCCGCCGAATGCATCGGGAGTACTTACAAGTGGGAGTCCTCTGTCAGGGCAGCTTCAACATCTGGGCCACGACATGTGACGATATTGGGAGGAACCACTACTTGTTCGCAGCGCGAACCCCATGGGAAAACCTACTACACAAGCTGGTGGGTCGAGTATTAACTCGAGCCCACCCCACTCACGCCAATACCCTCACCCTCACCCCGATGGGTGACATAGGATCTTGGGAGCAATACCCTCACCCTCACTCCGACGGGTGACATATGATCTTGGGAGCAATACCCTCACCCTCACTCCGACGGGTGACATAGGATCTTGGGAACAATACCCTCACCCTCACTCCGACGGGTGACATAGGATCTTGGGAAATTACACGAACTGGCAGATCGAACCAACGCCGACCCACCACACCCTCACCCTCACCCCCTCCTTGGGGTGACATAGGCTCTTGGGGAAGAGGTCGATTGTTCTACTCCACTCGTCTTCCGGTAGTCTCTCCCGGTGTGGCCTCTACTACCTCGTGCACAGGGTTCAGGCCTCTACCGGACTAGTCTCTCAAGACCGCTACCTCAGCTGTATGGGCACACCAACACGCGTCATGAGTAGTATCTGGGAGATCTCCACCGGACTTTACTACGCCGGGCAGTCTCTACTCGGAGCCAACGAAGGAAAGAACACTCGACACTCGCGAATACGATCCCTATGGATCCGTCATCATCGGTTATCAAACACCGATAAGCGCAATGAATTCTCATGAATTCCCTCCAGGGCGCATAACTCAGATGCGGGGAAGACATTTTATTCTAAGTGTCAAAGGCATGGTACGACCCCATAGGAGGTCATACACTTGTCTAATCCCATTAAACAAGGCTCACGGCCCAAATAGGCATATACAGAATATGCAATTAATTACCCAAGGATAACTTACTTAAACATGCATACGAGGGCATAGTAAATATTCAATCACATAAGTACGACTTAAGCAGGCGTTGGATATCACCAACTCAAAGGGGAGGGTTAAGCGCGATCCGCGCGATAGTAGGTGTATGCTAATAATTCCAAGCAAACCCGAGTTAAGTAGGAACTACATCTACTCACTCGGTTAGTGAAAGGAGGGAGGGCGAGAGAGAGGGAATGCCTCATCCCCTCTCGAAGATGGTCATAGTTTTGCCCCAACAAGATGGGTGCAACAACTATACCACACTCTCGAGTACTAAATCGGGATTATTGCGCATACACCCAGTTATTAACCCAAGTTAGACATGCTGGATATGTTCAATTAATAATACAGGTAGTAATTCAACAAAATAACCTAAGTCATGCCATATTCTATACAATACATAGGCAAGTATAAGGTAGAATAGGGGTTCTACACAATATACGAGCTATACAACCTAGCATGCATGATATCTAACATATTTAGGGTGCAATTAAGGCCCCATGGAAGCGCGAAGCACGACTACGTGCATCGAGCGCTCCCGGAAGGGTTGGAATCAAACCACTCACCTAACGAGCGCACGGCTCGCGAAACGCAAGAGAGCGACGAGTTGAATCCGAAGCCTGAAATCAATCCGCCAAGGATCATCCCATGGTTGCATTTGGCTATAACAAGCTACTCGACACCACGAAGCACTCCGAACGCGTCTGAGCCCCGCAAGCACGCCCTCGAGTACCCCGTGCACGCTGCCCATGCACCCCACACGCATCAAACAACGTCAAGCACGTCCTCGAGCACCTCGTGCATGCTTCCCACGCACTCCGCACGCATTGGGCAAGGCCAAGCACGCCCTTGAGCACATCATGCACGCTGCCCGCACACTCCGCACGCATCGGACAAGGCCAAGCACGCCCTCGAGCACCTCGTGCACGCTGCCCGCATACTCCGCACGCATCGAACAACGTCAAGCACACCCTCGAGCACCTCATGCAAGCTTCCCGCGCACTCCGCACGCATGCAAGCACGCCGAGCGCGCACCCGCAGCCCCCGCATACCTCTTATGTGATCTCGAGTGTACCAATGCGTCAATCCCACGCCCCTTTAGTACACAAACACAAGTTTAGGTGATGCATGAGGACTCCCATTGGTAAGAGGAGAAGAATATGTATATATGGTTCACTCACACATACTCACAAACAAGTGGTGTGCACACATACACAACACATAACACCCATGCAAGCCCTCCCCAAGCACCCCCACATGCATTTAAAACCAACTTTAGGAGGGGAGAAAACTCACCAAAAGAGGGGAAAGGAAGGGGGAGGTGTGGGGGCTCGCAAGCACGCCCACAACCACCTCGACCGCCACCACCGCCTCAACGTGGGAGCTCTTCCACATGCTGAAAACAGGGGGGGAAATGGGAGATCATGAGAGGGTAGGGGATGGAGAAGGGAAGGAACAACAACTCCTCTCACATGCACACATACTAACCTTGATTACTTCTACTTCTTACTCCACCAACAACCAAGCACTCCTTCTTCATCTCCCTCACTTAGACATAAACACAAACACTTGGGGTGCTGTTATCAAAAGGGGGAGGGAAAGCAATGGATCAGCTAGGGGAGGAGAAGATGAGAAACAACAACACAACATTCACACACAAACCTTGATTCCTTCACTTCCTCCATCAAGGGCTCCTTCTCCATCACCATCTCTTCCTTCACCTCCACCCAAAACACACTTCAAAGGGCTGGACCAGAGCAAAAGAGAGCTCAAACAGAGGCTGAAGTCGTGCACATTTGGGGTTAAATAAGCAAAGGTCGAGTAAATGACCAAGTCATCCTCGGACTTAAAACCCCTGCGCAACTTTCACTTAAACAGCCATAACTTCCTCAATACAGATTGGAATTGCATGTTTCCAGTGGCATTTGAAAGATAAGACGATTATCTACAACTTTCATGTTTACACCTAGATCAAATAACCCCTCCAGCTATTTCGAAATCTAGGTTAAACATCTTACAGGGCTGCTGCCTGGATTTCTCAACTTCGGGGTATACATGGAAAAATACCCATATCTTTTGATATACGAATCCAGTTGATCCAATTCCACTTCTATATGGAAGCTATATCAAAACTGGACATCTCAGAATAATATCAGATTTTTACCTCATCATCTTGGATTTTTACAAAATCAAATCCGAATGCCCAATCCAAAACTGCATAATTCCAAAAACGTTAACGGAATTAAACGAAAATTTTATGGGCAGTACTAAACAATACCAGAACCCATAATATGCAGTTATATCTTCAATCAGAGTCCTTAACCCCAGAAGGTAGCTAAAAATCAAAATTTTAGCGACTCCGATCGAAATTCGGACTCTAAATGACACAGGTCTAACAATATCAAATCATTTTTCATAATTTACAATATCTACATCTTATTTATCTTTTATACATAACTTATTCATAAACAACCAAACAACAATAATGTCATTATTATGTTTTCCAATAAAGACAACAAAGAACACAACCAAACAAGACTTATTCCATCAGTATAGTAATAATCTATGCTGAAAATATATCTGTCTCCGAATAACTTATGTCAGAGTTATACAGTTATGTCAAGAAGTTGAGCATATCTCACCGGCTACAATCGAAGCCGCGGGAGATGGGGATCCCGGCTTTGACGCCGCACTTTCCGGTGAGCATCCGCGTGGCGTGGTCATAGAGATCGCTGTACATGGACACAGTTTGTTGGATGCAGTTGCAGGTCTCCCTGCGTGCCTGGGTGCTGCTCGCCGCCTCGTGGATCGACCTCATCCCGCTGCAGCACTCGGCCGTCGGGTCGAACGCCATCCCGATCAGGTACTGCCCGCACGTCGATATCGCCCTGTCCACCGTTTTGCAGCTCACATCTGCAGCCCAGCCCGGCTCGATGAATGCGTGGGCCACGGCCACCAACAGAATTAGCTTAATCATCTCCATCAATTACCTCCTCTGCGTATAGCTTAGACTGGAACAACTGTTGTATCGATGAGTTTGTGTGGTGTGAGGGGGTGTTGTATTTATAGTGTATTTTGTGTTGGAAAATTAATACATTTCAATAAAAAAAATGTATTAATCAGTTTCCAAATAAAGATTAAAAATTGAGGGGGCATATTCTGTTCTGAAGACAGCATTACCACGTGACTCCATACCAGGCTCTTCTAATCCATATTCTCATTGTTTTTTGTCTGATAATAGCTCATTTGTCTAACAATTTATGAACAGAATAATCTATTATCAGTCTTTATTTTCTACCATGGCTTTTAACAATTTATTTTAAATATTGTAATTAATCTGCATTAATAAGTTACCATATTTGTCTGTTCAAATAATAATGAGTGCATTATGTGTAGTAAAATTTTGGAGAAAATATGAGATTAGTTGTTAAATGATACTATTGATTTACATATAAATGAATTTATTTTATATGTCCATATTATTGCAAACCTTATGTGTTGCGGGTATATTTCAATCTGTTACGGTCTTGAAATGTACAATGCTACGGTCTTGAAATGTACAATGCTACGGTCTTGAAATGTACAACGCTACCTTAAATTTTAATATTTCTTTTGGATGTTCTATTTAATTGATATGAGACAAATGTTTATGCTCAACAATATATGATTTGACCATTCATATACTTTAAATTCATTTGAAGGGGAATTGGAGTATTTTCTCTGTGGTGGACATTTTTTATGGGACAAGGCTTATTTGGCATGTAACATTTATTTTTTTTTGCATCCATAGAATTTATAGTTCATTATTTTTATTATTCAATTGGCTTATGGATTTTAGAAATAAATTAATTTTTATTGATTTGACACATTCATTGTGTTATTCTTTATTAATGGCTCTTGATGATATGTAACTGTCATTTTTTTCTGTGTTGAGTAGTATATGCTATAATTTCTTCTATAATGCATGACTACGTATTCTCATAGATATTTAAAATAATGATAAATTTAGGCATGCTATACAGAATTTCTAAATATCTTTGATATATTTTATCATTGCATTTTATAAGTTCAGATGACTTTACATGAGTCGTAATATAATATTTTTATCACAAAATTATGTCATAGTTGAGGTGATAATTTATGACGAGATCATGTTTAATATTTTAATTCATATTGCATGTAGAATATCACGTGAGGTTTATGTAAATTCTTTTAATAGAATTGTCATATTCTCTGTTGTGACAAATGTGTGGTGTATGATATTACGGTAGCCATTTGTCCTATGAATTTTGATATTGATATGCTTGATGGTGGAGAACTTATGGTCCTTCCTTATTGTATATGTTTTATTGAGCTAAGTTATTATTTTTGGTAGCTCCAATAATAGTAATAAAATTCAATAAAATATATTTATGTGTTTAGTTTTGAATCGAATTTTTTTTTGTTATTGCATGGCGTTACTATAAAATTGTTCAGGCATGCACCCATGCATAAAAATAATGTGCATAAATTTTTGAACCAAGTGATTTGGCACATAAACGTTTTACTTTTATGAAACATATCGATGTTTTAATGAGTTATATAAAATGTCTTCATTAATAAATTGCAATCTTTATGGGGTCTTTAAAATAATGTGTTGCAATTTGACATATATTGAAATGTAGAGCTGCATGGGAAATTTTTATATACGGAAATTCATTTCACCATTGCTCATATAATTATTATTATTTTATGACGTGAAAATGAAATTTGCATGATGGACTTTATTGATAGACATGAGTAATAATAATGAGTCTGTTATTATACATGCTTTCCATTTTAGTCATTCATTTTAAATACTGATCGATGTATCCATTATTATATTTTTGTTCTTTCCATTTTGATCATGTTATTTAATTAAATTATTATTTTGTGTCTGTGGTAATGGTTTAATTTGTGATCATAGCTTGGTTTTTTATTAAATTCCAATGATGAGATGAAAGAACATGGATATATACAATGCAGTCAGATATTTGAGAAAGACTGTATCAATTTTTCAAGGGCAACAATATATGTTTTATGAGGCTATTGGAATTCTCCTCTAATATTATATTATGATGATCATTTTTCTGGAAATCTTCATATATAATGATATATTTCAAGCAAGCGCTCTACAAACAAAAGTAATATTATTTAAATATGCTATATACGCAGTCCGATACAGGTATATGAATTCATTTAGATTCAAATCAAATCATGTATTTGTAACCGTGTAGGTTATGTTCCTCTATCGGGCTTCTAGTTCTTTTTGTGATGCAGTGATAAAACAAATTCATGCTTTATTGCCCGTTTGGATTTGTATTTGGACGGATTTCACATTTGAAAAGATAAACATTACCAAATACTGATCTAAACACGTTTTCAATGTTCATTTCAATCTCCTCTCATTTGTTTAGACCTGTTACGCCCCGAGGCGACCGTCCCCGAAGCGTTACCAATCAAACAATAATCAAAAGGATCAATAAGATAACAAGGCTACAGGGAAGTGGTAGCCAATAAAAAGAAATGATGCGGAAGTATTATATACAATTATGTCTGTAAATCAAAAACATTATTACAGACTCGAGCACACAATTACCGTCCTGTGAGAGCCCAAGTCTAGTCCAAATACAACAACATCTGCGACACGCACAATTACTAATACATACACAAAAATAGGATTGCTGATAGCCCCACACTTGCCAACCGGAAGCTGAGACACGCCACGCGCGAACTACGCTAGAGGGATGCTCCACCTCCACGCCCCACTGTCCCTGGCGGAAAACAACACACGAGGGGTGAGCTACAAGCTCAGTGAGTGGCAAGAATCCAACTCAAGAATAATAATATAACACTAACATATTTTCCTTTCAAGGAAAGATATGGATGGGAGAACACCGACATATATAAATGTCACGTAGAGTCGTGACCACACATCACCCTCACCCTCACCCCGAAGGGGGAAAAACTGTTGGGACTTTTGGGAAACAACCAATCCATTAACACTAACGAGTTGTAACAGAAACTAGTACCAAGCTACAAAGATTCTCCACATCTAGATAAATACATATCAATCCCTCGCATCATCCGGTAGCCCTCTCCCGGGTAATCCTCATCCTAAGAGCCATCCATGGTCAGTACTCAAGCCTCGTATGTTAGTGACGTCATACTCTGAGCATTCCTGACGATACGGCATCACCCGTGGTCGGTACACCTAGCCTCGTATGATAGTCACATCAAACTCTAGGCATTCCCAACAATATGGATTTATCCGTGGTCGGTACTTAAGCCTCGTATGGTAGTGACATTATAATCTGGGCATTTCCGATGATACGGCATCACCCGTGATTGGTACTTTAAGTCTCGTATGATAGTCACATCATACTCTGGGCATTCCGAACGATATTATGGCACAATGCAGGACAGACTCAACCCCGGGTAGCTTCGACGCACGATGATGTAGGGAAATAGTACTCCACGTTCGCAATATCATCCGGTAGTCCTCTCCCAGGTATCCCTCTCCCTGGCGGCCTTCCGATGGCACGGTGGCACAACACAGGGTAGCTCCAACACTGGGTAGCTTCGACGCACGATGATATAGAGAAACAGTACTCCACTTTCGTAATATCATCCGGTATCCCTCTCCCAGGTAGCCCTCTCCCTGGCGGCCTTCCGGTGGCACGGTGGCACCACACAGGGTAGCTCCAACGCTGGGTAGCTTCGACGCACGATGATATAGAGAAACAGTACTCCACGCTCGTAATATCATCCGGTAGCCCTCTCCCAGGTAGCCCTATCCCTGACGGCCTTCCGGTGGCACAGTGGCACCACGCAGGGTAGCTCCAACGCTGGGTAGCTTCGACGCACGATGATATATGGAGGGGGGTACACCATGCTCGCAAGACAATCCTCCCGAATCAACTACTATCATCTAGCAATTACCAATTGATATACAGAATTCTCTTGAATTCCCGCACAGATGCATCACTTGGATGTAGGGGAAAGAAGCTAAACACTCGCACTCAATTATGACAAGACATGGTCCTGAAGGCGGGTCATGCACATGCCTAACACAGGTAGGCCTAACATACCATTTTCATAGCTATCGGGTAACAAACACGGAGTAGCTTCTACGCACGATGATGTAGGGAAATAGTACTCCATGCTCGCGATATCATCCGGTAGCCCTCTCCCTGACGACCTTCCGGTGGCACGGTGGCACCACGCAGGGTAGCTCCAACGCTGGGTAGCTTCGACGCACGATGATATATAGAGGGGGGTACACCATGCTCGCAAGACAATCCTCCCGAATCAACTACTATCATCTAGCAATTACCAATTGATATACAGAATTCTCTTGAATTCCCGCACAGATGCATCACTTGGATGTAGGGGAAAGAAGCTAAACACTCGCACTCAATTATGACAAGACATGGTCCTGAAGGCGGGTCATGCACATGCCTAACACAGGTAGGCCTAACATACCATTTTCATAGCTATCGGGTAACAAACACCGAGTAGCTTCTACGCACGATGATGTAGGGAAACAGTACTCCATGCTCGCGATATCATCCGGTAGCCCTCTCCCAGGTAGCCCTCTCCCTGACGACCTTCCGGTGGCACGGTGGCACCACGCAGGGTAGCTCCAACGCTGGGTAGCTTCGACGCACGATGATATAGGGAGGGGGTACTCCATGCTCGCATGACGATCCTCTTGGATCAACTACTATCATCTAACTAATACCATTGCTAATGAATTCTTATGAATTCCCACACGGATGCATCTCGACGTGGGAAATAAGTCCTTGCACTCAATCAGGATAGGACATGATCCTAAGGGCTGTCATACACGCGTCTAACACAGATAGGCCTGAAATTCTATCATCATAGCTATCAGATAACAAACATCAATACAACGATGAATTCTCATGAATTCCCATAGAGTTGCATCACTTGGATGCAGGCAAGATAGCTACTATATTTGCCCACTAAAACAAGTATGCTCCTGATAAATAATATATCATAGATATACATGTCCACACAATTAAACATACACACAATTATCACATGAGAGTTCCTATCACAACAAGAGTGCATAGACCACATGTCCAAGGAACCTAGCATTCAAGAATTAACCACACTAAGCATCTACCAATACGAAGGAAATACTACGAAAGGACACCTTTAGTATAACATACCCAACATTCCATGCTATATATATAAAAGCTACAAAGTGATAATAGCAATATTATTTAAAAATCAATAATGAGTATAGCTATAGAACCCCATGGGTACGCGACGCACAATCACATGCATCGAGCGCTTCCCAAAAGGGGTGGATCGAACCACTCACCAAAAACCCATTCATTGCGAGTTCCGCCAACGAAAGCTGCAAAACACAACCAATGATTATCAAATCAAACATGAAGTTTCTTGGCACCTATATATAAGCTTATTTCATGAAGACCACAACTCCTGATATTGTCCACACCATACATAATAGCTCTTTGACACATATTTATACAAGACTAGTCCATCTACAGCAATCAGCCCCAAACATTGGTCTCCGCGGCATAGAATACACATCCAAAAATTCTGAAATAAATCATGTGCATACTCTGATATGTTAGGATCATAATCCGTGAAGACATCAAATCCTGATTTAACCTTGAAATACCCGAAATAAATTATTATCAGAAACATGTCTATTTCTACGCGAATCTGGGCAGGCCATGAACATTAGGCTATAACTTTCAATACAGGTAACCAAACGACACCAAACTTCATATGTAACATGTAGACACATAGATGATCATATGAAATGAAGACATAGATCTTAAAATATACCTCTAAATACCCCAAACACAAGAATCTTGAGGAGACAGAAAATCTGTCTTACAACACAAAGCCACCCCATTCATACATTAACACAACCATCCTATGTGCAGCATCAATTACTCATAACAACACTCTCATGCATGCCCTCTACAACATCCTAGCAAGCATAAAAGTAGGGGTAGAGAATTACCAAAAGATGGGGAGGAGAAGGGAAGGTGTTGGGCTCAAAATGACACCACACACACACACCCACCATCACCGCCATCTCCTTCACAGCACACCTTCTACTTGGCTGGACCAAAAGGGGAGGACAAAACAGGGGATCAGCTAGAGGAGGAGGAGAGGAAGGAGAAACCATTAATACATCACACACATCTCACCTTGATCAACTTCTTCTTCAAGCACAACCCCTTCCAAACATTCCTTCATCTTCTCCCTCACTTAGGCAATTCCACAAACACTTAGTGGGCAGACCCCCACAAAGGGC